>CM076582.1:1447230052-1447546015 GCA_034641835.2 Pinus albicaulis | reverse complement strand
TTCTTCATTATTACGAACAGCATGTACAGAAATAAAGAGTGGAGAGATCACCTGAATCCTTCCACGATCTTCGAGCAGACCGTCGTCTGGATCCGTCCCGCCCTTGCCTCGCTAAGAAACTTTCAAGACTTGTGCACTCGAGATGGCATATAAACGGATGAACATCTCCAGGAAACAAGGGTTTCCTGTATAAATCTGGGAAAGTGCAGGAGGCACGGGAATTCAGACTTGAATTGGGATTCCAACAGAGTATAATGTCTATAAAATTTCTCTCTTCCTTAGGCCATGCACATGAGGGGCTTTTATACTCCCTCAAAGTAGTTTCAATCAGTTGGAAACAGTTGGCCACGTGCTGGGGTGGTTGAACTACCAGAGTAACCATCAACCTAGCCCGAAAATAGGGATTTTTTATATATATTTTTAATGATTTTAATGGCATACACGGAAAAGTACATGTGGACTCGCGTATAAATGTGGAAAAGTCTGGGCATATCCGCGTATGGGGATTTTAACACTGTTTTTTAGTGAATTTTATTCAAGTCTGTAGGAATGGGTGCCCAAAGCCATAAAAGCAATCATGAATCATATGAAGGTGAAAAATGATGCTATAACAACGACGCTATGGTCGGATTCATTTCTACTTCTTCTTAGAGGTTGGTTTGAGTTGTATATCCTCTTATTTTGAAGTTTCTTGTTCCTTTTCTTCCTCCTCTTCACAATATATGTAAAATAATTTCTTCTCAACACACTTATGACCTTTAGTGTATTTTCTATCACAACTATAGCAAATCCCTTTTGCTATTTTTTCTTCCAATTTTTGTGGTCTAAACCTTGTAGGTTGTGGAAGTTTAGGGGTAGCAACACTTCCATCTTTATAGTTGTGAGTGGTAGGCTTCCTTGTCACCATAATTTTTCTTTCATTTTTCCTTGCCAACCTAAATGCCTTCTCCAATGTATCAGATTCCAAAAGGAAAACCTCATGTTGGATGTTATCCTTTAGAGTCCCTATGAAGACATCAATCCTATGTTCCTATAGAATATTATTTACCCTTATATTCAATTTTTGGAAGTCCTCAATGTGCTCCATCATTGGACCCTTTTTTTGGGATTTATCAATTGGTTAAAGAAGGTGTTGCTCTTTGTATCCTCATAATGTGCTATCATTTCCTTCGTAAAAATTGACCAAGTGACCAGTGGTTTACATGAAAAAATCCATCGATACCATACAAACTGATTTTTTTCTAAATATAAAGTTGCAATGGTTTTGTGTGTTTTGTGTATTATGGAGCTCAAAGTATTTCTCCATTTGTAGTATCCAAGTTATCAGATCCTTGACATCAAACTTCGTCATATCTATATTTGGAATATGGTGGGTCTTAAATCCAACATTAGAGTCTATGAAATCATGATTAGCATTTATTTTTTTCTCATCATGAGTTTCCTCTACTACATTTTCACCATTAGGAAGTTTTTCTTGTAGAAACTTTCCCAAACCTTCCTTCAAACCTTCCATGTCTTTCTTCAAATATTCCTTATTGCCTTCAATACCATCCATAATATCTTCCAAGCCATCCATATTAGCTTCCAAACCATTCATATTAGCTTCTATTCCATTATTCAAACCATCCATCTCATCTTCCACGCCTTTCTTCAAACCATCCATCTTAGCTCTCACGACTTTCTTCAAACCGTCCACGTTTCCTTCTATACCATCCATCTTAGCTTCCACACCATCCATCTTAGCTTCCATGCCATTATTCAAACCATCCATATTATCTTTCACACATTTCTTCAAACCATCCATCTTAGCTTCCATGCCTTGCTTGAAACCATCCATCTTAGCTTCCATTTTATTTTTTGTTACTCTTTGTGAGAGTGAAATTTTTTGCACTTGTTCTTGTAATTTTGATATATCATGTTGCAGTTCTTCCTCTTCATGATTCATAGTAGAGACTTCTGAGGGATTAATGGGTGTTTATTTACTTTTAGGGGGGTATTTGAGAACCCAATACTGATATGTATACTTCAATATGCCCTTGGAATCACTTCAAATGGATTTTTCAAATAAGACTCATGAAATTTTTAAAAACAATACACACCTTTTTCTTGCTTTTGAGGAGCTCGATATTGAAACTGACGTATATATATAATTTTGAACCCCAAAATTTTTATCTTTGGTCTTTTAGTAGCCCTCGAAATCATCTTTCTAATGCCAGGTCATACCTGATTTGGATTCTTCAAGGAAAAGTTATGCCCATATCCCACAATGACCTAATTATGGACCGATTTAGTAGACAGAATTTGTATGACATGACACGTGTCATTGTTTCCTCCTTCAGCTCTTAAATTAATATATAAGAAACTAACATCCATGTACTTTTGACCACTTTTTACACAATTAAAATACGATGCTCATAGAGAGCGTTATGATGAATTTCCCAAGGTAACCTCTTTGAGATGAAATTTAGGAGTCTGCAAAAACCCTAACTTTCACAGATCATATTCCTGAAAATATTGCAAACCAAATTTGACATTTTTCCATGAAGTTCCTCCAGATTTCAGCGCATGACTTATTTTTTTATCTTCTGAACCTTCGTAGAAAAACATTTATAGGTAAAATGCCAAGATGACCTATTTGAAGCAGCAAAACCCTATAATCCAAAGCTTTGATACCAAAAGTTATGAAACCAACTCCAAAAATAGAAGAAAAGAGAGATGAATGCCTTAGAAATCAACTACTTCGAGGGGGAAACCTCCTTTACATCGCATAAATGAACAATTATTAGAAGATAAAAATAACAAAACCTCCTTTCTATATATAGGATTCCATGGGGTCACAATATATTCCTAGCCGACCTAACAATAATAATGTAAGGGAACAATAATAACAATATGGATACTACAAGGGTACAACAATAACCATAAGGGGGCTACACTAACAACAATAAGGGATTAAACTAGTAATATAGGGCCCTAACATTTTAGGAGGTTACATAGTCAAGTTTGTAGTTGAACCTACTTAGTTTTTTAGTGCATTTGAATGATATCTATTGTAGTTACCACATGGTCATTATTCTAAATTATTACCCACATGGATTAAGATGATGTTATGTGAAAAAGGTGTGATGTTGTTGGAGTCTGATGAGATGGAAAATTTCTTTTTTGTGACGTGGGGAACTAGGGATCTACTGAGAGGATGGCCTAAGTTAAGGAAGGGAAAATGGAGGTATGGATAGAAAGAGAAAGAGAGATGTGCATTATGGAAGAGATCATTTTTAAAAGGAAAAAATAAGGAAAATTTTCGAGAAAAAGAAAGTGACGGGAGATGCAACCGATTCAGTGCAATGATATCTACAAAGGGGGAAATTATATCCTAAAATACATCAGGGTGTTAGTCATGTATTCATTATCAAAATGATGGAAATTTTCATTTCATCATTTAGAGGGAATGAGGAGATCAATATGGTTGGCACTCTACTCGGTGGGACAATATACATCCATGGTTCAAGTAGAGGAAACTGAACTGTGACTGAGCCCATTTATGAAAAAAGCCCCAAAACGAAGTATGTCACATAGGATCATAGTGTGCATAATAGGGAATATCCAAATTTCTAGGAATCCTGAGAAGGAGAGAGAAAGGGAGTGGTGCAGAGGAGAGAGAATAGGAATTCCTACACCAAGAGTGAAGCATTTTTCCATGGAGAGGGCCCTCCACCCAATATAGAGGAGAATGTTACCATGACGAAGATAGTAGGGAAGCACATAGTCAATGTATCGATTGAGATGAGACAAAGGATGAAGAGTAGAAACATGACAAAAAATATAAATTTCATCCCATCATCCAAGATTTTTCCATCCCTTGCATCAAACCCATGACCCCATGCACACCTTTAGAATCATATGTAAATTATTTGTTTTTTGTTATATTTTCATAGCCATCAAAGTAAATTCATTAAAGGAATTTAGATAGTGAGAGTGAAGGAATTGAATAAGAAGAATATATTTTAGGATGAGAACATAGATTACTATTAGGAGAAGCCTTCGAAGTTACCCTACCCTCAACAAAGGATTTGAATTGTGAAAAAGAAAACAAATGAAAAAAAAAAATGGATGTTTTTTCTTCTACACTAAGCGTGTTATTTTTCCAGGGAGCTAGGACAAAGGATCCTAAAAAACACTGACTTGTTTGTTAGGTAGTCTAGATAGTTTAGTAGATTCCATATGAGTGGAAAAATATTGCACAATTGGAAACAAAATTTCAAGATTGTGCTCTAGTGTGGCATATAAAGTATAAGACTATAAAGCCCCTCGGAAAGCCTAGGATATTGGTAGATATTAAGTAGGTTTTATTGAAAGAGTTCCAGAAACAACTTCTAATTCATAATGTATAACAAATATTAAGAATATAAGTCAGAATGATTGTGAATCTCTCTGGGACTATGACTAGCAATTCAAGGTACTCGTGGACCAATTGAAATTCCAAATTCCTAATGCATAGTATTGGGAATGGTCTATAGTAGGGTTAATTCCACATTAAAATTCCACTTACACAAACAAAGGTCACCTCCCATCTTGAAGCACCAAAAATAACAATGCAATTGGAAGGCACACTTGCAGGTAAAGAATTAAATTTCGATATGGCACAAGTGAAATCACATATAGCTTCTATAACCTTGCAGTTACAATACATGGAAAAGGGAAAGGAAAAGTGCAAGGTGTGGTGCACCATATGCAAAAGAAAAGGTCACCACTAGAATGAGTTCCTGACAATGACAGACTACATGGCTATAGAGAAAAAAAATATCTTATTCCAATAGAGAGGACTATGGTTGGAAATTTTTTGAGTTTGATCTGAATACTACCAAAAATATCTCTACTAGGAGATATAAAAATATATATGAGTTGAGAAAAAAATTTCCAAAGAACATACCAAATTCAATTCAATTTTATGAAGGTAATGATGACTTCCCTCGTCCTATATATTTGAAAAGTAAATACCAAACCTATTACAACCATGTTTTTTATTTTGTTTAGTTTTCTTCCATGCATGTGCTTGATATTTGAACCAAATTCTAATTTTTTGGTAATAGTTATGTGATTTCCAAATATAAAATAGATGTTGCAAATATTGGGTTGTTAATTATTTCACATGCATATGTTCCTACCAAACAATAAATAACACTTATCCCATGTGTGCTCCTCTTTGTATTTGGTATAATTACAAGAATATTGTTAAATAAAAACAAAGTATTTTCATGTAAGGTATGTGCATACATGTTTATGGTTTTTGAACTTTAATTGTAAAAGCCTATTATATATCAATTGTCATCCAAAAATTCACAGGAGCATTGAAAGGTTCATAAATAATTGTAGGTCTCCATTATTTAGTGAAAAATGTCCCAATTTTGAGGAGCCCTTGAATGAAAATGATTTATTTGTGAAAAGGAAGGCATCCAAATTTGTTTTTATACATCCAATGCATATTTTTCCTCGTGCTGATGAAATGATAATGAACTATAACCTTCATAGAACACTAATCACTTGTCAAAAACACTTTGGACTAGCTATACCTTTAGATGTCCCCTTTGGGGGTCACAAAAAATGTGATTGAAATTTTGGATTTTTAATGGAACTATTGAAATGTGTAGCTTGGGAGGTACTCCCACAAGCATTTCAGATACTAGGTTTGTTTGGATTTGACCCACAAAATGGATTTTTTTGGGAAATGTAACCAAAGTAGTGGGTGAAAGACCCAAGTGGAAATTAATTTTTTATTCATTGGATACATGATGGACACCCTTGATGGACAAAGGGGAACTTATGGCTTCAATGGTGAGGGAAAAAAAATCAAATAAATATCATTTCTTATGTTAGTGGGGTTTTGACAAGTTAAATCAAGTCAACTTGGGCTAGAAGTCATGTCCCTTGGTGGTTAATGACTCCACCTACTATATTATAAGTAGAGATGAGGTGAAGATCATTTGGAGCATCAAAAGTGAAATAACATAAGTGAATATAAGAGCCTAATAATGACATCAAGAATCAGGAGAGAACCGATACTCAGGAGGGATATTTAAGTCTCTATTGTGCTACAGAGGTTGAAAACAAATCGATTTTATCTTGTGAAAGTAGTTGAGTTTCTATGGAGGAAGTACAAGCATCCTTTCATGGTTATGGGAAAAAAGTCTATGTTTTTTCTTTGTGTAATAATATGAATTATTTTCCATTGTATCAAGGAGGATCGAGGCCCTTAGCATGACAGGATTTTAAATTTGAGAATCCTATGCTACTAGAGGTGAGGACCAAGTCTCCTCTAAGTGTAGACAAAAAATTTAAGATTTGAAAGTGAGATAAAAAAATAAGTAATAAGGTTTGAGCCTAAGAAAATTAAGGGTCTAAATCTAAAGTGTTATAGGATGAAGATCAAGGTTGAGTAAACTTAAGAAGTATTCCTTAGACCAAGGCCTTCAGGACTACATCAAGTTCATGACAGGTATGTGGTTGAGTCTTCTAGTTTGATGATTGCAATGTTGATGGTATAGTGATATTTGTCTAATAAGGAATGTTTTGACAACATGTCTTATTCTATAAGATCAATCAACCTTAAGTGTGAAAACAGACTGTGTAAGGGTTGATTTGTTGAGCCCTAAGTACAATGATTCAAGGTGTGAATCATTATTGTGAAGGTTGTTGTGGAAGATCCTGTGTATAATGATATGCAATCATCCTTATCATTGTTATAGGGCATATTTGTGGGCCTTGTATTCAGTGATTCTTGGAGAAGAAAATCATTATCTAAAGGAATCTTAATAAAGACCCTAAGTACATTGACTTAGGAGCAACTAAGTTGTTGGTATAATGAGATTTTTACAATAAGGAATGTTTGGACAACATGTATTATTCTCTAAAATAAATCAACCTAAAGTGTGCAAAGATATTGTGTAAGGGTTGATTTGTTGAGCCCTAAGTACAATTTTCCAAGGGGTGACTCATTATTGTGAGGGTTGTTGTGGAATATTCTGTATATAGTGATATTCGATCATCCTTATCATTGTTATAGGGAATATTTGTGGGCCTTGTGTTCAGTGGTTCTTGGAGAAGAAAATCATTGTGTGAAGGAATCTTAATAAAGACCCTAAGTACATTGACTTTGTTGGCAATATGATGCAGAGTGTTGTCCTTGATGGCAACCTACTTGATAACATTGATGGCAACCTATTTGATGATGATGTAAATCTAATGTGGAAATTGTTGGCATGTGTTGTCTTTGATGGTAATCTACTTGATGAAATGAGAATTGGCTATATGATGAGATGAAGTTGTCTTTGGATGGCAACCTGTTTTGATAAAGTTGTTCTTGATAGAAACTGACTTGATGATAAGCAACCTATGTGTCAAATATGTACAGATGATGTATCTACAGATCAGCTGAGTACAAAAGAAAGGAACTTCAGAATGGGCCAAAGAAATGATGAATAAGACATGTCACCATGCATACGTGGATTTGTCAATGAGAAGTAGCGTATGTACGCGTAAAAGTACGTGGCAAGTCGCGTATGCCTAATTGCGCTCTAAAGATATAAAACCGGGGGTTCTTACCATGGTATTGACCCATTGTATTGAGCGCTTGAATATATAATTGATCCCGTCCAGGAATACCATTATAAGTTGTGTGGTTTTGGCTCATGGTATTGACAAAGGCTAAACCTATATAAGGAGAAGAAATTCATAGTGCAAAGGGGTGCAAGTGTCTGGGTATTGAATGAATACTTCACTCTGAAGTATATCTATATGGTATGGGTTACAGTTAGATCTGATCATATAATGCACCTATGAATACCATGATGGATGAAGAAAATGATGAAGAGGGATCTCTAGATCTGAAATGATTATGTATTGTCTAGATCTGTTTATGGAATTTTTAGATCTGGTATCTGGTGAATATTTGCTGAAGTGAAGAATGAGCTCTGAGTTGTTCATCTAATCTGAAGAGCTTCACAAGTCCTGAAAAGTTTATAGATCTATACGCATGTTCGCTTCATCAAAGGCGCGTGTATACGTGGGTTGTCTTCAGCAAAATCATGTATGGAATGTGAAATTATATCTGAAGTGTGCAGATGTATACGCAGGTTCGTTTCTGTGAAAGCGCGTATGCACGCAGGTTCAGTGAAGTAAAAGCGCGTATGCAAACTATGGTTTTGCTGAAGTATGTGGTATGAAATAGCTGATATGTTCTGTTGTTTTACTGC
Source organism: Pinus albicaulis (assembly GCA_034641835.2). NCBI lineage: Eukaryota > Viridiplantae > Streptophyta > Pinopsida > Pinales > Pinaceae > Pinus > Pinus albicaulis. The sequence continues at coordinate 1,447,537,766 of CM076582.1, read as the reverse complement.
TATATGTCAATGATGTATTCACATAGATCTAGGTTGTTTGACTGATGTTTATGTTCAAGATGTTGGTTGATTGATTGATGATTCAATGAATGAATTGATGGAGTTATGAGATTCAGTTTGATGTATGATTGAGCTTCAATGTATGGAGTGGGTCCAGTCTGAAAATATGATGAAAGGAGGCCTACAAATAGTATTGTGTGGAAGTGATTGGATCCAGTTTGAAAATTGATGAAACATGGTCCATGGTGGTGCTGAGGGTTGTAGCCTTCAGTCAGGGGGTTGTAGCTCCCTTCCAGTGGTAGCTGGTAAACGAGAGCAGGGGGTCGTAGCTCCCTTCCAAGAGAGGCTGGTAAACGAGATCAGGGGATCGTAGCTCCCTTCCAGGAGAGGCTGGTAAATGAGAGCAGGGGGTTGTAGCTCCCTTCCAGGAGAGGATGGTAAATGAGAGAAGGTTGTATCCTTCTGCGGGTGGGTGCCTGCGTGCTGGTATGAGTCTGCGCCAGTACATGGTTGTAACATGTTTTCTTTATATAATAAATATCGAAGACTGAGACGACGACATCGATGGTTTTCTCCCGACTTGGGTTTCCACCTTAAATCCTGGTGTTCTTGTGTGATGCTTATGTGTGATGGTTTATTCTGTCATTATTGCACATGCTTACTGTTATCTAATCATTAGAAGAATGAATGTTGCATAGATCTAAGTAAAGAATTAATGGCGTAATAAGATCTTTGTATATACGCGAGTTTTATGAAGGATATCCGCGTGTATACGCTAGTTGGCTTTAGCAAAGTAGCGTATGGGTTTTTAGAGAATGAAAAAGTAAAAGTTTGAGTAAGACACAAAAATAAGACACAAAATGCGGTTACCCCCCCCCCCCCTCTCAGTTTTTTTCCCAACAATTGGTATCAGAGGAGGTCCTTCTACAGAAGCTTGATCGCTTGAAGGAGATCTGTCACAATGGGAAAGAAGTAAAAGAAGAAGGCTACTCAATGAAAGGAGATATCTCAGAAAACATGTGCAGCAGAAAATGAAGAAGATGAAACAGGTAGTGATTGTTGTTCTTGTGATATTCTTCTTTGTGCAAGCAATGGTGAAGATAGTGAAAGTAATGCTATGGACCTAGAAGAAGTTATCAAAGATCAACAAAGAATATTTAATGAGAAGGAATCTTCCTACAAAGATTTGATATCTAGACTGAAAAGGATGTACGATAATGTATCCAATCGAAGTAAAGGACTTGAAGCAGAAATCATCTCTCTAAAAGCAGATCTGGAAAAATCAAATAAGAAGAATGAAGAACTTGAAGCAAAAATCATCTCTCTCAAAGAAGATCCGGAAAAATCAAATAAGAAGAATGAAGAACTCATCTCCCTGAAAACATATCTCGAAGCATCAAATAAGAAGAATGAAGAACTTAAAGAAGAAATCATCTCTCTGAAAACAACATCATATAAAGAGATAGAAGAACTTTTACAAACTTTTTAAGCACAAGAAAATGGGTTGAAGGAAGAGATTTTAAAATTGAATGATCAAGTAGAAGAAGGAAGAAGGAAAGAAGAAAGCATGAAGAAGAAATGCCAAATTTTGGAGGTTGAGGTAAATATTTTGAAAGATAAATTAGAAGAAAAAGATAAACTCTTGAGGTTTCAAGATAGTACTAAGATTCTGGACAATATTCTTAGTAGTCAAAGGTCTCCCTCTTTTAAATTTGGTCTTGGTTTTCATGAAACTGTTAAAGGAGAATCTAGTTCACAAGGAAGTGCTAAAGATTCAAATGATATCAATGAAAAACCTGAAGTGTTGGAAGAAACAAAAGATCAACCGAAAATCATGGACTCTCAAAAGAAATCATTCCCTCCTAACTATAGAAGCATCAATACTGTTGAATGCTTTAAATGTCATAATTATGGGCATGTTGCAGCCAATTGCAGAAGCAGAATTTTTCAGTCACATAAAAACAGATTCTACACAGAAAGGTACTCTAGTTTCTTCAAGGGATATTGTTTTTCATGCAGCAAGTATGGTCACAAAGCAACGGATTGCAATAAAAGAAAGAATAGAAAAACACACTATGATCCATATGCTTATTTTTCTGGTCATGCAAGATGTTATGCCTATAACAAGTATGGACATGTAGAAAAATAATGCAGGATGAATAGATCTGAGAAATTGGACAATTTCCAGCACACAACTAGAAAGTTCAAGCAAAGTTGGAAAAAGAAGGAGGACCGGCCAGAAACGTAGGGAATATTGACCCTACTACAGTCATCCACTTCTGAAGCTTATTTCTCATAATGACTGCATGAATGATGTGAGATACATTCTGGAGATTAGTAATGTATCATCACAGGGGGAGCAATGTATGGTGATTCTCATGGTTGATTTGGTAATTCTGGTTATGTGTTATTTCTGACAGTGCATCTGATGTGAAGAAGACAGGAACAGGTGATACAAATTCAGGAGGAGATGAAGGAGTGAAATTTTCAGTGTTTCACTTTCCATACGTGGGTTTAGTGAACAAAAGTCGCGTAGACATGCGAGTTCCTTTGGAGACAGAAGTGTATGCTTTTATGATAAGAAATTCAGTGATTCAGCTCAATAACAGAAGCACAGGTTCAGGGGGAGCATCAGTCTAACTGCTAATGATTGCATGGTTGGCATTGTCTCTGCTTATTCCTTAATATGCATTCTCAAATGATGATGATATGATACATGGCTTCTTATGATGAGGTTTTGGATAAGCCCTGATTTCTTTTTGATGAAGAGTATTTTTTTTTATGGATGAAATGGAAGTCTTATGATTCAGAGATATGAATAGATCATGTAGAGTTTGTTGCTACGGTTCTAACCTTTTATACATAATTCCATCACATGTTGCATCATGATATAAATCTTGAAGATTTTGGTGACACATATTGTCTATTGAAGAAGTTGTTCTGGAATGATAATTCCTCTTGGGAAGAATATGTTGATACTACAAAGAGTCTGAAGACCTGGTTACTGATATGCTTATGCTACAACTATTGGATGACACTTGAAAACTTAGCTACATTTTCCTATTTGTTCTACTCTCATATATTCGAGGAAAGCATTCAAAATATCTCAGACAGAAGCTGGAAGTTATCTCTGCCTTTCAGGAGCTCAGATCTATTCAAAATCAGAAGATTAAAATGGATACGCGGATTTCATAAACGATAGTCACGTATATACGCGAGTTCATACAAAGAAAACCATATATTTGTGGTTGTTGACAAATTTCTCTGATTCAGAATTCTTCAGCAGAGCTGTAGTATTTTTTGGTATCTCTGGTGGTGTTCCAGCACTCATAATTCTGTTTCATTCTCTGATGTTTCTTGATAAAGATGCCTTGATGATTTGATGTTGAAAGTGTTCAAGATGCACAAGCTAAGGGGGAGCATTGGTCTTATGGAAAGGATGAATTGGTGGCATTCTCATTATTCTTGCTGAGAGTAATGCATTGTTGGCATTATGATGACTCTGATATATGATCTCTCTCTTGAGGTCTTTTTTTATAAAAAGTCATATTTGTATTTTGATGAAAAGGTCATGTTGAGACCTATGATGTAAAATTGTAATATTCATTCATGTAAGGACTTGTTCAAATTTGTAAACCCACTTGGTTGGGTAGCTGAGTCAAAATGTGTAAACCCACTTGGTTGGGTACTTGAGTCACATATGTAAATCCACTTGGTTGGATCATTGATGTAAGTATGAGTCCTTGGTGATAGGAAAGGTCATAGAGTCATGTACTTCATTGAAAAATATGTTTGAAGACTCAGCATGAACTCAGGGGGAGCATGGTAACTTCAGTACACATCTGATCTACAGAGCTCTTCTTTATACAAGGGAAGAAAAACCTTGTTTTGGTTTTGATCCTCCCTTTGCCCTTGATGTCAAAGGGGGAGAGTATCATGGTGTTTGAATAAGGGGAGAGTATCTTGGTAGTGATTATAATTAATGTATCTATCTGTTGTGGTGATCAAACACCATCATGGTTGCCATCAAGTCTAAAGGGGGAGATTGTTGGCAATATGATGCAAAGTATTGTCCTTGATGGCGACCTACTTGATAACATTGATGGCAACCTATTTGATGATGATGTAAATCTGATGTCGAGATTGTTGGCATGTGTTGTCTTTGATGGTAATCTACTTGATGAAATGAGAATTGGCTATATGATGAGATGAAGTTGTCTTTGGATGGCAACCTGTTTTGATAAAGTTGATCTTGATAGAAATTGACTTGATGATAAGCAACCTATGTGTCAAATATGTACAGATGATGTATCTACAGATCAGCTAAGGAGTACAGAAGAAAGGAACTTCAGAATGGGCCAAATCAATGATGAATAAGACATGTCACCATGCATACGCGGGTTTGTCAAGGAGAAGTAGCGTATGTACGCGGAAAAGTACGTGCCAAGTCACGTATGCCTAATTGTGCTCTAAAGATATAAAACCATGGGTTCTTACCATGGTATTGACCCATTGTATTGAGCGCTTGAATATCTAATTGATCCCATCCAGGAATACCATTAGAAGTTGTGTGGTTTTGGCTCATGGTATTGACAAAGGCTAAACCTATATAAGGAGAAGAAATTCATAGTGCAAAGGGGTGCAAGTGTCTGGGTATTGAATGAATACTTCACTCTGAAGTATATCTATATGGTATGGGTTACAGTTAGATCTGATCATATAATGCACCTATGAATACCATGATGGATGAAGAAAATGATGAAGAGGGATCTCTAGATATGAAATGATTATGTATTGTCTATATCTATTTATGGAATGTTTAGATCTGGTATTTGGTGAATATTTTCTGAAGTGAAGAATGAATTCTGAGTTGTTCATCTAATCTAAAGAGCTGCACAAGTCCTAAACATTTTATAGATCTATACGCATGTTCGCTTCATCAAAGGCGCGTGTATACGCGGGTTGTCTTCAGCAAAAGCGTGTATGGAATGTGAAATTAGATCTGAAGTGTGCTGATGGATACGCAGGTTCATTTCTGTGAAAGCGCGTATGTACGCAGGTTCAGTGAAGTAAAAGCATGTATGCAAACTAGAGTTTTGTTGAAGTATGTGGTATGAAATAGCTGAACTATTCTGTTGTTTTACTGCTATATGTCAATGATGTATTCACACAGATCTGGGTTGTTTGACTGATGTTTATGTTCAATATGTTGGTTGATTGATTGATGATTCAATGAATGAATTGATGGAGTTATGAGATTCAGTTTGATGTATGATTGAGCTTAAATGTATGGAGTGGGTCCAGTCTGAAAATATGATGAAAGGAGGCCTACAAATAGTATTGTGTGGAAGTGATTGGATCCAGTTTGAAAATTGATGAAACGTGGTCCATGGTGGTTCTGAGGATTGTAGCCTTAAGTCAGGGGGTTGTAGCTCCCTTCCAGTGGTAGCTGGTAAACGAGAGCAAGGGGTCGTAGCTCCCTTCCAAGAGAGGCTGGTAAACGAGATCAGGGGGTCGTAGATCCCTTCTAGGAGAGGCTGGTAAATGAGAGCAGGGGGTTGTAGCTCCCTTCCAGGAGAGGCTGGTAAACGAGAGAAGGTTGTATCCTTCTGCAGGTGGGTGCCTCCGTGATGGTATGAGTCTGCGCCAGTACATGGTTGTAACATGTTTTCTTTATATAATAAATATTGAAGATTGAGACGACGACAGCGGTGGTTTTCTCCCGACTTGGGTTTCCACCTTAAATCCTGGTGTTCTTGTGTGATGCTTATGTGTGATGGTTTATTCTGTTATTATTGCACATGCTTACTGTTATCTAATCATCAGAAGAATGAATTTTGCATATATCTAAGTAAATAATTAATGGCATAATAAGATCTTTGTATATACGCGAGTTTTATGAAGGATATCCGCGTGTATACGCTAGTTGGCTTCAGCAAAGTAGCGTATGGGTTTTTAGAGAATGAAAAAGTAAAAGTTTGAGTAAGACCTAAATACTGATTCAACCCACTCCCCCCCCCTACCCCCCCCCCCCTCTCAGTATTTTTCCCAACAGACTTAGGAGCAATTAAGTTGTTGTTAGAGGGAAAATTTCATGAGACTATGTTCAATCTTCTTAAAGCAACGAGAGGATTGATAGAAGGCGCATTGAAGAGATGTTTTTGTAAGCAATTCTGAAGTGCCGAGGAAAAATCAATAGGAACTAACATAAACGTTTTCATAATTTGACATTTGTATTACAAAGTGGTAGGTTGCATGTTTATTGTTGAAAAAATGTATTGTGATGCTTTAAAAAATTTAGTATAATGATATTATTTCTTGTGCAATCTACAATAGTGACTAGTTTTTTGTTATTATTATTATGTTTAATAACTTTTTTAATATTATTTTTTTAATATAAAGACTCCATATTAGAATTTTCAAAATTAATGTGAGCACAAAAGTACTTAATAGTTTATGAAAAAATTAGCTACTAACTAAATAAATTGTATGAAAAATTTAGTCTATGCTTGTAAACATTTACTATCCTTATGCAATCAATGACATTGGATTTTGTTTAAATTGCACACACACAAAATGTCCATAATAAGGTTTTCAAAAAATCAACAAAAAGCAAATAAAAATTATTTATAGGAAATATATACAAACTACACTTAATATTTATCATTGTGATATTTTCTAAAAAAATATTTTTTAATTAATTGAATTAGGTCAAATTTGTTTGGTGGACATATTTGATACAATTGCAATGTAATATTATACCCATAAAAATATCTCAGGTAATGATAAACTCTAGCTTACTATTTTAGTTTAACGTAATCACATAATTGAAATCTATACGATAAATTAGAATTTTAAAAAAGTTTGAAATTAATAAAATTAATATTAAAACCAAACATAGTAGGTGGTATTTTTTTAGGAAAATATCAAGGTAATATACATGTAACATTAAAATATAAACAAAATATACAAAATCGAAACAAAAATATTTCAAAAATATGAAAACTAAGTTATATAAATATAAACAACCATGCTAAATTATGATAGCATGAACACAACCCAAACATAAAAATTTTATTTGCGATCTTCTTCCATTAGCTGTTGTGATTCAATTTTTATTTTCATCCTGCAGTGCATGTATGTAAAAATTCCATGAAATACCCAACAACATATTGAAGGGGAGCATTAGAATTATATTGCATAGAACCTCATCTTGATACTCTAAAAGGTTTAAAATTATCAAACATTAATTTCTCACAAACATGTCACACCTTCTCTTGAACCGATATTTATGATGTTTGCATTGCATGCCTAGATGTATTTTGTCGTATCAACCCTAGTTCTCAACCACTTATAAAACTAACATGTTCTCTATTCTTATAATACTATGCAATCATTACAGTATCTAATTTCAATCTACATTTGGTTTTGAAAATAGTTTGGTTAAACCATTTCTTCTCCATATAACATCTTATTATGGTTACGATTAAGTTTGTTTTTTCCTCCTCGTCATATTTTCTCCATGTTTTAGTGCTATTACTAATTTATCTTTTACTGACAATTTTGTGTTCATTACTATCCACTACATTTTATTTATTTATTATTATTATTATTATTTTATATTTATAATGTTTTATAATTATTTTGAAGATTTAGAATGCAACATGTTTTCAATATAGAAAATTGAAGTAATACTTTTATTTTCAAATTTAACTATCATGCATTTTAATTTTATTAATATTAATAAAAAACTCTTAAAAATATATAAGATATAGTTATAAAATATTGTCTGATAAAAAAATTAAATTTTTTGAAATGATTAAGCATGCAAATATTGATTTAATAATTTAATCAAATTTGTAAATATGTTTAATCAAAAGATTTTATGTTATTGGACAATAAACAACCCACCTTAAAGAAAAGTTAAATATGGTATGGTATTAATGGTTATAAGCTTTTCCAATCACAAATCAAATTAAGAAATTTCATTAAACTAAAGTTAAACATTATATAACAAACTCTAAATTAAAATGAGTGATATATCTAGATTTAATTGAAATTAAAAAAAAAATCATTAATAATGTTTATTGTGATTAACATACTCATAATAAAATATATAGATCAAACACCAACATCAACATTGTATGAAAAAACATAATATACATGAGTGATATACATATTAAAATTAACATATCAATATACATGTCAAATATGCATCTCATCAAAATCAATGCTACATCTAATCAACCTTCACTAAGTCCATGCAAAAAAATATGGTGATTAATGTTCAAATGGGCCCCACCCATATAAAAAAGGTAGGCTTAGCCCATATACAATATATCTATATTTAGGGTGGTGAAAACTCGAGATTGCCTTGTAGGAAAATGGGCCAAGCTCCCTCCTCTGCTATCAAAACTGTTAACTTCTGACCACCACCCTTGTTGATACTACATTGTAAAAAAGTGGTCACCATTCGATAGCAGACACTATTAAAATCCTCATATCATCTATTAAAGTACATATCATCCCCATATTAAGTACTTCCACCAAGGCTCTATTAGACCACTCTAGAAATGCCCCATTTGCATCCAAATATGTATAATATCTTGAATCACCTATTTCAAGAGGTCCTTTACAAAATTCACTATAGAATTCCCTACCTCATGGTCATTATATCAAATGAGCCACCCAAAAAATTCAATCTCCATAGGTATTGACTGTGACATCACCAAAGGCCTAAAAAATATTGTCGACATGCTCCCAACCAACTCCTTCCCCTTGTGCACAATATCTACACATCACCATAATATGCACATCCTTAACACACCACTATGTAATAAATAAATCAACTCCATTTAAACATAAATTACATTACTCACTAAGTGAAGTCCACTACTCACATGAGGGAGGACCATATAAGAATCTCTAGGGAAATATATCTTGTCATTTGAAGAATAGATAACCACTACTAGCATTCTCTACCAAGGCTCCAAGAACTCTCACATAAAAATAGTCCCTATTCAAATTGGCAAAATAACCTTCCTCCATTGATGCATTCTTGACTCTCTTAAGGTTGTAGGGAGGCCACTCTCTCATAGAAAAGACAACCCAAGGGTGACCCAAATTAAAATTTCTCTCCATATTGTAAAATGCATTGGGCCAACTATAATGTGGCCTCTCTCATAAAAATGACTCCAAAGAAATTAACATATATCACCTGCTCAACAATATTCATATAATCTTCTATGGTTCAATGAACTCTTAGTGAGACATAAAACGATGCTACCATGGTAGCCACCGCTTGGTTCAATAGGTCATCAATGGACAATATATGTAGAGCCCTCTCTAAACTATGTGGACCTATGTGGTAATATCTAATTAGCTAATCCCTTGATCTACCTAGGTATAACCTTGAATGAATGTTGACCCTCTCCCCCCAAATTAAGATCCTTGTCAAGAAATAAAGATCATTCAAGGTGCTTAAAGACACTGACTACACATGAAATACAAATTTTTCCATATGCAAGCTCCACATATATGTAATGTTGATCAACAAACACTCATTTGAATGAAATGTAGGCACGCAAAGCATTTAAGAAACCCAAAACTTCTTAAATCATCATATTCTTTCTATTGACAAGAGATGGGTATAGATACTTGTGTATATGATGAAAAAGTTGAAAATAAAACAAAAAGTTTCGATAAATACATAGAAAAAACATACACACAGTAATATGCACACCAATGTCTATGATAAAACTAAATGCACCATCCATTAGGTCTATTGTAATTTATAACACACCGGTGTAATAAAATTAAATGGATCACTATGTATACAAGATATCTTGTAAATTCCTTTAGAAGCATTTCTGTGAATCATGATTCATAACACATAATTAATAGTTCATCCCTACAAATACACTGATAACAATGCATCTTGTAAATTCACATGAAACACCATTAAAGGCTCCACCGCAGTGAAAATTCATAAAGTTCACTGCAAAACTTTTAAAATAAAATTAAAAAAAAATGAAAAATTGGTCAAATTTAATTTCAATTATAAATTTTGACCTAGTGAGATTGAAAATAAGGAAGTAACAAATAATTTATCTAGACTCTTCCCACCCAAGGAGGTTGGTTTTCCTCATATAAAAATACTAAAATGTGCACTATTTTCCGAGATTAAAAATAAACCAAATTGACTTAAGAAACTATCAAACTAAGAAACCAAGAGTGTAGATCATTGAAAACGAGGTTGTGCTACAAGAAGGGTGAGAATCAATGTTTATGTGGGCGGTTCGAAACACAACAAGAAATGTGATAATAAAATTTAGTTTGGTAATATTTTTTATTTTTCCCTTTCATAGCATGCACATGATATGGATGCACTAGTGTGTTATGGGCATAAAAATATATTGGTTACTTATGTTGGTTTTTTAAAATGATATTTTGTAAGATTTGAGAATGTGATGCATTATATACACACATCTTGATAGTGTTGGAAGTGCCAATAGGTGATGTGTTCTCCTCGATACGAAGTCCCAATTAGACCTCAGAGCGTTTGGGATAGGAGCCCCATCCAAAATATAGGCCTAGCTACCATTAAAATGATCCTAAAGGATATGCCTTGGATATAATAAACAACACAAGAGATTATAAGCGTTACAATGAGGTAAGGGATTTACTAATATTTTTGAGACACCAATTTCAATGTATTAAAGGGACTTCCACAGAAGGGAAACAAGAGTGAGCCTTGCCTCTATTAGAAAAGTAATAGTACTATCCTAGAAGAGACACAAGTGAGAAATGAAATTTTCGTTAGTTAACCTGTAAAATAGTTCACAAGATAACCATGATAGTTAAAGCATGTAACAACACACATTCAACAAGATAAATACCAAATCCAATGAAATAATTAATTTTCTTTAGTATGAATGAAAATAAAAATATATCATAAACATTACAAGAATAGTCTTACAAGATCCATGATACATGCATGAAAGTGTGTAAAGTCTGAGAGATTCTGATGATTAAGTGAAAGTTCCAAGTACACAATTACATTAATGAAAAACTAGCCCCAATAGTGGAACCACTATCTTCTCCAAGGAATGATCTTCTCTCTTATGCTAAACTATAGAATCCAAGGTTAACTCTCCAATTCATATATCTTGAGTTATTCTGTTTTTTACAACACGTTAGGTGACCTTTCACCTCCCCTTGTGACTCTTGAGCTCCCCCATTACTCTTGAACTCCTATTTTTTCCTTTAGCTTCTAATGACTCTTCATATTCCCCATGTGACTCTTGGACTCACACTTTTACACAATTGCATTTCTTATTATTTTTAAAATGAAAAATTACAATAAGAAAAAATGTGGCTCTTAGCCATAAGACAAAATTACTACATTATGAATAACTTATGTTAGGTCTCTATAATACTAATGTATCTCCCTTATTTTTATTGTTAGTGTAGCCCACATATTTTTATTATCATGTAGGCTCTGATTATATTGTGACCCCTTAGACTCCTATATATATAAAGGAGGTTTTATCATTTGTATCATCCAAGAATTGTTCATTTAGATAATTTAAATTAGGTTTCCCCACCGAAGAGAATTTTTTTAAGTCATTGATCTATCATTTCGATTGTTCTGTGAGCTGATTACATAGCATTTGGTATCAAAGCTTTGAATTATAGGGTTTTTCTTCTTCAAATAGGCCATATTGAAATTTTCGCTATAAATTTTTTTCTACGAAGCTTTAGTAGATAAAATTGCAAACACATGGAGTGAAATTGTTGGTGAACCTCGTGTACAAATTTAAGATCTTGGTTCACTAGAAGTTTAGAGATATGATCCTAGGAAGTTAGGGTTTTTGCAGGCTCCAGAATTTCATCTCAAATAGGTGACCTAGGGAAAATTTCCATAACATTTGTTTTCGGCATCGTATTTGAATTCTGTAAAATGTGGCTGAAAGTAAAAGGATTTTATTCTTTCTTGTAGTAATTTTAGTGCCAAATGTTGAAAGAGTGACACGTGGCATCCCATACAACTTCACTCTATTGAACTAGTCCATAATCATGTCATCGTGAGAGATTTGGCATAACTCTATATTGAAGAATCCAATATTGCTATGACTTATGGAATTGGAAGGAATGTTTATAGGCATACAAAAATACCGAATTTTAGACCTTCGAGATCTGAAATTTCATAGTTACAACCATTTCAAGATAGAGATCCTAAAAGAAAGAAAAAGGTGTGTATGTTTTTTAAAATTGCATAAATTTTGTTTGAAAATTTAGTTTTAAGTGATTCCAAGGGAATATTGAAGCATATATATATCAGTATTGGTTCTAAAATTCCTCCCAAACAAAATAATTCCACACCCATTAAACCCTCAAAAAACTATACTATGATGCATGAAGAGGAAGAATTGCAGTATGATATATCAAAATTACGGGACCAAGTGTAACAAATTTCACTCTCACAAAGAGAAACCAAAGATGAAATGGATGGTTTAAAAGAAAATATGGAAGTTAAGATGGATTATTTGAATGATGGCATGGAAGATAAGATAGATGGTTTGAAAGTGGTCATGGAAGATTTAAAGAAAGGTTTGCAAACTTATTGCAAGAAAGGCTTCACGGAGGTGACAACGTAATCCATGAAAATCATGATGAGGAAAAAAGGAATATTAATTGTGATTTTAGAAATTCCAATGTTGGTTTTAAGAATCACGACATTTCAACTATCCATATGAGGAATTTTGATTGAAAGGATCTGGTAACATGGATACTACAAATGGAGCAATATTTTGATCTGCATGATTCTCGTAAACCACTTGTCACTTGCTCAATTTTAATAGAGAAAATGATAGCACATTATGAGGATACAAATATTAACACCTTCTTTAGTCAATTGATAGATATTAAACAAATGGGTTCAATGGCAAAGCACATTCAGGACTTCTAAAAATTAAATATCACTATAACAGATATTCTATAGGAGAATAAGATTAATGTCTTCATAGGGAGTGTAAAGGATAACATCCAACCTGAGGTTCACATTTGGGAACTTGATTAATTGGAGAAGGCATTCAGGGTGGAAAGAAAAGTTGAAAGAAAAATTATGGAAACAAGGAAGTTTACCAGTGACAACTATAAAGATAGAAGTGTTGTTGCTCCTAGCCTTCCACAACCTACAATATTTACACCATAATAATTGGAGGAAAAATGAGAAAAATGGATTTGTCATAGTTGTGATACAAAATACACTAAAGGTCATAAGTTCTCGAAGAGGAAATTTCTTTACATATATTGTGAATAAGAGAAAGAAAAGGAGCAAGAAATATCAAAAGAGGAGGATATACGCCAGAAATAAACTCCAGAGAAAGATGAAATGAACCTGACCAGATATTGTAATGAATTGGTAGGAATTAACACACTCTCAAGATAGAAGGATATATCAAGAATAAAAAGGTAATAGTGTTTATTGATTCAGGTAACACCCATAATTTTATTCATTGTAAGATAGCCAAGGAATTGAATTGCTTCCTATATCTAGCACCAGATTGTCAAGTGATGGTTGCAAATGGAGAAAATAAAAATTTCTCTAGAAAGTGCCATAATATCAAGCTAATGATGGGGGAATACGTATCGAATATTCCAATGCTTTCCATTCCAATGGGTGGTGTTGATGTTGTACCAGGAGTCCACTGGTTACAATGTTTGGGGACGATAACTTTTAATTTTCAAGAAATTTTCTTGATTTTTTTTTGGGAAGGAGAGGAAGTTGAATTATGGATTATCATAGGGAAACCCAGAAATATAATAATCTCTAATGTCATGACAAATATTCTGAAGAAAGAAAAATGAGGCTTAGTTATACAATTATGCTCACTAGAGGTTCAAACATCGAAATGATTTATTTCTCAAGATCTCCAAAAATTATTTGACACTCATTCCAAGGTGTTTGAGACTCCCAAAGGCCTCCCACCTATTCGTGATCATGATAATGCTATTAATTTGATTCTAGGAAGTGTTCCTCCAAAAAATCAAGCCTTACATATATCCTTATGCCCAAAAGAGTGAGATTGAACATATGGTTGCAAAAATGATAGAAGTTGGTATAATTCAACCTATTCAAAGTTCTTTCTCTGCTCCAGTAGTATTGGTGCACAACAAGGATGGATCGTGGCGTATTTTTCCTTATTATTGGTATCTCAACAAACTCACTATTAAAAATAAATTTCACATCCTTGTTGTTGATGAATTGTTGGATGAATTACATCGATCATTTTAATTCACCAAGCTGGATCTTCATTTAGGATATCATCAAATTAGAATGAATATTGAAGGCATTCCAAAAATAGCATTCCTAACTCATGAGGGTCATTATGAATTTTTGGTCATGCCTTTTGGCCTTACTAATGCGCCTTCCACATTTGAAGGTGTGATGAATTCCATTTTCAAATGATTCCTTAGAAAATTTGTGTTAGTATTTTTTATGATATACTAATCTACAACAAGTCTTGGAAGGATCATGTTCAACATGTTGACATGGTGCTCAAACTATTGGAGGAGAAAAAATTATATGCAAAAACCTCCAAATGTTTCTTTGGACTACAGGAGGTGGAATTTTTGGGTCATATTGTATCTCATGAGGGTGATAAGGTAGACCCTAACAAAATTAAATCCATTAAGGAATGGAAAATCACCACATCTATAAAGCATCTTGAGGATTTCTCTCGTTGACAGGGTATTATTGAAAGTTTTCTAAGAATTATGGGAGAATAGTAGCACCTCTAACATCATTACTGAAGAAAGATGCATTCCAAAAGAAAATAAGGCCTTTTAGCATCTTAAAGAGGTAATGTTCCAAGCATCGGTCTTAGTTATGCTAGGATTCACAAAAACCTTTATTGTGGAATGTGATGCATCCAGAAATAGAATCAGTGCATGTATGGAAATTTAATTATATGTTAAATCCCTGTTATTTAATTTGTCAACCCGGGGGTTTTGTAAACTTAGAAGCAAACCAAAATATACGGGACCTCAGATGAAATTGTTGTAGAAATTTTGTTTAGGATGGAAATAAATAAATAAAATACATATTACAACTATAACTAAAGAAAACCTCTGATGCAGGGGCATTAGGCACAATCAAATACTTTGTACCTAAGTAGACATAGGGGGTCTTATGCTTTTAATTCTCATGTAATTATAAGTTATTTTGAATAAAAAGTGAGGAATTGTAAATGTTCTCTAACCACTAGAGAACATGAGGAATGTGAAGAGTTAGTTTAGTTGCTTTAGGGGTTTTTGTCTAAAGTTAAGAATTTCAAAAGTCTGTTGAGTCATCGAAGAAACTGAATCGATTCCTCCTCAATTTGTATAAATGTAATAAGCTCAGAAGTTGAGGGGGGAGGACTGTTCAGAGACAGAGTAGATTGTAGAAGGGCCAACAATTGAAGATCCAGCCTGAACAAGATGGTTTTGTAAGTAATTTTAATTAGCATAAATGAGGAATCTGTTTCAGAAATACCTGTGTATTGCCTGACTGGGTCATGTGTGTGTTCATTGATTGAATTATCTGTGGAACTCTAACTAAACATTCTGAACTTATAAGTAGTGTAATTCCGTGTGAACGGGCTGAATTAGTGGCTCTGAGGAGATAAGAGAATTGATGTAAGTCTACATCCATATTATTCGAGAAGGTTCAATGACTGAAAGAATCGATCCTCTAGAAGAAAGCTGAACTGTAATATGAAATCCTGTGTTACTGGCAGATAGGATCATGCCTGTATACTACTTGTGGAAGCGTGAGTTAGACCTTCAGATTTTGTGAACATTGTAAACCCTGTGCAAAAGGGTAGATTTGTAATTCTGTGCACGATTGGGCAAACTGACGTTGGTTCGTAAATAAGAGTCTATATATGTATCAAGATTTGATGCGCTCCGAAATGAATTGATTACATACGGTGTCATTTGATTTAACTCTAAGTGTAGAGCATTTTCAGTTGTATGAGAATGTGTGATAGTTAAGATACTCCAGGTCGAGTTTGTGTACTCACCGTTGAATGAGGTTCGATACCCTTTAAGTTCTAAGTTAAAATATTGTGTAGGATGCCGAAACATTAGCCTCTGTGTGGAGAGGCTTTCTGAGAGTCCTAGTGATATTAATATAATCCTGTGCGAGAGTTGCGGAGCAGAATACGATGAATATTTACAGCATAACGGAATATGGATTCAGTGAGGATGTAAAGGACCGGAGCCTCGAGAAGAATATATATATATATATATATATATATATATATATATATATATATATATATATATATATATATATAACGATGGAGCGAAGTATTAGAAGTGGAACCCAGAGAACGGAACTCTGACTAATGAACAGTGAATCGGTTTCGGAGAAAAATACCGGTAGTATCGCACAAATTAAAATTCGTAAATAGATTTGGTGAAAAAAACATGATTAGGTTCCTTGCCTGACACGTGACCTCAGGCGGTATTTGAATTCCATTTACTTCACTCGATTTTGGGTGATTAAGTCTCATGCATTTTCGTAATGCGATATTCACCAGCAAGCGTTCATCTGGGGTTTGGAGCGCAACGTAACATGGATTGTTGGATCTGTTTGACATTTACATGAAGGTATGTTAGTGAGGTTGTGGGGCCTAAATATGTGGTGTTAACTGTTGAGATTCAATGTTAAGTGGGATCGGTTTTTATATTAGTGTTTATAGCCTTGACTTGGAGAATGTCGATATAATGTTATTGGGGGCTTTATTAAAATGTTCCAATTAATCGAACGAAGGTCCTAATATATGTTGAGGCATATATATATATATATATATATATATATATATATATATATATATATATAATTTTTATAATAAATCCGACCTTACATATGTTCACGTGGGGTTAATTCTAAGACAGAAGATTATTGTAATGGCTCATCGCAATTGAGACCAATGCCATGGAGGACGCAATGAACTTTAATATGTTATGTTAATGTGTGATGGTTGGCCAGAGGGTCATGTTCTAACTTGATTCTTGGGAAATTTATATAACGTGCGTTCAGATTGCATAAGGGAGTATATATATGTTGGTATATATAATATATGTAACGCCGAACCTACACAAAATGAGTGGCGTGCGAGGCACATATTAAAGCTCATATTTGGGTTTATGAGAATTTCAAATATTTGATAAAATAAAACCCGAAAGAGAGTGTATTGTATGGTTCATAACCATAGGCTTAATAAGAGAGGAGCTTCCACATAGTGTTACTGTGGCCTAGATTTAAAATTATTTGGAATAAATTTGCAGTGCATTTTTTGTATATGCATAGAGACAGGAGATTGAGGGTAGCCCGGGCATCATTGTGGTATCAGAGCATCAGGAATAGCTCTATTTGAAAGTTCAAATTTTGAATTAATTACAGGTATGAAAAGAAATCAGACCTTTGAAACTGATAATGATTGCAGCATACAGAGGTGGTGATGTGCATGTGATGACAGTAGAAGGAAGATCAGATTCTAAAATCCGATAGGCAAAGATACACATGGTTTCAGTGAACAGAGGCTTGCAGAAAGGACTGGAAGACAGGATCATGAAAATATCTTACAAGTAAATAATTTTAAATCTGATTTGAAATTGTGATTGCAGAATCATGGTTGCAGGAAAGTGAAGACAGAGTTTGATAGTGAAGGCAGTGAGCCTAATATTCAGCTAGAGGTTGAATAGGGAGGACAGTTGCAGTGTTCTCAAGAAAAGGTGAGTTGATGAGCAGTGTTTAACTCTAGTTTGGAGAATTGTTTGCAGAATTCAAAGTGTAGGCAATTGAAGAAATCTCAGCAAAGGCAGATCACAGCTTTGAGAGTAGTGATAATACAGTCCAGCAGAGGATTCTCAGTGAAGAATAAAGTGTGGAAAAACCTGGAGAATTCCCAACAGAGGTTGGATGAAAGAAGAACAGATGTTTTCTTGAGAGAAGTTGCAGAGTGAAGCCTAGAGAGAGCAAAAGAGAGTGCTCAAAAGGTTCCAGCAGATAAGGGACCAGTACTTGCCAAAAGCAGGATCCGGAGGAAGGGATTGGTGAGGTAAGTTGCAGCAAGAGAGCTTGTTGTTGCAGAGGCTTAGTGCAGCTGATGAGTGAAGAAATCATGGAGGATAAAATGGCTATTGACAGCCATAACAAAGATTGCAGAGGTTCTGAGAGAGGCCACAACAGAAGAGTGAGGGAAGATGCCAAATAAAATGGCATGAGGAAGAAAATCACTGATGAAGAATTTTGGAAAGAGATAGTTGAGATCAATAAGCAGTTTTATAAACTGGAGAGGATGATAGAGGAAAGCCAAAGAGTTGGTTGGCTCATGAATAAGATTGTGAAATGGCAACCATTACAGTTGAGGTTGAGGCAAAAGGAGATTGCCTTATTGAAAAAGGAACTCAAGACAACTAAGTTGAAAAAATAAATTTCTGTTTGTGAAGCAGAACAGAGAACAGAGGAAGAGTGGA
This sequence comes from Pinus albicaulis, assembly GCA_034641835.2. NCBI lineage: Eukaryota > Viridiplantae > Streptophyta > Pinopsida > Pinales > Pinaceae > Pinus > Pinus albicaulis. Next base: position 1,447,519,232 of record CM076582.1, on the reverse strand, counting down.
GATTTGCAAGAGATCTTGTGAGACATGATGAAGGCTTAAGGCAGCAAGAAGCTTGTCTTGCTGAAGAGGATATCATTGAGGATTTCCTGAGTTGCTGGACAAGTCCAGATCAGCTGGATGATGTAAAGGCTTGTATTTTTTAGTCTGACCATTGTGAGGTGATGATAGGTTCTACAGAGGGAGAAGAACTCAGATTTCTTGAGTCAAATATGGAATTTGAAGATTCCACATGCAGATCTATTCAAAGGGAAATGCTTGAGAAAGCAACCAAGACTGAAAAGTCTTGTGGTTTTGAAACTAAAGAGTTTTTTATGTTTTCAAGTACATCACTGGAAGATGAACAAGCTTTAGGGTTTGTTGATGAGGAGGAGACATTGAATCTGAAACCTGTTCAGATCAATGCTGAGATAGTGAGATCTTAGGGAGAGATGAAGACTAAAGAGTCCAATGAAGATGTTCAGCAGAATGTTGAGGCAGAGAGAGAAGGACCAGCTGATGATTGGTCAAGAACAATCAAAGGTATAAGAGGTTGTGTAAGGTTCCCAAAATCTACTCCAATTGAAGTTGTTGAATTATATAGGAGGTTGGATATTCAGAGAATTGGAGAAGCAGAGGACCTATGCACGAGATAGTTTGCTGAGGAAACAGAGTAGGAAGGACTTCATGGATAGCATTCATGAAGTAGATGAGGAAGAAAAGAAGAGACTAGTTGACAGTCTCATCGGAGGTGCAAATCAGAATACTGATGTGCTGATAGAGGATTCAGAAGGAAGTTTTGAACAACATACTGATGTGTTATCAAAGGAAAAGAAAGTATTGAAGCCTTGGAATTTTACTGCTAATGACTCATGTGTTAATCATACAGGCAAAGAAGAACATCAAATGAAATCTGTCAGAGGATTGAATGAAAGAGGTACTATGTTGGCTGAAAACATTGTGAAGGGTCATCATTTTAATATGGTGATTGGAATAGTGGAGATAACTCTGACAGCTGAAGAGAAATATAGTGAATAATTTCTAAGTCTTGAAAGAGACTTAGAACTGTTGAAGGAAGAATTGGTGACTAGGTCATCAAATGACGCCTTTGGGTCTTGTGCTATTAAAATTGACAATTTGTTTATGTGTACAAGTGAGGCAGAAGACAATGCATCTCTTGTTGTTGTATTGAAAGAAGAAGAATTGTTGCAAAAAGAAGATGAAACAGTCATGCAGAAATTTGTCACTGTTAGTGGCAGGGAAGAACTAATTTGTTCAAATAACCAAGAAAATATTGGAGAGAATATTTGTAGGACTGCTACAGTAAGAAGGAATCAGCATTCTATTCTGACAGAAGAAGAGAAAGCAGAGTTTGAAGATATTGGTTTGATTGCTGGAATCAATCAAGGGGAAGAAATGCAATTGCTGAAGATTGCCCAAGAAGAAGAAAAAGATGCTGAAACTGAATTACAGTGCGCTGAGGATGATAAATAAGTACAAGAGAGATGGCTGAAATGTTTGCTGGGAACATTTGAAGAAGAGAAATAGGTTGCAATCACTAAAGTGGAAATTCTTGAAGCTATGAAGGAAAGAGGAGCAGATACTAGCTTGGAGAATCTAATTCTGTTTACTAGTATACTAGATGAGTATGTTACTGCAGGAAGAAAGTTAATTGATGATTTATTTTCTAGAAGTGAATTTGCAGATGATGAGAAAGAGATTGTTGCAGAGGGACAGGAAGTTTTGGAGGAAGCAACACCCGTGGTGGCAGCTAAAGCAACAATCGGGGAGAAAATATTTATAGCAACAACATTTGAAGGCAGCAGTGGACAGAAGAATTCCCAGTTAGAAGATAAGTTGGACATGGAAATCGAAAACATCAGAAGACTAATGCAGAAGACAGCAGCCACGAAGCAGAAGGATTTTTGTATAGGAAAGACAAAAAGAGATTATGAAAGCATAGCTGGAAGTAAGATGCAAAACAAGAAATGGAGACCTGGAGAAATGCAGATGAAGGATGATACAGTTGCTGGACAGCAGAAAAACAAAGTATGGGATCCAGGAGGTAGATATTAAAAACGCATGATCAAGAGATTATGAACAAATTTGGGCCTTGGGAGTCTGATGCAGGGGCATTAGACACAATAAAATACTTTGTACCTAAGTAGACATAGGGGGTCTTATGCTTTTAATTCTCATGTAATTATTAGTGATTTTGAATAAAAAGTGAGGAATTGTAAATGTTCTCTAACCACTAGAGAACATGAAGAATGTGAAGAGTCAGTTTAGTTACTTTAAGGGTTTTTGTCTAAAGTTAAGAATTCCAAAAGTCTGTTGAGTCATCGAAGAAACTGAATCGATTCCTCCTCAATTTTTATAAATGTAATAAGTTCAGAAGTTGAGGGGGGAGGACTGTTCAGAGACTAAGTAGATTGTAGAAGGGTCAACGATTGAAGATCTGGCCTAAACAAGAGGGTTTTGTAAGTAATTTCAATTATCATAAATGAGGAATCTATTTCAGAAATACCTGTGTTTTGCCTGACTGGGTCATGTGTGTGTTGACTGGTTGAATTATCTGTGGAACTCTAAATAAATAATTTGAACTTATAAGTAGTGTAACTCCGTGTGAACGGGCTGAATTAGTGGCTCTGAGGAGATGAGAGAATTGATGTAAGTTTGCATCCATATTATTCAAGAAGGATCAATCACTGAAAGAATCGATCCTCTAGAAGAAAGCTGAACTGTAATATGAAATCCTCTGCTACTGGCAGATAGGATCATGCATGTATACTACTTGTGGAAGCGTGAGTTAGACCTTCAGAGTTTTTGAACATTGTAAACCCTGTGCAAAAGGGTAGATTTGTAATTCTGTGCACGACTGGGAAAAATAATGTTGGTTCGTAAATAAGAGTCTATATATGTATCAAGATTTGATGTGCTCCGAAACGAATTGATTGCATACAGTTTCATTCGATTTAGCTCTAAGTGTAGATAATTTTGAGTTGTATGAGAATGTGTGATAGTTAAGATACTCCAGGTCGAGTTTTTGTACTCACCGTTGAAAGATGTTCGATACCCTTTAAGTTCTGAGTTAAAATATTGTGTATGGTGCTGAAACATTAGCCTCTGTGTGGAGAGGCTTTCTCAAAGTCCTAGTGATATTAATATAATCCTATGCGAGAGTTGCGGAGCAGAATGCGATGAAGATTTACAACATAATGGAATATGGATGCAGTGAGGATGTAAAGGACCGGAAGCTCGAGTGGAATATATATATATATATATATATATATAACGAAAGAGCGAAGTATTAGAAGCGGAACCCGGAGAACGAAACTCTGACCAATGAACAGTGAAGTGGTTTTGGAGACAAATATCGGCAGTATCGCGCGAATTAAAAGTGGTAAATAGATTTTGTGGAAAAAACGAGATTAGGGTCCTTGCCTGACACGTGGCCTTAGGTGGTATTTGAATACCATTTACATTGTGCGATTTTGGGCGATTAAGTCCCGTGTGTTTTCGTAACGCGATATTCACCAGCAAGCGTTCATCTGGCTTTTGGAGCGCGACATAACATGGATCATTGGATCCGTTCGACATTTACGCGAAAGCATGTTAGTGAGGTTGTGGGGCCCAAATATGTGGTGTTAATTGTTGAGATTCAATGTTAAGTGGGATCATTTTTTATGTTAGTGTTTATAGCCTTGACTTGGAGAGTGTCGCTATAATGTTATTGGGGGCTTTATGAAAATGTTCCAATTAATCAAACGGAGGTCCTAATATATGTTGAGGCATATATATATATATATATATATATATATATATATATATATATATATATATATAACGTTTATAATAAATCCGACCTTACGTATGTTCGCGTGGGGTTAATTCTAAGACAGAAGATTATTCTAATGGCTCATCACAATTGAGACCAATGCCATGGAGGACGCAATGCACTTTAATATGTTATGTTAATGTGCGATGGTTTGCCAGAGGGTTATGTTCTAACTCAGGTCTTGGGAAAGTTATATAACGTGCGTTCAGATTGCATAAGGGAGTATATATATGTTGGTATATATAACATATGTAATGCCGAACCTACATGAAATGAGTGGCGCATGGGGCGCATATTAAAGCTCATATCTGGGTTTATGAGAATTTCAAATAGTCGATAAAAGAAAACCCAAAAGAGAGTGTATTGTATGGTTCATAACCATAGGCTTAATAAGAGAGGAGCTTCCACATAGTGTTACTGTGGCCCAGATTTAAAATTATTTGGAATAAATTTGGAGTGCATCTTTTGTATATGCATAGAGACAGGAGATTGAGGGTAGCCTGGGCATCAACCTCAATAGAATCATATGCAAGAAAATTGAATTATATTCTAAGGGTGGAATCAATGAATTCCATGGCCTTTCTAAAAACTTCTAAACTAATCTATGAATAACTATAAGAAGCAAACTATGATAATGTAAAAAGTAGGTAAGCCTAGAACATCTATTTATTTAGTTATCAAGAAAGAAAACTATGGGAGCTAGTAAAAAATTAATTTGATGATAACTAAAGTGAAAATATATTAGAAGCAAACTATGATAACCTAGAAATCAGTAAATAAAAACTAGTGACTTAGTTGTCAAGAAAACTACGATAGCTAGTAAGCAAGCAGTTTTATGACAATCAAATCAAATCTAAGAAAGTAAATCACACTCGCAAAAAGTAAATTGCACCTGAAGAAAGGGAATAACACAAATCAAACTGTGTTATAGTTGTATGCATATTGTGGTTGATGGGGATACTTCCATTCCTCAATGAGAACACATGAATAGATATCACATCTTAAGAACCAAACAACGCTCGTAATTCATGATTTGGAGAAAATGTTATAATTCATGTTGAATGAACAATCATAAATCTGATGCTAATGAATAAGTGGTGATTTTTGGCTTCCTTTGAAGGATGCACCTCTTATTTATACATGAGTTAGGGATATATGCTCAATAAATGCAGATCCCTTAAATATCTAATAGATCCACACTTGTCTCAACTTATGCATAAATACTAGATACAAATCATGTGATACATCAAGACCTCCATGATCTTTCTCCTTGGAATATGGTCCACCTATCGAGTTGAAATTCGAATTTGTGCTTGGGAGACCAAGTAAGACCCTTCTAGAACCGCCAAATAAGCCTACACATGTCACAAAACTCATAACACACACAGACACAGACGCACACACACACACACACATATATATGAAACCATGTTAATTTCCTAGGTTTTAATCATAAATTCACTTACATAAAATAAATAAATTTGGAAAACTATTATTCTAACCCATATGATCATGAAGATGATTACTTGATGTAGGGTTTTAGGGATAGATATTTATAAAATGAGGACTAAATGGTAATGAAATGATGGAAATATGGATGAATATGAAGGAAAATTTTGGGACTCAACATACCCCCCAATTGAAGTTGTTGCATGTCCACATGCAACTATTGCATTGATTCATTTGTCCATTTCTTGAAATTATTTGATTTTTTTATTATTAGATTTTGGCTTATATTGATTCTCTTCAAACTTTGTGTCATCATATAATTTGATAAATTATTCTCGTTTGCAAAGTGCATTCTGAAATACATTTGATTGCAACATATATTTTTGATGGTTGGTTCTTGTGTGACAACCAACAATTTTGAGTATTGGCTCTTGTGTAACAATACTTTTATTTTTTTGTTGCATAAAAATACATGAAAAACATTGAGAATTCCTTTTCAATTCCTATAGTAACTATCAATCTTTTGATTTTCTTATCAATTGATGATTTTCAAATCATATAATCTTTTGGAATCATAATGCAATAATAGTTTATTGGGAAGAATATGCGACTTGGAATGAGATGAAAATGTTTCATGGTATATGAAATGTGAATATGAATTGATGTCCCTTCCCCCCCAACTACAGATGTTTTAAGTTTTTGACAATATGAGAAAGGGAATACAAAAGTGGTGAGGAATTTTCCAAATTTACAAATTTAGCATTAAAGAAATTACATGACTAAAAATTAGAAAACAACATACCTTCACTTACCTTCTATGTGGATGAGTGATGTATATTTGAAGAGTGTGGTTGTTGATGTTGGATCATGGATTATGTAAGTAAATGATTTTTGTCTGCTTCTTTGTTCTCTTAGTTATTATGATGACAAGATTGGGATCTTTCTTGCTACTGCTTCAAATTGATTGTTGCTGAAAAATGTTGAAGTGATATAGTCTTCAATCGTTTCGAGCGGTGGAGTAATTCTTATCTATGTGAATAGATGTGTCGATGTCAAACATAGACATAATTTTTTGGATTATTCACCATTAATGAATTCCCTTAACCAACACGAGACTGCTCACCATTGTTGTCAATTAGAGTCAAGATTCCTAAGCACATCTTACTAGGTACGAATGGATGTGTCATAGTCAAGTCACCTAGAACATCAAATAAACAGGGAACATTGATGTATTCCCATTATATATTGGCAAGAGAACTTGCCATTAAGGCATGCAAGCCCCAAGGTATTTTTAAAGATCTATATTTTTTGTTACACCATTTTTTGGTCATCTAACCTGTTACTATTAGATGGACCTAAGTACACCATGTAAGACCAATTTTACCCTAAGTAAAATTGCTTTCATTATGAAAAATAACTTAGTAAACCACCTTTATTAAGTTGTTTATGGTCTAAACAGGAAACCCCATGAGGAAATATTAAATAAATCTACATTTGTTTGATTTTCCTCAAGGAATAATTAGTTAAACAACAGTTTAATTAATATTCCTGGTCATATTTAACCCAAAACAGGAAAATTAATTAGATAAATTATTATTTATCTTATTATTTCTTAGAAATAATTATTTAAACCTTATTTAAATAATATTCCTTGTTAAATTTGACTAAATCACTCATAAATAGTTAAATAAATAATTATTTATTTAATTATTACTCAACCACATCCTTAAAATGATAAATAAATCATTTATTTATTTATTATTTACAAATAAATGGATTTGACCCAAGTCAAATTCCTTTCCCCTCCAACAAAAATAATAAAATATTCCATAAAAGTTGGATCTTGATTTGGTTAATAATATCTTAATTATGCACCAATATCTAGACTAACTGAATATTTTGTTATAAATAAAAGGGTTTTTCCATTCATTCATCCCCTTCTGTTGCCTAAGATCACTTTGGATCTATACTTTTGGTTAGTTCATTGTCATATTTCTCCATTCTTTTGGTTGTGAACTCCCTTTGAGTTCCTTTTTTTCCTGGGTTTTCTACACCAACAAGAGAGAGCAATTTAGATCTGAAGTGTTGAGGACTTACAAGAACCCATCCCATTGAGGAGAACTGGTAACATCCTTCTATGTTTTCCTCCCAGGTGCCCTTAATATAAAAATTCATTCAACATATTCTTGTCTTGTCTATTGGATTCATGGAGTAAATCTTGTTTTATTTACTACTTAATGTATTTTGATGCATAGATCTAGATTTTTGCAGCATTTATCTTGATCAAATAATTGCAGATCTGAAGATATTGGTAGCCATATTTTGTTGTTAGGGCTATTTTTTATGCGCAGCTAAAGTGGTCTTTTTCCGCACACTTGCAATTAAGATTCATACTAACAACTAGTGACTCTACACAGGTTTACGATTACGACCACTGTCATTTTTCTAATCCTTGCATATCCATCTACTTCAAACACCAGGATTTCTCTTCAGCCTCTTGTTTTTTCTTTTCTTGATGTTGTTTTTAACCTATAAAACCCTAAAACAGTAAAAATTCTAACTTCTGTGTGTTTTCGGACCTATTACGTAGGTGACAAACATCAACCGCAGCTGAGATGACACTTTTTACTGAAATCTGACGCTGAGAGTGTTGGAAGTTTAGGTCGCACTTTTTGGACCTAAAACTGTGACCTAGAGCTCCAAGACGCACTTTTCAGCCCAAAAACTATGACCTCTGCTGAAAATAGGTCAGAAACTGCGACCTGGATTTTTTGCGGGAATTTTTCTGAAAGTTTTATGGGTTTGTCTGGGCCTCTATTCAGGGTTGTCTGACCTCCATCTCCGCCCAGTTTGGACCTGTACTCATTATTTTTTACTCAAATAAGTGGGAACCTAGCCCCGTAGGGCTTCAGTATCCTCCACACTTTGTGGAAGAGTTTTAGCTGCTGCAGGTTGTCTGAAATTTTCAGAGTGTTCAGCCTTTTTTCAGATCTGATACCTCACCTTCAGATCCACTTCAGATTGGATATTTGTCCTTCCAAATCACCTCATTTAGTTTTTTTTGGGTTTTCCTTTAGAGTTCACTCTGTTTCCCTCTAGGAGATAGCCTTTCGCCACCTCATTTACAACAATATTTCCTCTGATTTGTTGTTTTTTTCTGCACCACTTTCCAGCAAATTTTGACCTTTAGATCCCTATCCCTCCAAACCTTAGATCTATAGGCTATTTTGGTGTGTTTTGACTAGTTTTTTTCCCACCTACAGACTACTTGTTGAGAGGCCTGCCTTTTTGGGTTTAGATTATTTCATTATTAGCTGTTTATTTACTATTATTTCAATTTCATATACTATTATCTGCAAGTTTATTTACAGTTACAAAACACACTTTTTTTTTTCTCTACAAACTTCTGGGTTTAAAAATTAAATTTTACACACTTTGCACGCACACCCTAAGCGAAAAAGGGTTTGGTTAACACCGCCAAGCAAAGAATCTAAAACATTGAAATCAATTGATCCTGCACCTCTTCGCCCTTGTTTCGGCATTGTAATCAGTTGATCCTGCACCTCTTGCCCTTGTCAGTCTCTTTTTCCTTTGTGTCGTGTTTGTGTCGTCATCATTGTGCCACCAAGGCATTTATCCCAGAGACTTCTTAGCCTTCATCCTCAGTTTCCGACAGGAAGACTTACTCCTCCGTGTATGATTCGAGTTAGTCCTCCTCCGAGTCCGCACTCCGACTCTTCTTCTATTCCATTGGGTTCTCCTTCCATCCTTGGTTCTCCTCCTATCACCTTCACCATGTCTAGCTCAGGACCTAAATCTAGTGGTAGCCTCGGCCCTAATGCTAGGAATACTACTAGTGGGACCGCAACAGGAACTATCCCAGCTGCTCCAACAAAGCTCCCTTCCGACATCCCCAAGTTTGAAGGCCTTGCTGGAGAATATCCTACAAATCATGTTCGACCTTTTCGATGTGGTTTTCATCTAACTCCATTACCGATGACTCTATCCGTCTTCGGTTGTTTCAACATACGCTTACAGGAAAAGCTTCTAAGTGGTATGTTGATCAGGCCTCATCCTCTCATACCACCTTTGCAACTCTTGCTCGGGCTTTCTTGTCTTATTTCTAGCTTCCTCTTATTTATGACACTGGTACCGAACTTTTGACTTCTTTCCGTCAGTCGTCTGCCACCCACCTATCCAATCATGCCCAGGAATGGCGAAGAAGAAAGAGCCTATGTCGAGCCCCTACCTTCGAAGACCGTGTCTACATGGAATGGTTCCTTAGATCTCTCTTTCCCCCTATTGGCAAAGATGTCGCATCACATTTCCCTCAAATTGAAGAAGCCGCTCTCCAAATTGCGTTAAAATATGACCTGATCTATGCTCAGTCGGGTTATGTTTATACTATTCTACCTGGTCTTCCTAGACCCGATGGTGCCAACGCACCAGGGGCATCTCATGTCGTTGACGGTATCGTTGGTGCTCTCTCTCATCCATACGCTCAGCCTCCCATGGGATATGGTTTTCCTTGGGGGGGGCCAGTACCTCCTGCACTTTTCCCCCTCCAGGTCGCATGTATCCAGGATACGGCATGCCTCCTCCTTTTTCCCAACCTCCTGTTTACCACACTATTACCCAACCTCCTTATTTCCCATATCCATAGCCTGGTGCTCCAGCTCCTCCAGCATTAGCACATCCTCCTCCCTTTCCTTCTCAACCCCTGCAACAGCAACCACTGGCCCCTTAGGGGCAGGTGTATGCACAGTAGGGCATGACTAATCCTCCTCCCTCCAAAGAGAAGAGGAAAGGCACTCAAAATCAATATACTCCTGGTAATCCTGGACCTAATCCTCAAAATAATGCTCCTAACACTACTAACCAGCAACAGGGAACTCAGCCCAAGCAGGACAGGCATGTTCGCATGAACAAGCCTTGTTCTTGTTGTGGTGTTTATGATCATTAAATGCATGATTGTCCTCTTTTACCATAGATGAGGAAAATGTGGGAGTCTCAAGCAACATTGCAAGGACAGCAAGCCTCCCCTTCTGTCCCTCCCAATGCTGCGCCTAGTCAGCCAGCTGTGCTTACTAATCCTTTCCCTCAACAAGGATTTGTGGATACCCAACCACCTGAAGGTCAGGTGGCCACTCAACCTCTTCCATCTAGTACCTCAAATTACCAGATTCTCATGATGAACTCTGATCCACCTCTAACCATAGACATCAATCTTCAGACTCGGTCTCGTCAGTACAACAAGCCTCTCGCTACGTCTGTCCCTAAGCTGCCTCCTTTCTACAGAGCCTCTTTCGACACATACCGGTCCCTTGCAGATCCCTCAGCCTAAGGCAGAGGTTCATACCAAGATCCCTAAGGGACGACTATGACAAAATTTTTCTTCTGGAAAAGTTGCCCATTCATATAGCATAGTAGATGATATGGCGCAATCTCCTACTGCCATTTCTATGCTGGAACTCCTCCAGTCGTGCCCTTCACAATGAAAAGCTCTACTATCTACCATAGGCATTGTAGATCCTTCCGATGATCGATTGATTTTCTTTGCTGTTGACCAGTCAGAACATCCTCCCCTCCCTGCTTCCGTCGCCTTCCAAATCCCAGTCAAGATCCGGAACACCAACGTTTTCTGGTGCATCATTGATGAGGGGGCATCCACCTGTGTGATTTCTGCTTCGGTTTGGAAGCAACTCGAATCTCCTGAGCTGGCTCCTTCCCTGATCACTCTCTGAGCATGGGATGGCCACGCCTCCCAGCCCATCGGCCTATTTCGCAACTATCCTATTACTCTTGCGGGCAATACTGTTTGCGTTGATATAGAAGTCATAGATGCCCCCTTAGATTACAACATTCTATTGGGTTGTAACTACACCTATGCGATGTCTGTTATCCCATCTGCGGTTCACCGCAAGATGTCCTTCCCTCATAATGGAAAGATAGTCACCATTGACTAATTGAAATATTACGAACCGAAGTCTCAGACCTCCCCTGAGTCCATCATCTCTTCAGTGGCCAATAAGAAAACTGTGGATCCTTTGACCAGTGTATCACCCAAAGTCTACAAAGATTCCTCTTTGCGTGGTACATTCCCTAGTGTTCCTCCTGTCTCTAATCCCAGCTCATCGAATTTTTGTATGATGCAATCGTCTCAGGCTACCCTCAAGCAGCCCACTTCGACTAGTCAGCAGTCTCATCACCCTCCGCAACCTACTCCTAACCCTTCGATTCATCCTTCGGGACCTCCTCCTCCTGGCCCTTCAGCTGGTATCCATGAGCCTCTTTACCCTCCTGGAATGGTTCCTCCAGGCCTTAACCATTTAGGAGCCATCCCACCTGGAAATTACCCCTCTGGTTAGATACCGTTCCTAGCTCCCCCCCCCAGGAGTGTACATGGTACCTGTCATGGCCAACCTCTCTCTTCCTAACTTGACCCTTGGTATTCCCATCTAGTACCTCGATCCTCCAGCCGCTACCCCGCCTGGTCAACCCAAACCTTATCTTGCGTTGAACTTGGTTCAACCGGTCCCCATGACTTCTCCCACTACAACAGTGCCTCAGCCACCTCAACAGGAACCACCTCCTGTTGCGAATGCTTCGGGTAAGAAGGGAAAATCTCGAAAAGAGGCCACCAAATACATGGCCACCTCAATAAACATTGCCCCTCCTCGGCCGCCAAAATGCATTATCTAGTGTGCTTTGTGTGATGTTGTTGGTCACACCACCCATACTTGTCTAGAGTTTCCTCGTCTCAATCCCATGGTTAATGTTGCGTTCCCTGAGTCTATGTTCCTAGAGACCTCTGTTCCTTCCTAAACTATAGCCAAGAACCCCGAGACTATTCACACAAATCACCCCTGTGCTTTGTGTGATTTCCATGGCCATTATACTCACCTTTTTCCCTGCCTCAAGGACTTCCTCACCTCTCTAGTGGCAGTTCGCCAATTCGAGGCTAAGCGTAATGAGTCCAATACTCCCTTATTTGCATGTTTTGCTTCAGAAAAACTATAGGACATGAGTGCTCCCATTAACATTCCCCCTCCTGATGTTGAGATGACAGAGCCTTCGTCCACCATTTTATACCTATCATCATCCATGAGACCCTCAGTGGAAGTCCCCTTGGAGACTCCCCCTGATGTTTCGCCTGACCTCCCTTCAGTGATCACCCTGGGCTCAACATTGGTAGATACTTTATATGCTTACTCTTCTGTTACCCCTTGTGATGATGTGCATGTGAACATCTCTTCTCATGATGATGAGTCAGGTATCTTCGTCGCGTCAGGTGGTCTTTCTTCCACTAGTCACCCCATCTTTTATTATGATGACGACATTATGGAAGTATTTACCACCCCTGACTTTATCTTTCCCCCTTACATCGAACCCATGCATTTGAACCAAATACACCTTCTGGCCATTACATTGACACCCAATATTTGGGTAAGGGGGCACCCATATTTGAGAGACCAGGAGAAGCAATTCTCCATAAATCTCCTAGTGCATCTAGTTGTGTTGACTCTAGTACCATCATTATTTCCTATTTAGAAGAACCTCTAGAGTCCCATATCACTTCAGATCACTCTAGGGATGATACCCCTCATCATTCCTTCATTAGCAACCTAGTCCCCTAGACATTATTGTTGACCAACCTATGAGTTTTCTAGGAGAGCACCAGTTCATTATCTCCAAATCATCACTTTGGGATAGTGAAACCATGTATGCCAACCCAGAAAATTAAGTCCATTTGCTTCATATATGCAGTACCAAAATGGATTGGTAATCCTCCATTCCCGTTCTCGAACTGCATAACCATAACGAAAACAAATAGCACACCACATCATAAAATGTTTTTAGATTCCCCCTTTCTAAATACATTTTCGCATGACCATAACATGCCTGAGGGCACCCATGCCCCTCAACCATAAAAATCCCAGATCCCAGCCAAAAACAACACTGAAACCCCATTTCTCTGAGAGTTCTCACTTTTCAGGTCATTTCTTGGGACAGGTCACAATTTTCTACCCAGTACCTACTACCCATGTCGCAGAGCAGACCCCAAAAAGTGCGACCTAGCCTGTTCATGAGCTCTGGGTGCCTAAACTGAACATTTAATCCACTGAAATGAAAGAGTAGGGTTAGGCCTCTTACCTGCAACTGAAGGATCTTGATTCCAACGGTCGGTTTGTCCGATACGATCACCGCAAGATTTAGGGCCTTCTCTCCTCTCTACATTCACCACAGCTCCACATGAAAATGAGTGAATTTGGAGGGAAAATGCCTTATTAAAAGAGAAACCCCTGATTTCTCTTTCGCCCGCTATGGCCAAACCGTAGCTCAATTTGAAAAACCATCTGCATCGTTGGAAAGCTCTCACCGAGCCCTCAAATGGGTATCTGTTATTTTTTTGTGATTTGATAGTTCACCATGACACATTTTTTCCAAGAAGCATCACTTTACTACTCCCCAAAATCGAATTTCTTCACTTGCAACACTTATACTTGGGGCACCACTTTTCCTTCATACTTGTCCATGCTCGTGTCGATTTTCATCATGAGTAACCATCATCTGCTCATGTTTTTAGGATCCCCATTGGACCTTTTCTATGTGGCAGTACCATCGAGTCACCCTTGTTTATAGCATCCAAGTTGAGTCATCATTGCATCCATGGAGTCTATCCCGAGTCCCTTTGTATCCCGCTATAGTCCTCCATCCTTCATTGCTTGGTTCCTCTCTCGTGTCGCACATTATGGCCTTCAGTCCCACTGTCCCCTATCCCCCATGGTATTGTGTCAGTCGCTGCCAGGTCATCCATTCCCTTTATGCTCTAACAAGGGAAGTCGTATGTCCACTACTCAGTACCCCAAATTTTATCATCATCCCTGTTGTCAGTCTGTCAGTCGCTCTACTATTTTCTCTCATGCCTTAATTAAGGATCCCTTATTGCCTCACCTATGGAAGACCTCCTTTTGTCGACATCAACTCATTCATTCCAGAAGACAGGTCTAGAGGGCAGTGTACCTTGGCTCCAGCTTCCACTCTTGTTCAGTGCCTCGGATAAGGCAAAGGGACTCCTTATTCCCCTTTGACTTGATTGTTTCTCAACTCCAACTCCTTTCAGCATGATCGAGATCCATATACTTGATGGTTCAGCGATGCAGCAGCTAATATCGGTGATTCCCCGGTGTGTGTGAGATGTCTCAACCCTCATGAGGGGGTGGCCCTATAGGTAGCCCCCCACATGCCTGGATGACCTCTTCATTACAGCCTTTGATGCAGCTCCATATATTTGATGATGTTGGTCTCAGCTGCTTGCAGTGCCTTTTTGTTTGCATGTATCAGTCAGATTTTCAGAGCCCTTTCCTGTTTATAGGGGAATTTGGGTTGTATTTGTATCTCATGTACTCAAATATTATTGTAAGTCCTAGCTGTTATCCCAGGCACAATATGTATGTGGGATTCATTATCATGCTTTTACCTGGCTCATGTTTATGCCAACTTGTACCATATTGTTCAGTCCCTTGTTTACTGGACGCATTATTCTTTTTACTTTGTCTCGGTGGGCATAGGTATGCCTCCCCCGCCGCCTATATCATAGGTACTCACTCATAAAAGAGACTTGTCGCACCTGTAAGTCTCACCTCCTCAGGGTCTAATCCTTTAGTGCTTTGGTCTACCTTACATTTCTCTCTCTTCGACTTCCCCTTCGGTGTATAGTGATTGAGTTCTTACAACGTACTTCAGTCATACGGTTGGCTCTTAATGCTCGCACACTGGGGGGAAACCTGTTACACCATTTTTTGGTCATCTAATATGTTACTATTATATGGACCTAAGTACACCATGTAATATCAATTTTACTCTAAGTAAAATTGCTTTCACTATGAAAAATAACTTAGTAAAACACCTTTGTTAAGTTGTTTATGGTCTAAACAGGAAACCCCATGAGGAAATGTTAAATAAATCCACATTTGTTTGATTTTCCTCAAGGAATAATTAGTTAAACAACAGTTTAATTAATATTCCTAGTCATATTTAACCCAAAACATGAAACTTAATTAGATAAATTATTATTTTCTAGGAATAATTATTTTAACCTTATTAAAATAATATTCCTTGTTAAATTTGACTAAATCACTCATAAATAGTTAAATAAATCATTATTTATTTAATTATTACTCAACCACATCCTTAAAATGATAAATAAATCATTTATTTATTTATTATTTACAATTAAATGGATTTGACCCAAGTCAAATTCCTTTGCCCTCCAACAAAAATAATAAAATATTCCATAAAAGTTAGATCTTGATTTGGTTAATAATATTTTAATTCTGCACCAATATCTAGACTAACTCAATATTTTGTTATAAATAGAAGGGTTTTTCCATTCATTCATCACCTTTTGTTGCCTCAGATCACTTTGGATCTATACTTTTGTTCTAACTTTGATCCACCATCATTGTCATATTTCTCCATCCTTTTCATTGTGAACTCCATTTGAGTTCCTTTTTTGTCTGGGTTTTCTACACCATCAAGGGAGAGGAATTTTAGATCTGAAGTGCTCAGGACTTACAAGAACCCATCCCATTGAGGAGAACTAGTAACATCCTTCTATGTTTTCCTCCCAGGTGCCCTTAATATAAAAATTCATTCAACATATTCTTGTCTTGTCTATTGGATGCATGAAGTAAATCTTGTTTTATTTACTGCTTAATGTATTTTGATGCATAGATCTATATTTTTGCAGCATTTATCTTGATCAACTAACTGCATATATGAAGATATTGGTAGCCATATTTTCTATTAGGGCTATTTGTTATGCGCAACTAAAGTGGTATTTTTTCGCACACTTGAAATTAAGATTCATACTAACATTTTTTATCCCAGATAATGTGTTGAAGTCAATGGGTCAAAACTTGTTAGAAAGGAGGCCTTAATGAATCCTCCATCATCTAACGCGAGCATAAAACAATAATTTTGAAGGACTATGAATGAAAAAATTTGGAGTGGATCAAGGTTTATTTGACAAAATGAAAAGGAAAATGGAAAGAATCAACTTTCTAGGGGAGCTGAATGGTTTTATTGTTGGGTTACAAGTTAGTGAAAGCGGGGCATGAAAGTATAATGGCTATGAAGGAAAAGGAGATGCATATTTTATTGAATAAGTAGGAATGCAATGGTATAAGTGGTATATGAGAGGATTTCAAATGGTGTGATTGATCTTATTTGACATTCTTTATCCAAAATCATGTGCTCATGCTTGGATATTTCATCTTTGATGTTTCTTTGATCATGTTCTTTTGAAAGAAATGTGGTCTTTGAGAGACATTGTTTTCTTATGGTCATATGTTTATTGATCAGGAGATCATGTGTTATGCTCAAAATTGGAAGTGCTCGAAACTGTATAGAACCTGAGTGACCAGAAAGGTCTCGTCGTTGTGATTCTGGTGTCGTAAAAGGTTTGAAAAACTAATGTTGTATGAGGAAGATATTGTGTTCTGTTCATTTTCCTAAACAGCTAAAATTTTTGTGACAGGGTGACCGAGATGCCCAGTCAGCATGTAGGTATAGTCAGCATGTGGCATATACTAAGAATATTCCTTTTTCTCATAACCAATCGGATCGGGCCACGTGGCTGATTCTGGGCCATTGATTTGGTTGTACAAATTTTGTTTCTGAACCATTGGATGGAGATGTACGGGTTTTAATAGGCATCGTTGGATGGGCGACACATGGTAGATTCTGGGCCATTGATTTGGTTGTACGAATTTTGTTTCTGGACCATTGGATGGAGATGTATGGGTTTTAATAGGAACTGTTGGATGGGCGACACTTGGCAAGCCTGGAGGCTACCATGTGTCCCCAGGAGGCTTTTATAAAATTTTGGTGGAGTTAGGGGGGTAGGGGGGGGTCGACCCTGTGACCTTCGGCCTGCATTCCAAGTCTTCTACCATCTCTCCTATACTTCGTTGCTTAACCTTTATGTCCACCGCTTTAATTTAAATTGTAATGTATTGCAATTCGGAGGGGGGGGCAGGGGGGAGGATCGCCATCAGTCTCAACCCACTGGTGGCCCCAAGGTTTGGTCACATGCTACAGTACAACACCATGACATTAAAGTGTAACTGACAGTATTAAATTGTAACTCTGGTAGCTCCATCAATCATGTTCACATGGCTAGTTGCTCTGACGGTTATGTAAATTCTCTGAAAGTTCAAACAAACCCGTGACATTAAACTCAAAGTTGTCACATGTGTCTATCCTTGCGGTTACATAACGGTTACGCTGGTGGTTACGAGAACTCCAAATCGAACTCTAATTAACTGTGTTGTCCACGGTGGTTAGACCATGAGTTCCACTCCAAAAGTTATCTCCGCGGGGTTTCAGGGGTTGGCATGTGGCCACCCCCTCCTCAACATTCAATGTTATGGTTAACGGACAGTAAAATTTGGAGCACACCCTTAAATTTAGGGTTTTTGTCTAGTTTTGGACTATGGATAAGTTCAGTCTCCACTTTTAGTCGAGTTTTTTTAGCTAATATTGGAAAAAATACTTTGGGAGGTTAATTTTCAACCAATTTGGGTGAAACAAGAGTCTACCTAGACTAATTTGACTATTCTGTAGCCACTAGTGCAAAGAAAAAAGCCATTAGAGGATAGTAAACACATGTATTTTCAATTTTGAGCATGATGACAAAGAGGGACATGCCATTGGGAGTTGGACCAGCAGATGTAGCCCAGGAGGGATGAACTACTTCATCATGCCTGCTGTGTAAAACTTATGTGTGATGTTTTTTCTCTATTATAATCTATTGTACAATGTTATTTATGTTTATTTTCATGCTTAAAACTCACAAATTCATCGATGTTTCATGGTTAAAAAAACTCATTCCTTAAGAAAAAAATGGATACAAATTGTACAGGTTTTTATTACTGAAAGGACACTTAGCACAACAAACTAATACACTCCTTTCAGATCATTTATCTTCCTAGAAGCTGAAAAAAAACATAGTAATTTTTCCGCAATCAAATGTAATATTATCTAAAGAGAGAGGTTATAAATATCTCTATTTATGACATTTACACAAAAAAAATTGAGAATTAGTACTAATAAAACAAATTCACGAAAGAAAATCAAATGAATTTTTACATGTTTCAAAACTATTTCCTTGGTTTATATGTCATGTCTTGTTGGAAATTTTTTCATTCTTTTAATATTTTAAATTATCATGAAATATTTCTCATTTTTAATATCTCATCGATATATTTCTTTCGATATTTTAATCATTGAAAACCAGTGTCGTATGAGAAAGTTACGCTTATTTGAATCTTTTGTTAAACAATGAAAATAGTCATGTGTGAGTGTGACAAGGAAACATGATACTGATGTGAAAGATGAAGTAGAAACATGAAATGGCATTTTGATCATGAATTTATCATTAGAATTAATTATTGAAAAATAGATCATTGAGTTGAATACAAAGCTGCATAATTGTTTTTCAGGTACATAATTGTTTTTCAGTTGCATAATGTGTGAAATTTATATACCTAAAATCTTGAACAGACAGTTAACTACACACAGCTATGCATTTTTGTTATTAACAAATAATCAGTCCAATCTTCAAATTAATTAGTACATCTTCCAGAAAAAATAGAAAATACCCTACTTCTTTTATTAATTATTTATTGGAAAATGATTAATGAAAGAGAGAAAATTGTGTTGAACAATTTTTTATTAAAAAGGCAAGGTATTTCTGATCTTCTTATTTCACTTGTAAAGCTTCTTTGGATGAGAAATGGCAGAGATATTTCCAGTTGTTGATGTCGTAGGATTGTTTGATGTTTTTTATGCAAGACTCAAAGAAACATGATCATTCTATATAAAAAAACTTGTGCCGGAATCATTTGTACAATTACGAGAGGATTTTTTTGTTAAAAGATTGACAAACAAATTGCAGACTCTCAAAATGTAGACTCTTAAATCTGAATTAAAATTTTATCATTTTCAAGTTATCTATATCAGAGAGATATGCACTACCAACACAACTCTCCTTCTCTGGCAAAAGTTTGACTCTTTTAGGCTTCTTCAAAATGCATGTGGAAAATCTTTGTAATTTGGGCTCCCATTCGCGGCTGTAGAAGTGATTAATGATGAAATATTTCATTCTCTAATTGATTACTTTTCTCCAGGCACTTCGTATTTCTATTTATATGGTTCAAAAAGTGACGGAACACAACCACTAGATGATCTACTGATCTGAAATTGAATTGGAAACATTAACCTAGAAATATTAAAAGAAGTTGGATGGTTTTATTTATAAGGAAAAAAATGAACTAAGAAGAAGTAAAAAATGTATGTGACTCAGAAAAGTAGACATGTGTGATGGATAAGGCAATAAATAAATTGAATCCAACATGGATGACTAATGAGCTTTGAATGAGAAATGTGGGTGAACATATCACAACGCAAAAGGTTGCAAATATCATGACATATGTAATGAAGAATTAGCTCCTCCTAGCTTTCAATGATGCATGTTTTATTGTGATTTCTGGAGATCATTTGCATGAACTTGGCTCGCCTGCAAACCTGTAAAAAAATAGTACTAATCCTTCATGAAAACTATGAGAGATTTTGAAAAAAATAAAATGCAGGAATGAGTATGAATTCTAGGAACCAAATGAAATGCATCTTTCTTACTTGTTTCATTTGTGAAAGTTCCTTTGATGTAACTCCAAGAAAAAAATTAACATAAATCGTTTTTAGGAGTTATGAAATGTTCATCTTTTTGTTTTTGTTTTTAATTTTAATTTTTATTTTTATTTTGTTTTATTATTCACACAACCCTTTATGGAACAAAGAAAACCATTAGTAGAAATATGTCAAACAAGCACAAAATGAAATTGTTTAAAACAATCAAAATATCGTTCTGCATATGAGCACGAATTACACATTGCTGTCGTGACTGTGTTGAAGTGGTGTGTTGTGTGGTGCTCTCCTTCATGAGAATTTCTCCCAGACCGATCCATATTAACCCGTTGAATGGTATCACTGTTGAATTTGCTAAAATTATACTCACGAGAGACCCTCCAAACTGCTTCCTCTATACTCCAACTAGAAATGAAAGTTGCACTGTCAACCTCATTGAGAGCTTGATAGTTTTCATTATATTTTATTGGTCAGAGTGTGAAGATAGATCATTTAAGTGTAGCAAATCTCCAACACAGTTATCTGTGTGCAATGAGCTACAAAAATCGACCGTATAGAGAGGATATTGGTGGGTTATCAAAGAGATCACGTCCTTCCTAATCACACCACTCACCTACTTTTGAACATGGAACTATGAAAATGAAACAACATAAATGTGGAGATATCAAGCTCTATGGTAGCCAAGTCTTTTAAAATAAGCTTCAGTGTTGCAGAATGTAGGGCCTTTTTCCTTCGGAAGTGTTCCTCTCACCTGGGAATATATCTGATGCTTGGCCCATATGTGAAGAAGAGGTCAGTTCCATGTGCTTGACCCTATGGATTTATGGCTTACTATGATTGTGGATATGTAATGAGAGCGAAATCCCACCTTCAGCAATGAGAGGTCACCGCAGGAGGAATCCAACTTAAGATTAGCTTGAGTAGATAAGAAAGAGATCTCTCATATCATGTGAAGATTTCAAAACAATATCTCTTCCTTAAATTTCGCATCATGTATTTCAATGAGCCTCACTTTCTTGGAGGATTTTGAGGATTTTTCTCTAGCTAATCATAGCAAATGTGTGAATAATTTCAGGCAGATGAAACCACCACACAAGCATTCACAACAACTAGATTGCACACCTGAAATTTTTGTATTTAGATGAGATTTGTTTAAAAAATAATCTGCAGGATTCACTGTCGGCAAGCAGTGGTATCAGTGCACTTCTATCAACACCAAGGCCAGCTCTCGTTGCTTTCCAGACTAGTTGGATTTAATGCCCTACATAATTTGAAAATATTCTATTATGTTCTCTACTTTTCGAGGAAGAACTTTGATAAGTCACCTCGATCTGAGTCGATACGCTATGCTTGGATTACTAAGATCCTAGTTCAAGTGGGTAAGAAATGAAAGACTGGGTTTTAGCCTGGAGGTTCACACAACCATTTCTCTGCAAGTATTCCACCCGGTATTTCTGGGTTCATGATCTGCATCGTATTTTTGCATCAAATCAATACCTTGAAAAAATTGCTCTCTAATATTCAGTTGTGCTCCTTGTTCAAAATCGTTTATTGCAAATTTTTTTGCCAAGGTTTAGTAAATGGTTGACTCTTACTACACCCCTACGAAACTACAAATTTAACTTAAAAATCACCAATTTGTTTTTTTTATTCATTAGTCCTATACTATTGAAGAAAGAAATGAATCATTCTCTTAAGTATAAGAGAATTTCCAATGCATCCATTTGCGTAACAAGATCATAAGTATACTCATATCCAAGTTTGAGAAATAAACCCTAATTAATTCTTGGACATGATCATAAAAAATTGATGCTAAAGAATGTGACCTAATGACTAGTTGAGACCAAATTTGAATATGATCTTTAGGTTTTTAATCTTCTTAAATTTTCATAGCACAAATCTATTTAGATCTTGTTTTTGCAATTGGATTTTTATTGTGTGTGTGTGTTTTTTTTTTTGGGATTTTTTTTTTTGAATGGGGGTTTTTGATTTGTGGATGTTTTATTTTATTTCTATGTTTTCTATATGAAAATACAAATAAAATTAAATGAAAATGTCTAAATTCAATTAACCCTAAATTAAAATGCTTCCTAAACAATCCTCCTAACTTAGTTACATCTAAGATTTCTTCCCTAGAAATGACGCCAAAAATGTAGGGCGATTTAATTATATGCTAAATCCATGTTATTTAATTTGTCAACCTAGGGATTTCATAAACTTAGAAGAAAACCAGAATATATTGGACCTCAGATTAAATTTTTGTAGAAAGTTTGTTTAGGATGGAAAGAAAGAAATACAATTCATATTACAACAATAACTAAATAAAACTACAAAAAAATCATACGCAAGAAAACTGAATTAGATTCTAAGGGTGGAATTTAAATTCTAAGGGTGGAATGAATGAATACCATGGCCTTTCTAAAAATCTCTAAACTAATTTATGAACAACTATAAGAAGAAAATGATGATAATGTAGAAATCAGGTAAACCTCGAACATCTATTGATTTAGTTATCAATAAATCAAATTATGAGAACTAGTAAGCAAGAATTTTAATGATAACTAAAGTGAAAATATAATAGAAGATAAATATGATAATCTAGAAAGCGGTAAATAACAACTAGTGACTTAGTTGTCAAGCAAACTAGGATAGCTCGTAATCAAGTAGTTTAATGACAATCAAAAAAAATTTAAGAAAGTAAATCACACTTGCAGAAAGTAAATCACACATGCAGAAAGGAAATAACACAAATCAAACTATGTTACAGTTGTATGCAAATTGTGGTTGATGGGGATCCTTCCATTCCTCAATGAGCACACCTGAAGAACTATCACATCTCAAGGACCAAACAACACTCGTAACTCATGATTTCGAGAAAATGATATTATTCATGTTGAATGAAAAATCATAAATATGACGCTAATGAATAACTGACAACTATTGGGTTCCTTTGAAGGATGCACCTCTTGTTTATACACGAGTTAGGGATATCTGCTCAATGAATGCAGATCCCTTAAATATATAATATATCCACACTTGTATCAAATCATCCCTAAATACTAGATACAAATCCTATCACACATCAAGACCTCCATGATCTTTCTCCTTGGAATAGGTTCCACCTCTTGAGTTGAAATTAAAATTTTTGCTTGGGAGACCAAGACCCTTATAGAACCTCCAAATAAGCCTACACATGTCACAAAACTCATAACACACACACACACACACACACACATATGAAACCATGTTAATTCCCTAGTTTTTAATCATAAATTCACTTCATAATACTTAAAATAATAAATTTGCAAAATTATTATTATAACCCATATGATCATGAATATGATTACTTGATGTAGGGTTTTAGGGATAGATAGCTATAAAATGAGGGCTAAATGGTTATGAAATAATGGAAATATGGATGAAGATGGAGGAAATAGATATGATTGCAACATATATATTTGATGGTTGGTCCTTGTGTGACAACCAAAATTTTTTAGTATTGGTTCTTGTGTAACAATAATTTTATTTTTTTGTTGCATAAAAATACATGAAAAACATTAAGCATTCATTTTTAAGTCCTATATTAACTATTAATATTTTAATTTTCTCATGAATTGATGATTTGAAAAGCATATAACCTTTTGGAATCATAATGAAATAATAGTTGATTGGGAAGAATACGTGAGTTAGAATGAAACTAAAATGTGTCATGGTATATGAAATGTGAATATGAATTGATGTCCTTTCCCCCCCAAATAAAGATGTTTTTAGTTTTTGACAATATGAGAAAGATAATACAAAATTGGTGAGGAATTTTCCAAAATAACAATTTTAGCATTTAAGGAATTACATGACTAAATATTAGAAAACAACATACCTTCACTTACCTTCTATGTGGATGATTTATGTATATTTGAAGAGTGTGGCTACCGATGTATGATCATGGAGCATTTAAATAAAGGATTTTTATCTTCTTCTTTGCTCTCTTAGTTATGGTGATGACAATATTGGGATGTTTATTGCTATTGCTTCAAATTTATTCTTGTTGCAAAGTGCTGAAGTGATGTATTCTTCAATCATTTCCACCATTGGCATAATTCTTATCTATGTGAATAGATGTGTCGATGTCAAACATAGAAAGAAATTTTTGGATTACTCGCCATTAATGAATGCCCTTAACCAACACAAGACTACTCACCATTGATGCCAATGAGAGTCAATATGCCTAAGTACATCTTACTATGTACGAATGGATGTGTCTCAGTCGAGTCACCTAGAAGATCCGATAAACAAGGGACATTGATGTATTCCCACTATTTATTGGTAAGATAAATTGTCATTAACGCATGAAATCCTTAAGGTAATTTTAAATGTCTCTATTTTTTATCCTAGATAATGTGTTGAAGTTGATGGGTCAAAACTTATTAGAAGGGAGGCCTTAATGAATCCTCCATCATCTAGCGCGAGCATAAGATAATAATTTTGAAGGACTAGGAAAGTAAATTTTGCAGTGGATCAATTTTATTTGATAAAATGAAAAGTAAAATGTAATTAATTAGCTTTTTAGGGGAGCTTAATGGTTTTATTGATGTGTTACAGGTTAGTGAAAGCGGGGCATAAAAGTATAATGACTGTGAAGGAAAACGAGATGAATATTTTATTGAAAAAATACGAATGAAATGGTAGAAGTGATATCTCAGAGGCTTTCAAATGGTGTGATGGATCTGATTTGAGATTATTTATCCAAAATTATGTGCTCATGCTTGGATATTTCATCTTTGATGTTTCTCTGATCATGTTCTTTTGAAAGAAATGTAGTCTTTAAGCGACACTGTTTTCTTATGGTCATCTGTTTATTTTCCTTGAACCTGCAAAAAATCTTAGTAATTTTTCTATAATGAAATGTAAGATTACAAAAAATGAGAGGTGATCAATTTCTCTATTTATGATATTTACACACAAAAAAAACTGAGAATTGGTACTAATAAAACAAATTCACGAAAGAAAATCAAATGAATTTTTACATGTTTCGAATCTAGTGCCTTGTTTTATTTGTCATGTCTTGTTGGAAATTTATTCATTATTTTAATGTTTTAAATTCATATGAAATATTTCTCATTGTGTATATCTCGTTTATATATTTCCATCAAAGTTTGAATCGTCAAAAACTGATGTCATATGAGAAAGTTACACTTATTTGTTTTTTTTGTGAAACATTGAAAATAGTCAAGTGTGAGTGGGACAAGTCAACATGATGTTGATGTGAAAGATGAAGTAGACATATGGCATGGCATGTTGATCATTAATTTCTTATTAGAATTCATTGTTTACAAATAGATTATTGATTTGAATACAAAGCTGTAGAGTTGTTTTTCAGCTTCAGAATTGTTTTTCAGTTTCATAATTGTTTTTCAACTTTAGAATGTGCACTATATATATAGCTAAAAAATTTAATAGATAGTTAAGTACACACATCTATGAATTTTTTTTATGAAAAAATAAAAAATCCAATCTTCAAATTAAGTAGTATCTCTTCCATAAAAAACTAGAAAATACCCTACTTGTTTTATTAATTATTTACTGGAAAATGAATAATGAAAGAGAGAAAATTACATTGAACATTTTTTTACTAAAGAGGCAAGGTATTTCCGATCTTATTTCAACTGTAAATCTTCTTATTTCAACTGTATTTCTTCGAATGATCGTGTTTCTTTGGATATTTCTGGTTGTTAATGTCATAGGCTTGTTTTTTGTTTTATCTACAAGACTCAAAGAAACACGATCATTCTCTATAAAAACACTTGTGCCAGAATCGTTTGTACAATTATGAGAGGAAATTTTCATTAAAATATTGATAAAAAAATTTCAGAATCTAAAAATGTAGACTCTTAAATCCAAATTAAAACTTGGTCATTTTCAAGTTACCTATCCCGGAGAGATATGCACTAAAAACACATCTCTCCTTCTCCGGCAGAAGATTGACACCTTTAGGCTTCTTGAAAATGCATGTGGAAAATTTTTGTAATGTGGGCTCCCATTCGCAACTCGAGAAGTGATTGATGATGAAATATTTCATTCTCTAATTGATCAATTTTCTCCAGGATATTTGTACTTCTATTTATACGGTTCAAAAAGTGACAGAACACAACCACTTGGTGATCTAATGATCTGAAAATGAATTGGAAATATCAACCTAGAAATATGAAAAGAAGCTCCATGGTTTTATTTATGAGGAAAAAAGATGAACTGGGAAGAAGGAAAAAATGTATGTGACTTAGAAAATTAGACATGTGTGACGTCAGGATGGATAAGGCAATAAATCAGTGGACTCCAACATGGATGAATAATTATGAGCTTTGAAGGAGAAATTTGGGTGAAAATATTATGACGCAAAAGGTTTTAAATGTCATGACATGTGTAATGAATAATTAGCTCCTTCAAGATTTCAATGATACATGTTTTATTTTGATTTCTAGAGATCACATCTGCATGAACTTAGATCGTTTGCGAACCTGTAAAATCTTAGTACTAATCCTTCATGAAAAATCTAAGAGCTTTTGAAAAGCATAAAATTTAAGAATAAGTATGAATGCTAGGAACCAAACGAAATGCATCTTTATTACATGTTTCCTTTGCGCAAGTTCCTTTGAAGTAACTCCAAGAAACAAATTAGCGTAAATAATTTTTAAGAATTATGAAATGTTAATCTTTGTTTTTGTTTTTAAGTTTATTTTTTTATTTTTATTTTATTTTTCATTTTTTTTTATTGTTCACAAAACCCTTTATGGAAAAAATAAAACAATTAGCATAAATCTCTCGAACAAGCACAAAATGAAATTGTCTAAAACAATAAAATATTGTTCCCCATACGAGCATGAATTACACATTTCTATCATCTATGTTGAAGTGGTGTGTTTTGTGACACTCTCCTTCATGGTCGTTTCTCCCATTCTGATCCATACGAACTCATTGAATGCTATCATTGTTTACTTTCCTAAAATTATACTCACGAGAGACCCTCCAAACTGCCTCCTCTATACTCCAGTAGAAATGAAAGTTGCACTGTAAACCCTGACGAGAGCTTGATATTTTTCATTATAGTTTATTGGCCAGAGTGGGAATACAGATCATTTAAGTGCAACAAATATCCAACACAATTAGCTACGTGCAGTGAGCTACAAAAATCGACCGTATGGAGAGGAGGCTGGTGGGTTATCAAAGAGATCGTGCCCTTCCTAATCACACCATTCACCTGGAACTATGAAAATGAAACAACATAATGTGGATATATCAAGTTCTGTGGTAGCCAGGTATTTCAAAAGAAGCTTTAGTGAGTAGAAGGTAGGGATTTTTTCCTTTGGAAGTGTTCCTCTCACCCGAGCATATATTTGATGCTTGGCTAATACATGAAGAAGAGGTCGGTTCCGCGTGCCCGACCCTATAGATTTATGGTTTACTGATACTATGGATATGTAATGAGAGTGAAATCCCACCTTTAGCAATGAGAGGCCATCACAGGAGGAATCGAACTTACTAAGGAGCTTGAGTAGATAAGAAAGAGATCTGTTGTATCACATGAAGATTTCAAAACATGATCTCTTCCTTAAATTTCGCATCATGGATTTTAATGATCCATAATTTCCTAGAGAATTTTGAGGATTTGTCTCCAGCGAATCACAGAAAATGCGTGAATAATTGCAAGCATTTGAAACCACCACACAGGGATTCGCAACAACCATATTGCACACATGAAAGTTTCATTTTTGGTTGAGATGTTTTTTAAATCATCGCTAGAAGGAAAGAGTGTCATCATGTTTTTATTTGATAGAATTACCAAGTACACACACTTTTGTGCATTATCTCATCCTTTTAAAACCAATAAAGTTTCTACTACATTTATGGAAACAATTCAAAATCTTCATGAAACCCAAATATTATAGTAATTGACAAAGATCCCATTTTCACTGGATATTTTTGGACAAAATTATTTTCTTGTCTTGGCACTCAATTAGCTCATATTTCAGCTATCATCCTCAATCTAATGGGAAAAATGACATAGAAAACAAATGTTTGGAAGGATGTCTTCGTTTCTTTGTCTAGGATAAACAAACACAATGGGTCAAGTCGTTATCTCTAGCTGAATGGTGGTATAACAATTCCTTCCATACTGCAGTAAAAATAACCCCATTTACGGCACTTTACAGATATAATCCACCATCCATAACATCACCTTTAAGAGAAAATTCTAATGTTCAAGTAGTGGAATATCACATCGATCATCAACAACAAGTTCTCCAACTCTTAAAGGATAACCTCACTCTGTCGTAAAATAGAATGAAACAATAGGCATATTAGCATTGTAGTTAAAGAAGTTTTGATGTAGGCGATTGGGTATTTTTATGGCTACAACCATGAAAACAAATTTCCCTCAAGCGATCTAATAAGGATAATAAATTATCACCCAAGTACTATGTTCCTTACAGGTTGTTGCAAAATATTGGAACTATGGCATACAAATAGGAGCTACCTGCATCTTCTCGAGTACACATAGTTTTCCATGTTTCATGCTTAAATAAGGTTATTGGTGAAAAGCTCCCAATTCAAATAGTGTTGCCACAAAATGACGAAGAAGGAAAAATCATATTTTAGCCTAAAGTATTCATAGAAACAAGAACCTGATGGCTATGGAATCAATCAATTTCAGAGTATCTCATTAAGTGGAAGAAGTTACCTGATGAAGATTCCACATGGGAGGAGGGGAATCTTATATAGAAGCATCCAACACTATGCAAGCATTAAGGACAACACTTTTTTGAAGGAGAGGGGTATGTTAGGTACCTATAATACTAGTGTAACTCCCTTATTGTTATTCTTAGTGTAGCCCCCTTATTGTTATTTTTAGTGTAGCCCCCTTATTGTTATTGGTGTGCCCATGTAGCCCCATATTGTTACTGTTATGTATGCTTTGATTATATTGGGACCCATTAGACTCCTATATATACAAAGGATGTCTTTTCATTTTTATCATCCAATAATTGTTCATTTGTGTAATGTAAAGGAGGTTTCCCTCTCGAAGAGGATATTTTTTAAGTCGTTAATATATGATTTCTATTTTTTTGTGAGTTGGTTTCATAACAACTTATGTGAAATGTAACTTGGAAACAAAATAATTTAATTATGTAGTAAGATATTGATGCCAATATTTGTGTTATGTTGTTATTTTCTCAGCCTTCCCTGGTAAATTTGGATTGTATCTAGTTTAAATCTCCAATTCATTTGGATTTACGATCATAGAATCTATTTGAATAGTCACTAAGAAAAATGTTCAAATTCAAGTGTACCTTAGCTGGATCAATCACATACTATATAATAATTTCTTTGGTCACCTCAAGCTCATATTGAATAGTCGCATGTCTTATATTAAGCTTCTATTTCCAATAATTATTTTCTCTTTAACTTTGTCAATGGACTAATAGAAGTGACCTTGTGCATCCTGACCAAGGAATCCAATCCATTATACATTCATGAATAAGTTTTTATGGTGCTAGTGGAAAAACTATGGACATGCTCATAGATCTATAGAAATATTTTGATCTCTACCCTTTCTATTTCAACATCTTGTTTGATATTTCTAACCAACACAACAGGTAGGTTGCGTTATTTTGGTTCCCCAATCCTAGATCATGCTAATGGTGGTAGAAGTTGTCTTTAATACCTTCACCGTATTTTTGTATCCTTTCTGCACTTCATGAAAAATAACCACTGCTTCATAAAGAGTGTACATATAATCATATAGTTGCATCATAGTGTCCTCCAAAGGATTAATCTCTACAAGTATAGTTGTTTTAAATTCCATCATGTTAGTGCTAGTAGAAGACAACCTTTGATTCTCATCCATGAGATACTCAAATTGTTTCCTTACTGAAGCTAATTAATTTATCAATGTTTAATTTTCTCTCATTAGATAATCGGTGTTCTCCTTAATAGCTTTGGTGAAGGATGAATTTTTTTCTGCAACTACTCTTGCATCCTTCCTTATATTCAGAAAAATCACCCTTTATGTATTAATATAAATAGGGTGATGCAAGGTAATTAAAAAAATGCCTTCTCCTCTCTTGCACTATCATTGTCTTCAATTGTTTGAAGGTGCAATTTCAGATATCCATAATCCTATCATTTGGAAGAGGAACTAATCCCATCTCGCTAAATGGGAGGTGGCCACTAGTCAAAGGTGGGGAATTATAGCTTATTTCTTCTGCAATCATCATAATGTACACTTCCTGATCATCATCCTCTTGTTCATTATCATTTTTTTGGGCCTGCAACTCCTCCTCCTATTTCCTCCTGCTTTCCTCATCCAACATTTTTTCACTCTTCTTTTTCCTTTTTCTTTTGTAATGCTTATTCATGTTGTTTTCTTTCTTCCTCTTCTTTCTTCCTTCTTAGCTCTTCCTTTCTTCTTTGTATTTATTCTCTTTGTTTTTCTTCCTTCTATTTTATTTACTCATCTCACTTGTGTTCATCTTCTCACTTCTGCTCTTCTTACTATTTTTACTTGTCTTCTTGTTTCTACTTCTCCTCCTCCCTCTTCCTCCACGCTTCTTCAAATTATTTTATTTGTTTCTCAGCCTCAATTGCACCTGTGGTTTTCAGATATTCTTTAAAATTTCTACTCCTCTCCACTTCAGGGTCAGGTAGAATCTTCCTCTTAGTCTTAACAACACTATCTTGAGTAGTCAGTTCATATTTCTCCCTTATTACACAAAATTTTCTATGTGAGTCGTGTTAGAAGGGCCTGCCTCATCACCTGAAAATGATTCCCTGAAAGTATTATACCAGTTCTGAATTTTCTCCTCATATTTCAAAGGAATAGAGACATAAGGCTAGGAAAAATGTAGCTTAGCACATTTTTTCTTAGATACCCCCTTAGGTCCGTACCTATGAAAACTCATTTCACTAAATATGAGGAAAGATAGTTCTTCAAATTCCAATTTTTATGCCTTAATATGTTCAACTCATAAGACCCCACTTGTAGGGGAAGGTGATTTCATGGTGCCTTCTCCTTCTTTTGTAATAACCGTGATAGCCCTGAACAAAGTTGGTATGAAATACCCTACATGATCACCTTATTA
The DNA here is from genome assembly GCA_034641835.2 of Pinus albicaulis. Taxonomy (NCBI): domain Eukaryota; kingdom Viridiplantae; phylum Streptophyta; class Pinopsida; order Pinales; family Pinaceae; genus Pinus; species Pinus albicaulis. Next base: position 1,447,488,125 of record CM076582.1, on the reverse strand, counting down.
GTGACATACTTTGGTAAGAGATGTGGAGGCTGCTAAGAACTAAATACCCTGATATAGGTGCACTAAGTAGAAGGGAACCAATCTAAAACTTCCATTAAAATTTCTTTGGTTTGATAAAAAATGCAAGGTGCATCTTCTTCAAAGAACCTCTCGTAGGGAACAACAAATAATTTACCATTTAGCCTTTCATAAACGCCTCGGTAACTATACTATAAAAGTATCTTGCAATATATGTTGATAAGGAGAGGCTCTTGTTGAGTCCAATTCCATTATAGACATGGAAACACATTTTTTGTGTAGATACCATCAAGCAGGTATGTGTACATGAAAAATCAAATTTTCCTGCTTTCAACATCTTTCTTCGCCTTTGATACATTAGATTTTAGTTTTTGAGCGAGTATATTTTCCCATTTGAATATCTTCCCTTCAGTCACAATTAGATAAAGCATGTAAATCCACTTGTCCTCGCAATATTCAGTGCTCTCCAATCCATACAACCTACAACAAATTTCCATGAGGAACTGATATACCTTCTATAGTGATCTTATCTTGTAAATCTCCTCTAGATTTTGTTGAAACTTCATCGGTTGATTCTGTTGATCAACATTTAACATAAGTCACTGGTGTGATTAAAGGGTTGATAAGTCATATCGAATAGTGAAACGTTTGAGGATATGACCAAGTTAAAACAAGGCGAGAAAGGCCAAAGGTTTAAAAACCAAAGGTGGAAATAATACGAAAAGAGCGGAGGTATAAAATTAAAAAGACATCGGAAATATAAAAGGTACAAATGAGCGGTACGAGGAGCACAAATCAAAAGTGTCAAAAGAGATGCCGCTCCACGAATATGCGCACAAGGGAATGCAACAAGAGCTAATTTCTGAGGGGGTCGAGTGGCAAGAGGGGGAAGTACCCCGTACCCCCACGGAATTGAAGTAACACGACGTGGTGGGAACCCAAGGCCAGGGTAAAGTGGCAAGAGTGGGACTCGAAGCAAAGGAGATGATGTGGCAGCAAAAAAATAGGAACAGGAGATGACGTAGCAGAGCTATCGTGCGGGACCCAAGGATCGGTATGCTATGTTTTGAATCTGCCTTATGGGAAATATGTTCAAGAATCGTGGGTTTTATATGGTAAAAAGGTAAGGTAAAGTCCTTTAGGTTGGCTGGTACTGAGGCCCGTACCAGTATTAAACCCGGCACGCAGCGCCCACCTGCACTCTAACACACCCAATCCCTACGCGCCGCGTGCCCCACTGTCAGTGCCCTTATGACACTTGCCTTCTTTCGTTTTACCCATCCGTCTTTTTACCTCAAAACGCCCAGTCTAAATATAACAAGTTCCCCCATATTTTACTCCAGTAGAAAGTCGCAGGTCTCCAGCTACGGAATATACCAGGTAGGAAAGAGCGCATGGTCTACCCAATCATTGTCAGATTTCCCTACGTCGCTTTCCCGAGCAGATTTACCTTCCATTCAGGTACTTTGTCATTCATACTCCCTCTTTTTTCCTTTCTCTTTTTCAAATTCTTGTATGTCAGCCATGGGAAGGGGAACGCCCAAGAAAAATGAACCAGAGACCCCTCAGGTCAGTGAATCCAGAAACCCACCCAAGTTCGACCCTCTGATAGACCTGCAAGCTGGTGTCCGTGACCCTAAATACCCATTTGACATCTGCAGCATTAAGCCCGAGCTTTTCAGACGTCATGTTATGAATTACCAGGTAGTCATGTCTGGCCTGTACCACCAAATTTCTCCTCAAGTCCACTCTCTGGTTGATTTTATCTCCTGGCTCAGAGATGTTTTCGACGAGCATTGGGGCACCTTCACCTCTCCTCAGGGGAAAAAAGTTTTTTCCCTTTCCCCCGATACTATCAAGCAGGCCCTCCGCTTTCCTACCAGCGCCACATGTATCAGTTTCAGAGAAGCAGCTTTAGCCGCCCAGTTCACCAAACAGCCATGGGAGAACCAGCAAACCTTCATCTCCTCTATAATCGGCTATCAGGTTACTTCTCTTCCTGTCGTAGAGCTTTTTCCATTAAGTTTGTTCGAAGAGAAAGTTCGGCCCGTCCTCTCTCTCATTGCTGTCCTTATAGGGGTAGGAAGTTCGGAAGAGATTTCCATAGTGTGCGTCCATCTCTTATGGCTCATGTCTCAAAAGGGGGTAGTGTTAGATATTCCTGGTTTCCTTGTCACTGCCATTCGAACCCAGTTTTAGGAGCTCCCAAAAACCCATCAGTTCCACTTTTACTCAATGGATTTCTATCTTTTCTTCTACCAGCACGCCGATAAATTTGAGGGTTTGGGGTTAGACAAAGTATATCGGGAGAATTCCCAACCCCGACCAGTGTTCGACTGGAATTTCTCTGTACGCCAATTACATAAGGGAAAGGGTTATTCCAGTTTTGTGAATAGTTTCATGTCTATTGCCTATACCATTATTCACGACTCGCCTTCACCTAGGGTCTTTCCAGAAATGAAAAGCTGGCTGCAAGCTGGAAAATCCCAGAGCACTGGGGATTGGTTTCTTTTCGATGACTACACTGAAATTCGGGTCTATGGAGCCGAATTTTCCCCTTATCGGCTGCCATTGTTTCCTGTTCATCGAGTTTATGCGCTCGAATACATCTGGCAGGCCCTGAAGGCCGATCAGCTCCATTTCGTCCCTGCCAAGAAGGGTTACATCCTGAGGCTCCCCATTGAAATCAGCCCTTTCGTGGTGAACTCGAGACATGCCTTCCCAATCGTTGAGAAAATGCTGCAAGGTCTGGACCTAAGGCTAGGAAAAATTTGGGCTTATGAACCTCGAGAAATTATCTCGAACAAAAGAAAAAGGAACAAGTCTGCGCCTTATATGCATGAGCCGAGGCCATTCATGGAATGGAGGGCGAATATGGAAATTTGGCCTTTGGTTTCGTAGATGGAAACAGATTCATCTGCTACAGGGGAGGAATAGAATGTCAATAAAGACATAGGCGGAGAAGAAGGAGGTACCTCAGAAGCAGTTACCCCTCACAAAAAGCAAAAAACAGCCTCCAATGAGGCATAAGTCATAGAAGAGGAACAAATGCTTGAACGCTTCACAGTGTATGGTCAATTGGATAAAGGCGAGGTCGGAATAAAGGTGCTAAGAGACAGTACCACTTCTTCCAACTTCACAGAGGTCACACAGGCCATCATAGAGCATACCTCACCAAGGGCAATTGAAAGGGATCAGGCAAATAGAGCAATCCGAGATAAATATAAAGCTGAGCTGGGAGGGTACGTTGAGAAATATCACACCAGGCTTTCCGCCTCCATGAATGCGGACACCAAAAACCTGGTATTATCTATGGCAGAAGCTATCTTGGATCCTAATTCAGGTACCACTAGTTATCGGGTGCTTGAGTATGCGATCGACATGAAGAAAGTGCCAGCAAACGACATGTGCGACCTATTCCAGACTGTATGTGATATGATGAAAGATGAACTGATGCGGGTCACCATTCCGCTGAGGAAGTTGGAGCAAAAACATGAATAGGTGAGGGCTACCCTGAAAAGTGAGCAGACCAGCTGTCGCGCCTAAGAAAATCAGGTACATTTCCTCCAAGACCTAATCAAGGGAAAGGATACAGGCAAAACAAACCCACAAGCGGCTTTGATTGAACAGCTGCAGAAGGAAGTCGCATCAGCAAAGGGTAAGGCCCGCATACCAGCCTCTCACCATGTCCAGACGGCTAAACTGGTGGAGGTAGAGCAAGAGAAAGCAGAATTGTCCAGTAAGCTATCAAAGGAAAGAGAGGAGAAAGAAAAAATGGCTGAAACAATCACCATACTACAGACTAAGGCGACAGAGCTGCAAGCTAGATGGGACTCACACAGTAGCCAGCTGACCACGGCTTCAAGTGGAACCAGCTCGCCGTCCAAGCAATTGGCCGTAGCTAGAGCTGAAAATGAGGTATTGGAAAAGCAGGCGTCCACAGCAAGGAAAAAGATCACAAACTTAGAAAACTCTCTGGCTGAGAACACCAGAAGAATAGAAGAGTTGTAGAGAGGAATAGAGCAGGAAAAGAAGACGACGACCGATCAACAAAAAACCATCGCTAACATCAAAAGCCGTGCAAACGGAAATCTCACCCTCCTTGAAGCTAGGAGTATAATTTGGTCTGATATAATCTCAGCGGTGACCGAACAGTGGGGCTTCTTAAGGACGATGGGAGAGAATAAGTCTGCTATACCCTATCTCAGTAGTAAACTGCAAGAGGCAGACCTCGATTTTTCCAACAGGGCCCATCATGCCAAAGAGTATATTTCATTCCTGAATGAGCTGGGATCAGATGACATGGAGAAGCATGGTATTCCAAGTCGATTCACAGAGGTTATTGAATGTCGAAAAATCATCACGAAAGCGATGGCCCGAGTCACAGCTTCGAGAGCTCTTCAACAGGTGGTCGCCAACATGGAACGATTCGACGCAGTATGGGGTGAGATCATGACAGCTGGACTTCCTTCCTGTGTTGGACCCGACCACTTCTTCCATGCTCTTGCCTTTGACACAATATACAATGCACCTACAAGAAGAAAGAGATCGAACCGACCTCCAGACAGGTAAAGCTGCTCAACTCAAGGCCGACAAGATTGTTTCATTCCTTCGAAAAGAGTTCAGCCTCCTTCATTTGATAAAACACAAGCTTCCTACTGGGGTGGGTTTCCACGTCCTCACAGAGGAATTTGTCGAGGTGGAGGGGTTCTCAACAATGCGCGAACCAGCTGCAAACAGTCAGCGGAGGTGCACTCAATTTACGAGCCAGTATTCCAGTTCATCTGCGAACGTGCCGCCACCAGAATCAGCAACTGCATCAACTCTCCCGCACCTATAATATCTTGTCAACTCATGATTTGGCCTCAACGGCCTATTTACTTTTTACTGAAGTAGTTTATTTTAAATTCCGAGTGGGTTGTTTGCCCCACTCCAGCATTTTACTTTTCATCAAACTGCTGTTTAATTTTCTGTTTTTGAAAACGGCCAAGTGCTTGACTATCCATGATGAGAGGCCTAATTCCTCATCATGAATTTTTCTGTTTTGAGAATGACCTTTAAAAAATTTTGGTTATGCGAAGAAGATATTTTTCCAAAAATTATCTTCTCGCTGAGATAGGAAGAAGCCTATATAAGTATGATCCAATGAGAAAAAGGGGTTCCAGATTTCCTGAAGAAACTCGCAGTGCAAAATTTTTTGTATGCTTGTCGTGGAATTATCAATGCAAATACACAGAGCCCGTGGGGTTTCAGCGAAGAGAAGTTCTAGTTATATATGAGGATTCCAGTCTTAATGCTATATAGTTCGTGACTCTTTCTTAGTGATATTTTATCATTGTTCTCTCCACTGTTTTCAATTTCCTTTTATCGTGTCTTGGAATGCGAGTGACTTGCCAGCTCGAGTATGAATTTATCATTGTTTGATACTCATGCTTTATTGATCTATGTTGCTTTAAATATGGTTCATACACGATATGTCGTTCCGCTTAACACATCATTCATATTTCCTCCGCATTAAACATCGTGGAATTTTACTCTTACTGAACTAATTGATATGTATGGATTCTTAGTTTCTAAGCCCATATTATATTGAAATATGTTTTCCGAGCACCATTTCATTGGTAGTTATTACTCCCCTTTCACTTTCTGTGCACCAAATATTTTTCTGTTTAAAATACCTATATGTCCTTGAGAAACTGGCCCTCTCTAATGAAAGTTGTCTCTAAGTTGTCTGAAGTATATATGCATTGAAGATTCCCTTCTTGTCTTTACAGTGTCTTTATAGCTTGCTAAATCTGAAGGTAGTTTGGTCCCATCCATATGATGATGCTTTGCACAAGCTGAAAAGGTAGAGAGTCCTAAACTGATAATGAGCCTGAAATATACTTTACACTCCCTACTGTTTAAGATGTCCTAGGCACTGGTCTTTGGCAACTCAAGGATGTCTCTAGGAGCCACAACATCTTTTTGGCACCGTGGCTGGGGATCGAAGTTGAAGAAAATTAAATCCCTGGGCCTCGACAAAATCCATTCACTCTTCAGTTAGGTGAGCACGAAGAGTTGAGAGTTGTGCACCCCTCACCTTGGCGACTCCACAATCATTTTACAACTAAACCTGTTTGTAGTCCTGGCTCCCTGTAAGCCACTCCTGAGGTCAGATACATCTCAGCCAAGGACACCTTCTATGTCTGACCCAGAAAGAATCCTACATAGAAGAAACTGGAGGGGAAGACCATTTGTTCATACTGAAATTCCACCGCTCTCTCTAGAAGACCTCCCTTCTTCCTCTTCTCAGGTCGCCCAGTGGCAAGATTCTAACTCCGCTCTGGGTGAAGCCGGCTATTACTCTGAATATCTACCCGCGGGAAATATCTGAGTCAAAGACGAGGCTGAGTCAGTAGATACCACCCGTTACATATTCCATCCTACTCCAGAAACATAAGAAGTTAAAGAGGTCACGGAAGTATCTGTTGTTACCACCCCACCCTGGTCTCCATCATCCCAAGCTGTCGTCCATTATATCCCTATCATCATTCACACTGCGCTTCCACCTAGTCCTCCACTTACTCATAAAGCCCTCTTATTACCTCCACCTCCTCCTCCAATGGCTAACGTCCCTGGTTTCCTGCAAAACAGATACGCCCCTCTGGAGCTCCATGTGGTATTAAATGACATGCCGCAATATTATCTAAAGATCCTGCCCAGATTTAGTGGTGAGAATGAGATTGAAGCCCAGAAACATATCGAAGTCTTTTTCTCTTTTGCAGAAAAATTTAATGTAGAACATCTGGACGTATTCCTAAGTATTTTTGTACAGTCCTTAGACGGAGAAGCTAGAAAGTGGTTCAAGACACTTGGAGCTCATTCTATTACTACATGGGAGGGACTGGAGGATACTTTCATCAAAAAATGGGGAGAGAAAAAAGATCATGGTAATATTCTCACTGAATTCAACACCCTGAAAAAGAAACATAATGAAGGGGTGTCAGAGTTTATTAAAATATTCAAAAAATTGTACCTGAGTCTCCCTGCCGACATGAAGCCTCACTAGACTGCAGCCAAGGTTGTTTTTGTGGCAGCGTTTGATTCTGAATTCGATTTCTCCTTGAGAGAAAGGAAGCCGGCCACTCTGGATGATGCACAGACTAATGCATTGGAGATAGAAGCTAATTTTTCCTCTACTAGAAAATCCAAGGGGAAACACGAGCAGGATACTAGAAGAAGGGGGAAAGAGGAAGTATCCACCTCAGGTCAAGACAGAGATTCAGCCAATGACAAGATTGAGGAAATGAACAAGATGATCAAGAATCTCTCAAGTAAGTTGGTCAAGCTTGAGATGGAGGCCAAGAATTCACCACCGAAGAATTTCAATAATGCTCCAAACAGAGGGTACAACCCTCAAAACCGGAAGCCACCCTTGCAGATCCTGCAAAGGGAACGAAAGGAGTAGCCCGACCAAGTACCACACCCTCTGTACTTGGAAGGTCAAGTTGATGTTCCTACCGAGGATATAACATACGAGGAAGAGGAGGCCTATCTAGCTTATGCAAGCAGTGACGAAGTAGAGTGCCCCCTACATGCGATGGAAGTAGAGGAAGTGTCAGCACAAGAAAAAATTGACGAAAGCACCGAGGATCCGGAGATTGATGATTACTGCAAGCAGTTTGTCGACTTCATGCAAGCTCAGTTTAAAAATAAATATGATCTCAGGTCCTCTAGAAAGAGGACCCGCACTCAAGATGAAGAGGAGGACACACCCCAAAAGTCAGCACCTGCTCAGGAGGAGACAGCTCGGAAAGTCCTCGATAGGGGTAAGAAACCTCTTGACCAACCTTCACATTCTGACACACAAATTCCTTCATCTTCACAAGTGACTACACCTCCTAATGTTAAGCCAGTCATAAAAGAATTCAAACCTCCCCCACAACAAAGACTCTAAGGAGAAAGAATCAAAAGAGGTGTCGATAGATAAGTCCTCCTCCGCTTTCAGTCTACAAAAAGAGCTTGAGAAAGTGAAAATCCCAGTTCTCCTGACCGAATTGTTAAAGCAGCCTACATATCAGTCCCAGGTCACGTCCTTCATGCTTCCCCCAGAAGTAATACACATCCCTGACAGTCTCAACTTACAAGAAGAAAGACCTATCATAGTGTTTGGTCCACATGTCGAAGAATTAGACCCCTCTACACCTCCCTTTTATGTGTCTTTGGTGATCCATGACCTATTGCTCCACAATTGTATGTTAGAATCTAGAGCCTCCCACAATCTAATGCCTTTTTCTGTCATGGAACAATTAGGACTCCATATCACTCGTCCATATCAGGATCTCTACTCATTTGACTCCAAAAGAGTTAAGTGCTTGGGCATGATTAAGGACCTGGTGATCAACCTGGCCCAAATCCCAGCTAAAAGTGTAGTAATGGACATTGTGGTGGCTAACATTCCAGCCCGTTTTGGTATGCTACTATCAAGGTCCTGGGGAACAAAAATTTGTGGGTCAATCAAACTAGATCTAACATATGCCACCATCCCAATTTTTGGCGGGCAGGAGAGGAGATTATACAGGGAGACCAGATTTCTAAAAACGGTTACCAAAGCTGACAGTTCAGTAAATTCACCGGTCTACAGTAAGGATAGATATTTTTCATGCTTGATGTTAGAAGAAGATTACAGTTATGCTCAGGAACCTTCCTTATGTCAGATAAGGACTCAACAATCCTCATAAGGTCTTGAAACAGGGGTATGGACTCTACATTTCGATGGGGCAAATTCGAAGGAAGGTAATGGTGCTGGAGTTTTATTGATTTCCCCTACAGGAAAATGGGTCCCACTATCCTTCAAATTAGAGTATGAAGCCACCAATAACGTGGCTGAGTATGAAGCACTTTTGCTGGGGCTACAGGCAGCCAGGAATATGAATATACAAACCCTGAAGGTTTTGGGTGATTCAAAATTGTTGGTCCGACATATCAGAAATCAATGTCAAGCTAAGCATCCTCGTTTAAGAGCTTATAGGAATGATGGGACATGGTGGAGAACTTTTTCTCAGCTTTTAATATTCATTTCATGCCCCGGGAGCAGAACAGGATGGAAGATTCACTTGCAGTAGCTGCCAGCACCTTCCATCCACCCCAAAATCCCCTCCTGAGGTATGAGATAGAAGTAAGGTACCGACCTTCGATTCCAGACAATTTCAAACACTGGTAAGTGTTTGAGGATAATGAAAAAGTGAAAAGGTTTCTAGAGACATTTGGGGAGTTCTCTAATATGGAAATTGACTGTTGTGAGGAAGATGATGTTGAGAACCCATCAGAAAACAAGTGGGAAGAAAAAATGGCCGGGAGAAAAGTGTTACAGCTGAAGGGAAATGTCATCCCTAGAGGCCTGGTGCCCCTAGAAAGGTTTTTTGAAAAAAATGATGTCCCCAGGCAGCCCATCAAAACGACAGAAGAAAACCAGGTAGAGGACCTAAATCTGGGTACTGAGGCTCAACCCAAAATTGTGAAATTATCCAGAAAGGTCCCGGACGGCTATAAGGAGAAGTACCTACAATTATTTCAGTCTTATAGGGATGTATTTGTGTGGTCCTATCAAGACCTGAAGATGTTTGATATCATCATTTTGCAACATGAAATTCCCCTGAAGGCAGATGCAAGGCCTCACAAGCAGAAGCTCAGACAAATAAACCCTCTATTACTCCCCTCCATTGAGAAAGAAATCAAGAAGCTGTTAAGGGCTAAAATAATTGTGCCATTGAATTACTCTGAATGGGTGGAAAAGCTAGTCCCAGTCTGAAAGAAAAATGGAGAAATAAGGTTGTGCACTGATTTTAGAAATTTGAATAGAGCCTCCCTGAAAGACAATTACCCATTACCAAAGATGGACCACATTCTGCAGAAAGTGGTGGGGGCCTCTAGGATGTCTATGATGGATGGTTTTTCGGTTTATAACCAGGTGGCTGTACTCCCCGAGGACCAGAAGAAGACTGCTTTCACCACACCATAGGGGACATTCATGTATGCTAGGATGCCTTTTGGGCTGATTAACGCAGGAGCCACATTTCAGAGGGCTATGGACATAGATTTTTTTGGGGAACAAGATAAATTTCTGGTGGTGTATATGGATGATATTGCAGTGTTTTCGAAAGATGACGCGGAGCATATTCAACATTTACAGAGAACTTTTGAAAAATGTAGAAGGTATGGTCTTTCCCTAAATCCTCAGAAATCCTTGTTTGCATTAGAAGAGGGTAAGATCTTGGGGCACATTGTAACTAGGGATGGGGTCAAGATTGATCCTAAAAGAGTAGAAGTTATAAATGGTATCTCCCTCCCCAGGAATAAGAAAGAAATCCAGGTGTTCTTAGGGTGTATCAATTTTCTGAGAAGATTTATCCCTAACTATGCTGAAATAGTTAGGCATATAACAGATATGTTAAAAAAGAATAATGAGGTGAAATGGTCACCAGAATCGAGGCAGGCCTTTGCCAGAATAAAGAATGCATTTGTTGAGGCTCCTGTGCTAGCAAGGCCAGAATACACTAAACCATTTATGATTTTCTCTTTCACATCACCTCATACAGTAGATGGAGTCCTCCTACAGAAAAACGAGGATGCGTATGAACAACCCATTGCTTTTTTTAGTCAGGTTCTTCACGACGCAGAATTGAAATACAATATATTGGAGAAGTAGGCCTATGCCCTGGTAAAGTCCCTCAAGGCATTTCGCATGTATATTCTGTAGTCTCACATTACTGCATTTGTACCCACCACAGCAGTTAAAGATATCCTCGTTCAGGGTGACAGTGAAGGAAAGAGGGGTAGGTGGATTGCAAAGATACAGGAATATGATATGGACATCAGACCCACTAAGTTGATTAAAGGGAAGGGGCTAGCAATAATTTTATCAGAGTCAAATCATCAAGCTTTGGGCATCAATTTATCTATGATTGCAAATGAACATTCTTAGGAACAGACAGGGCAACAAGAAATGGAAATGGCCACCCAGAAAATACGGGTGAAGTATCTTACTAGTCCTTGGTACAAAGAAATAGTAGAGTATCTCCTAACACTCAGATGTCCACCTAGCTATGATAAATCAAAATATAGAGCATTGAGGCTGAAATCACAAAAGTATATAGTTGCTAATGGTCAGCTATATTGGAAAGATCTTTCAGGCATATTGTTATTATGCCTCACAGAAGATGAAGTGGAGAACATAATGACCGAATTTCATGAGGGAATCTGTGGAGGACATTATAGCTGGAGGAGCACAGCTCAGAAAATTCTGAAGGCTGGTTTCTACTGGCCTAAATTGTTTGGAGACGTCTTCGCTCGGGTTAGGGCATGCGACAAATGTCAGAAATTTGCCAAAAAACAAAAGTTAGCAACTCTGCCCCTGATTCCTGTACACGTCGACGAACCTTTCAAACAATGGGGAATTGACTTCATAGGCGAGATTCACCCGCCCTCAAGTGGCCAGCACAGATGGATCCTGACTGCCACGGATTATTTCACGAAATGGGTGGAAGCCATACCTGCACGAAATGCTACAGACACAGTGATAATCAAATTCATGGAAGAGAACATTATATCCAGGTTTGGATGCCCTGCTAGAATAGTGACTAATAATGCCCAAGCCTTCAAATCTACAAAATTTGTGAATTTCTGTCAGCAATATAATATCTCTCTGGGTCACTCTACATCTTACTACCCACAGGGAAATGGTTTGGCGGAATCATCCAATAAAACGCTGATGAGAGCTCTAAAAAAGACAATAAATGAAAACCAGAGGAACTGGGATTCCCAACTGAAGTTCGCTCTGTGGGAAAACAGAATCACTAGTAAACGAGAAACTGGGAAATCTCCCTATGAGTTAGTATATGGATGAGAAGCTGTGTTTCCTATACAGTTATCTTTACCCGTGGCTCGTTTCATGCAAGAGACTCAGGAGGAACCTGATGGCATGACTAGAAGAATTAACCAGCTGATGGAACTCGAAGAAACGTGTGGTCAGGTGAATCAGAGACTTGTGGAGTACCAGGAGAAAATGAAGGAGCTGTTTGATCAGCACGCCAAAGACAGAAAGCTACAGGTGGGAGATCTAGTGCTCAGGTGGGATGTACGAAGGGCCGATAAAGGTAAGCACGGTAAATTCGACCCCCTTTGGTTCGGTCCCTTCAAGATTGTAGAACAAGGAGGAAATAATACCTTCAAGCTGGAGGATTTACAGGGAGCTCTGCTCGACGCTCCTGTAAATGGACAGTTCCTCAAACCATACTTTCAGTTCTGAAGCAAGCTGAGAGAGCCTGATTGTATTATATTGTACATTAGCTGCTGTTTTCATTTTTGAATTGAATAATGCATGTGTCATAATGATTTATGAAGAGGGAAGTCAAAATCACAAGAGAAGTGACGTACATAGAAGACAAATAGGTGGTCTGCGTAGTTCTCGACACATTCAAGGAGGAACGTGACATCCCCATTTGGAGCCAATGTTGATCAACATTTAACATAAGTCACTGGTGTGATTAAAGGGTTGATAAGTCATATCGAATAGTGAAACGTTTGAGGAGATGACCGAGTTAAAACAAGGCGAGAAAGGCCAAAGGTTTAAAAACCAAAGGTGGAAATAATACGAAAAGGGCGGAGGTATAAAATTAAAAAGACATCGGAAATATAAAAGGTACAAATGAGCGGTACAAGGAGCGCAAAGCAAAAGTGTCAAAAGAGATGCCGCTCCACGAATATGCGCACAAGGGAATGCAACAAGAGCTAATTTCCGAGGGGGTCGAGTGGAAAGAGGGGGAAGGACCCCGTACCCCCGTGGAATTGAAGTAACATGACGTGGTGGGAACCCAAGGCCAGGGTAAAGTGGCAAGAGCGGGACCCAAAGCAAAGGAGATGACTGGCTGGTACTGAGGCCCGTACCAGTATTAAACCCGGCACGCGTCGCCCACCTGCACTCTGACACACCCAATCCCTATGCGCCACGTGCCCCACTGTCAGTGTCCTTATGACACTTGCCTTATTTCGTTTTACCCATCTGTCTTTTTACCTCAAAACGCCCAGTCCAAATATAACAAGTTCCCCCGTATTTTACTCCAGTAGAAAGTCGCAGGTCTCCAGCTACGGCATATACCAGGTAGGAAAGAGCGCCTGGTCTACCCAATCATTGTCAGACTTCCCTACGTCACTTTCCCGAGCAGATTTACCTTCCGTTGAGGTACTCCATTATTCATACTCCCTCTGTTTTCCTTTCACTTCTTAAAATTCTTGTATGTCAGCCATGGGAAGGGGAACGCCCAAGAAAAATGAACCAGATACCCCTCAGGTCCGTGAATCCAGAAACCCACCCGGGTTCGACCCTCTCATCGACCTGCAAGATGGTATCTGTGACACTAAATACCCATTTGACATCCGCAGCATTAAGCCCGAGCTTTTCAGACATCATGCTATGAATAAATACCATTACCGAGTAGTCGTGTCTGGCCTGTACCCCCAAATTGCTCCTCAAGTCCACTCTGTGGCTGATTTTATCTCCTGGCTCAAAGATGTTTTCGACGAGCATCGGGGCACCTTCACCTCTCCTCAGGGGAACAAAGTTTTTTCCCTTTCCCCCGATACTATCAAGCAGGCCCTCCGCTTTCCTACCAGCACCACATATATCAGTTTCAGAGAAGCAGCTTTAGCCACCCAGTTCACCAAACAGCCATGGGAGACCCAGAAAACCTTCATCTCCTCTATAACCGACAATCAGGTTACTTCTCTTCCTGCCGTAGAGCCTTTTCCATTAATTTTGTTCGAAGAGGAAGTTCGGCCCGTCCTCTCTCTCATTGCTGGCCTTTTAGGGGTAGGAAGTCCGGAAGAGATTTCCACGGTGTGCGTCCATCTCTTATGGCTCATGTCTCAAAAGGGGGTAGTGTTAGATATTCCTAGTTTCCTTGCCACTGCCATTCGAACCCAGTTTCAGGAGCTCCCAAAAACCCGTCAGTTCTGTTTTTTCTCAATGGTTTTATATCTTTTCTTGTACCAGCACGCCGATAAATTTGAGGGTTTGGGGTTAGACAAAGTATATTGGGAGAATTCCCAACCCCGACCAGTGTTCGACTGGAATTGCTCTGTACGCCAATTACCTAAGGGAGAGGGTTATTCCATTTTTGTGAATAGTTTCATGTCTATTGCCTATACCATTATTCACGACTCGCCTTCACCTAGGGTCTTTCCAGAAATGAAAAGTTGGCTGCAAGCCGAAAAATCCGAGAGCACTGGGGATTGGTTTCTTTTCGATGACTACACTGAAATTCGGGTCTATGGAGCTGAAGTTTCCCCTTACCGGCTGCCAGTCTTTCTTTTTCATCGAGTTTATGCGCTCGAATACATCTGGCAGGCCCTCAAGGCCTATCAGCTCCATTTCGTCCCTGCCAAGAAGGGTTACATCCTGAGGCTCCCCATTGAAATCGGCCCTTTCATGGTGAACTCGAGACATGCCTTCCTAATCGTTGAGAAAATGCTGCAAGGTCTGGACCTAAGGCTGGGAAAAAGTTGGGCTTATGACCCTCGAGAAATTATCTCGAACAAAAGAAAAAGGAACAAGTCCGCGCCTTATATGCATGAGCCGAGGCCATTCATGGAATGGAGGGCTAATCTGTAAATTTGGCCTTTGGTTTCGCAGATGGAAACAGATTCATCTGATACAGGGGAGGAAGAGAACATCAATAAATACACAGGTGGAGAAGAAGCAGGTACCTCAAGAGTAGTTCCCCCTCACAAAAAGAAAAAAACAGCCTCCAGTGAGGCAGAAGTCATAGGAGAGGAACAACTGCTTGAACCCTTCACAGTGTATGGTCAATTGGATAAAGGCGAGGCCAGGATAAAGGTGCTAAGAGACAGTACCACTTCTTCCGACTTCACAGAGGTCACACAGGCCATCATAGAGCATACCTCACCGAGGGCAATTGAAAGGGATCAGGCAAATAAAGCAATCTGAGATAAATATAAAGCTAAGCTGGGAGGGTACGTTGAGAAATATCACACCAGGCTTTCCACCTCCATGAACGCGGACACCGAAAACCTGGTATTATCTATGGCAGAAGCTATCTTGGATCCTAATTCAGGTACCACTAGCTATCAGGTGCTTGAGTATGCGATCGACATGAAGAAAGTGCCAGCAAACGACATGTGCGACCTATTCCAGACTGTATGTGATATGATGAAAGATGAACTGATGCGGGTCACCATTGCGCTGAGGAAGTTGGAGCAAAAACATGAACAGGTGAGGGCTACCCTGAAAAGTGAGCAGACCAGCTGTCGCGCCCGAGCAAATCAGGTACGTTTCCTCCAAGACCTAATCAAGGGAAATGATATAGGGGAAACAAACCCACAGGCGGCTTTGATTGAACAGCTGCAGAAGGAAGTCACGTCAGCAAAGGGTAAGGCCTGCATACCAGCCTCTCACCATGTCCATACGGCTGAACTGGTGTAGGTAGAGCAAGAGAAAGCAGAATTGTCCAGTAAGCTATCAAAGGAAAGATAGGAGAAAGAAAAAATGGCTGAAACAATCACCATACTATAGACTAAGGCGACAGAGCTGCAAGCTAGATGGAACTCACACAGCTACCAGCCGAACGTGGCTTCAAGTGGAACCAGCTCGCCGTCCGAGCAATTGGCCGTAGCTAGAGCTGAAAATGAGGTATTGGAAAAGCAGGCGTCCACAGCAAGGCAAAAGATCACAAACTTAGAAAACTCTCTGGCTGAGAACACTAGAAGAATAGAAGAGTTGCAGAGAGTAATAGAGCAGGAAAAGAAGACGACGGCTGATCAGCAAAAAACCATCGCCGACATCAAAAGCCGTGCAAAGGGAAATCTCACCCTCCTTGAAGCTAGGAGTATAATTTGGTCTGATATAATCTCAGCGGTGACCGAACAATGGGGATTC
This sequence comes from Pinus albicaulis, assembly GCA_034641835.2. NCBI lineage: Eukaryota > Viridiplantae > Streptophyta > Pinopsida > Pinales > Pinaceae > Pinus > Pinus albicaulis. The sequence continues at coordinate 1,447,472,173 of CM076582.1, read as the reverse complement.
TTAAGGACGATGGGAGAGAATAAGTCTTCTATACCCTATCTCAGTAGGAAACTGCAGGAGGCAGACCTCGATTTTTCCAACAGGGCCGAGCATGCCAAAGAGTATATTTCATTCCTGAATTTGCTGGGATCAGATGACATGGAGAAGCACAGTATTCCAAGCTGATTCACGGAGGCTATTGAATGTCGAAAAGTCATCAACAAAGAGATGGCCCGAGTCACAGCTTCGAGAGCTCTTCAACAGGTGGTCGCCAATGTGGAACGATTCGACGTAGTATGGGGTGAGATCATGACAGCTAGACTTCCTTCCTGTTGGGACCCGACCACTTCTTCCGTTCTCTTGCCTTTGACACAATATACAATGCGCCTGCAAGAAGAAAGAGATCAAACCGACCTCCATATAGGTAAAGCTGCTCAACTCAAGGCCGACATGATTGTTTCATTCCTTCGAAAAGAGTTCACCCTCCTTCATTTGATAAAACAAAAGCTTCCTACTGGGGCGGGTTTCCACGTCCTCACAGAGGCCTTTGTCGAGGCGGAGGGGTTCTCAGCAATGCCCGAACCAGCTGCAGACAGTCAACGGAGGTGCACTCAATTTACGAGCTAGTATGCCAGTTCATCTGCGAACGTGCCGCCACCAGAATCAGCAACTGCCTCAACTCTCCCGCACCTATGATATCTTGTCAACTCATGATTTGGCCTCAATGGCCTATTTACTTTTTACTGAAGTAGTTTCTTTTAAATTTCCAGTGGGTTGTTTTCCCCACTCCAACATTTTACTTTTCATCAAACTGTTGTTTAATTTTTTGTTTTTGAAAACGGCCAAGTGCCTGACTATCCATGATGAGAGGCCTAATTCCTCATCATGAATTTTGCTGTTTTGAGAATGACCTTTAACAAATTTTGGTTATGCGAAGAAGATATTTTTCCAAAAAATATCTTCTCACTGAGATAGGAAGAAGCCTATATAAGTATGATCCAATGAGAAAAAAGGGGTTCCAGATTTCCTGAAGAAACTCGCAGTGCAAAAGTTTTTTTATGCTTGTCGTGGAATTATCAATGCAAATACATAGAGCCCGTGGGGTTTCAGCGAAGAGAAGTTCTAGTTATATATGAGGATTCCAGTCTTAATGCTGTATAGTTCGTGACTCTTTCTTAGTGATATTATATCATTGTTCTCTCCACTGTTTTCAATTTCCTTTTATCGTGTCTTGGAATGCGAGTGACTTGCCAGCTCGAGTATGAATTTATCGCTGTTTGATACTCATGCTTTACTGATCTATGTTGCTTTAAATATGGCTCATACACGATATGTCGTTCCGCTTAACACATCATTCATATTTCCTCCGTATTAAACATCTTGGAATGTTACTCTTACTGAACTGATTGATATGTATGGATTCTTAGTTTCTAAGCCCATATTATATTGAAATATGTTTTCTGAGCACCATTTCATTGGTAGTTAGTGCTCCCCTTTCACTTTCTGCGCACCAAATATTTTTCTGTTTAAAATACCTATATGTCCTTGAGAAACTGGCCCTCTCTGATGAAAGTTGTCTCTAAGTTGTCTGAAGTATATATGCATTGAAGATTCCCTTCTTGTCTTTACAGTGTCTTTATAGCTTGCTAAATCTGAAGGTAGTTTGGTCCCATCCATATGATGATGCTTTGCACAAGCTGAAAAGGTAGAGAGTCCTAAGCTGATAATGAGCCTGAAATATACTTTACACTCCCTACTATTTAAGATGTCCTAGGCACTGGTCTTTGGCAACTCAAGGCTATCTCTAGGAGCCACAACAGATTCCACCATGATCTGATCACATCCTTGGTATTAAAATGGGCCCAAACTACATAATACTAAGAATTGAGAATAAGTTCTGGCCTTGGCAGTTTGTATTATGTGTGGAGACCATGTGGCTGGTATGTTGCAAGAATTTATCCATTTGCACTACTCAGGATCATGTCCTTGGTGTCTATACCCTGCAAGATCCATCCAATATCTTCTGCACATGGGAGCACCAGATACCTACAAGCAACCTTATGGATCTTGGATCTCTTAATCCTTATGTATATTTTCTTAACCTAAAGACTCTCTAGGAACTCCTTGTTGAAATCATCCTTTATTGTTAACCATGATAAAGGATTGGATGTATCCACCGAACACCTGGTATCTACCATGAAAGGTATTCCTGGTATTGAACTTTCCCAAACATATTTTGTACTACTTTCATTGAATTCCTTTGTTGATGCTTATCTTGTGACTAGAAGAATTGTATCTGTGGAAGATGTGATGTTGATAAGCTCTTGAATGGCAACACCTAGAAATGGACAAGAGCTCATGGAAACACAACGTTAGTCATCAAATAATATCCTATTCTATCAAGTTATGAAATTCAATAGAGATCAATTGAGAGAAGGAATTGTGAAAGGACTAAGCTTAAGAGGAAATCTTGAGGCAAGAAGTGACCTAATTGGTCACTGGAAGTGTGCAATGTGCAATGGTTGAGGAGAGATTGCACAGGTTTGATTAACATAGGCAAAGATGAAGGCTAGGGTTTTTTATTGTGTAATGTGAAAATAATGAGAGAGAGAGAGGCTAAGGGACTGAATAATTCATAGATGCAGTGGGAAAGGGTTGACAATTTTTTGATTGGAACTATGCAATGCGCAGTAGAGGCTAGGTCTTGTGCAGTGCACAATCACATATGGTAAAGGAAGGCTCTCAAGTGACTATAATTGTGCAATTCTTAGTTGGAGAGAGAGAGAGGCCTTGAGAATTTTGAATGTCAGATTAACTGGTACAAGGCCTTAACAATGTGTACTTGTAGTGATGGAGAGGTAGGTCAAGTAGAAATTTAGCTAAGTGTGGATCAACAGGAAGTGATGAGGATTGTGAGAAGATAACATGCATAAATATATTGATTTGCAATGATAAATGGAATGCAAAACGACACTATAAAATAAGCATGCAAGAGAATATTCACACATGCAACAACTAACTATAGAAAGATCAACACTTATAATGTAAATAGTAGGGTGAAAAAACACTTACGAAAGAAAAAATGATAAAACCGCAAGTAAAAACAAGTAAAAGCAACAATTACTAAACTTACCTAAAATAGTAGTGCACATGTGACCAAAAGCTCCTTGTTCTCAAGAAATGAAAAGAGATCCAAATATGAGTGTGAGAATGAGCTATATCCTAACTTATTATATATATGAGCACTTAAATATCTAGGGTTATGGTTTTGTGCATGCATGCCTAAAATTTAGGAGCTAGGATTAGAAGCTGCCACTTGTCACCAAGTCAACCTTAGAAATTGTTCCACATTTTCAACGAGGGTTGCATAGTTGCTATGCACAAGGAGTGCACAGTTTCTATACATAATAACTATGCATATTACTAGCTCAAGGAACTATTGAATTCTCTGGCACAAATAATTGTACAGTCATCTAGCTCAAGGGACTGAAAAGTTTCCTATCACAAGAGACTAGGTAGTTCTCTATTAGAGAGGATGTTTAGTTTCTCTATTTAATGCATTACATAGTTACTATCAATATGAAGTGCATAGTTGTGATTGGCAAGCAGTGGCTGCTAATTTTTCAGATTTTTCTATGTTGTTGCAATTACTTCAACCCAATTCAATTCTTCATTTAGAAATGCATCCAATTATTAACAATGTTTCCAATCATGAACATAACTGAAGATAAAACAATATATGCAATGAAAAAGGAGAAAATAACACATCCACAAGAGACACAAGATTGGTGAAAGACCAGGGAAAACCCCACAATGGGGAAAACCCTTTCAAATCTTCTTATTATTATATTGTCATAAAATTTTTCAGTAGAGAGTACAAAGAACTCAACACATAACATTTCATAAGAGATTTATTCAATACAAATCAAAGAGAGACATTGAGAACCACTATAAAACAAAGAGAAACCTTCCATCCTTATTACATTTGTGGCCAGCTATTAAACCCTAGCTCAGAACCCCAGTTGCACTCATCAAGTTATTCTGTGAGTGACTATGGCTTCTCAGTTGCTCCCTGAGACATAGTAAGTGAGAGACTATGACTTCTGTGGTCGGATCTTCCAGATCTATCTCATAGCCTCAATCACACCCTTCAAGTTGTTATGCGGGTGATTGTGACTTCCCAATCTCTCTTTAAGGCACTACAAGTGTGCGATTGTGGACCAGAACTAACTCAAACCCTCTGTCGCTCCCTATGAGATGTTATATGAGGGACTACGATGCCCTAGTTTCTCCCCTTGGAACTACATGCATGGGACTGTGGTCATATATGCCATGTGTCATGTGAGTGACTAAAAAATAGAGAACCTAATATGTGCAATCCTCAAACCTGAAACTTCAGAACTTGAGCGAGCTTCCTCTGACAAAGTTGTGCGAGCCAAACAATAGACGAATAAAGAATAATATGTTTGATGATAATGTTCAAGTGATCTTAGGGTCTCTTATATTTATAGGATTCCATGAGGGTCCATTTGATGTTGAGGCTGACCTGTCCAATGTTTAGATTGCAACAAGATGATGAGCTTAGTGAAAAGAGTCGCCTTCACTAAGTGGGCCCACAGGCTATTTTTGGCGCAAAGTCTATTTTTAGACTATGTCTATTTTTAGACATGTCGATCATATTCTATGAGTTGTAGGATGCTAGTTGTGGATGGTTGGTCAAGTTGGAAAATTAGATTGACTTCTATTATTAGACATATTGGGAAAAATCTATTTTTAGATTTCTAGTCTAAAAATAGATATGTCGAATATTATTGGCTCTTAATAATATTTGGACTCTAAACATTATCTTATTCTCTGTAGGTACCTTGATTAGATGCACGGATATGTACGGGGTGGGCGACGGGAGAGGAATTACGGTATTCACAGGGGAATCATGGAGCTATTGTGGAGACTTCAGCTAGAACTAATGCCGACGGTTGGTGGGTGTGGGGTAGTTGGTGGAGTTGTGTTCAGTTTAGCAGTTGAAGCATAGTTGAACTAGTTGTATCTAAGTAGAATTGATTGATACACTAGTGAGAGTGGTAATAATTAATTATTAATTAATTCACTAATTATTAACTCATTAATCAAGGCTAAGATACATGGAGTTAACTTCATTACGTAGACAGTTCAATGGAGACCGGTGAAGGGTAGGTGAAAGAGTAGTGTGACTATCAGTTGTGACTATAGTGTTGCATGATTTGCAACACACAGTGGTTGGAGATGCCAATGAGGATTGAGTGAGCAAGGCTAGACCAATTCGAGTTCATCCAGAGCCATTCTTCAGCAGTGATTGCGCAGTAGAGGCAGGCTAGCAGGTGGCAGAGATCGGTGCATGGGATTTTCTAGATCGGACCCGATTAGTGTGTAGCAATTGGAGATTGTACTGAGAGCTTGTGAGGAGCTTTGTATGATGATTTTTACATGATCTCTATGACATATAATATACATATATTTTGGGGTTTTCAGCTTTAATCTTTCCCATAAATTACTGTGTTCATATGTGTGAATTTTTACGGTTTTAATGTGTGCATGCAATTGATTTAATTTCCGCAGTTAATGATCAATGGTAGAAGAGATTATGTATTGTGCATGAAGTCAAATACTGTATGATCAGGAGAATCTCGAATGTACAACATATCAGTTATATAATTTCAACATGGTATCATAGCGATATTGATCATTGGAGCAATTGCAAAGCATTGAAGCAGTTGAGTTTTGTGCTGGTGGAATTTGAATTTGCAGCAGTGTTTTCTTGGTGTCAAAGTTGAGATGTCTTTCAATGGATTGTGATTGGAGTATGCCCTTGAGGGCAGCTCAAATTATATTGCATGGAAGGATAGGATGGAGACAGTGCTGGAGGATAATGGGCTGAAGGAGTTCATAGATGCAGAAATTCCAAAACCTGCTTCTAGCGATGCCGCCGCACTTGACGCATGGCAAAAGAAGACAGCAAAATGTCGAAGGATTATGTTGGAAGGTGTGAAGGATCACATAGTGTCCAGCCTTCATGGTAAAGCTTCTCCATTCTTGATGTGGAAAGCTTTAACAGAAATGTTCCAAAGCAAGAGCGACCAGAGGAAGTTGGCGCTCAAGGATAAGCTTAGGAATATAAAAATGGAGAAAGGTGACAGTATACCCAAGTACCTCATGAAGTTTGTCCAGTGCAGGGATGAGCTAGGAAGTGTGGGGGTTACTGTAGATGACAAGGACTTGGTGAGCTTGGCTCTCCTTGGGCTTCCGAAGAGTTGGCACTCCTATCAGGACTCTATCAATGGTCGGGAGAAACTGCCAGAATGGGAGAAGCTTTGGTTGGATCTTGTGCAGGAGGAGATAAGGCGGAGTACCAGGGATGGATCTTCATCGAAGAATGTAGATGAAGAAAATTACGCTTTGGATACCAAAGAAAGGAAGGGGAAGGGCAAGAATAATGCATCTCAATCCGGTGCGAAAGGCAAGAAGCGGGACATGTCCAAGGTGAAGTGCTTTCACTGTCACCAACATGGACATTACGCCACTAATTGTCCACAGAAGAAGAAAAATAAGCAAGCTGCTGGATCTGTAGCTGGAGAGGCCTTAGCCTCGCAGTTTGAGCTATATTTTTCACTGATCACATGATTGGTCTCAAGTGTGATGGGATCAGTGTGGTTTCTTGACAGTGGTGCGTATTTCCATATGACCGGAGACAAAGATTTGTTTATTGATCTGGATGAGAAAGATCTAGGAGTGCACATCGAGATGGACGATGATGGTAGATACAATGCGACCGGTATCGGGACCATTTCCTTTGAGAGGGAGTTTGGTAAACCCTTCGTATTGAAGGATGCCATGCATGTTCCAGAATTGAAGAAGAATCTTATCTCTGTGGCGATGTTGGAAGACAAGGGATATAATGTTGTCTTTAGCGAGGGAAAGGCTTTCCTACGCAGTAAGGCAACTAGTGAAACCCGGAGGATATGGGTTCGAGTTAAGAACCTTTATCAATTGCAGGTAGATGGCTGCACAGTAATGGTAGGCAAGGCAAAAGGAGTGGTGAGCCGAGATGAGGGGGAGCTATGGCACAGAAGATTGGGCCATCTTCACCATGGTGCTTTGAAAATTTTGTAGTATATTTCTACAAAGCTTCCCAAAGGTACACTTTCGAAGTTAGATCAGTGCAAGGGATGTACTTTGGGAAAATTTGTGAAAGCCACCTTTCACGAGAAGGATAGTCACGCCACGAAGATCCTTGAGATAATTCACACAGACATGTGTGGACCTTTCTTAGTAGCTTCGACAGCAAAGCACAAGTATTATGTGATATTTGATGATGACTTTTCTCGAAAGTACTGGATCTTCTTCATGAAGAAGAAGAGTGAGACATTCTCTAAGTTTTGTGAGTTTAAGGCACTAGTGGAGAAATATTCGAGGAAGTAGGTGAAGGCTCTTAGGAGCGACAATGGTGGTGAATTCATCTCTGGTGAATTCAAGGACTTTTGCAATGCAGAATGAATTCGAAGAGAGCTCATAGCGCCTCATAACCCACAACAGAATGGGGTCACGGAGAGAAAGAACAGAACAATCATGGGTGCTACACAGGCGATGGTGCATGATCAGGGCCTTCCCATACACTTGTGAGCTGAGGCATGCAATACTGCGGTTTATGTGAAAAACCGTTGTCCTCATAGGATAATTGGCATGAGTACACCCGAGGAGGAGTTTTCTGGTAAGTTGCCTGATATTTCTTATTTGAATATTTTTGGCTCACCTGTTTACATTCATGTGACGAAAGATGCTAGGAAGAAGCTGGAGCTGACCGCAAAGGTTCAGATATTTGTGGGGTACACTGCTACACCCCACAACTATCATGTGTATTTTCTAGAAAGTCGGAAGACTATTGTGCGATGGGATATCAAATTTCATGAGGAGAAATCCATGAAGTGTTCGCTTGAGAGGGAGCCACACTTGCATGTAGATGAGGAGCTATTAGTTCCTAAGGATGAGCCACAGGATGTGGATCAGCCAGAAGAGGAGGTTCATGGAGTGGAAGAAACCACTCATGCAGCACCAACCATCAAAGGGCGGAAGCGCACTGCGGAAGCTGAGCAACTGATTCTTGATGCAGAGAAGATTGTAGGAGCACCTACATCACAGCGCAGACAAAGACAGTCACCTGACCGATATACTGGATACATGGCTCTGATGAGCAAGTGTATCATGATAGAACCATCCTCTTTCTAGGAACCTGTGGAGGACCTTGCATAGGTAGATGCCATGGTGGAAGAGTATGATTCGATTGTCAGAAACAGTGCATGGGAGATTGTCCCAAGAATGGAAGGGAAATCAGTGGTAGGTTCGAGATGGATCTACAAAGTGAAGCAAGTAGCTGATGGGAGTGTGGAGAATTACAAGGCAAGATTTGTTTCCTGAGGCTTCTCACAGATTGAGGGGATCGACTATAAGGAAACCTTTGCACCTGTCGCAATGTATTCTTCCATATGGGAGATTCTTGCTCTCTCAGCGCAGATGGGGTGGCACATTCGTCAGATGGATGTGAAGACTACGTTCCTCAACGGAGTCATTGAGAAGGATGTGTACATAGAGCAACCCGAAGGTTTCGATATCTTTAGCAGCGAGTCGCATATGTGCAGGCTCAAAAGAGTGTTGTATGGGTTGAAACAAGCACCTCATGCTTGGTACACACAGATAGACAATTATTTCACCAGACTTGGATTCTCCAAGAGTGAGGCGGATCCGAACCTATACCAAATTGTGGTGGAGGGTAAATTGTTGATCATTGTACTTTATGTAGATGATTTTATTTTGACAGGTGATGAACTGTTGATACACTCATGCAAGGTTGATCTTGCAAAGGAGTTTGAGATGAAGGACTTGGGCCTCCTTCATTATTTATTGGGATTGGAAATTTGGTAGTGCAGTGATGGATTTTTTGTGTCTCAAGGCAAGTATGCCCAGGAGATACTAGAGAAGTTCAACATGTAAGGTTGCAAGCCTATCGACACTCCTCTTCCTGGTGGATGGAGGAAAGAGGATGCTACATCGATAGAGGTAGTGGATGCCACTATTTACCGACAGTTGGTGGGGTTGCTTATGTATCTAGTCAATACATGACCTGACATATGCTACACTGTTAACCAGCTTTCACAAGCTATGGTTAAGCCTACCAAGCTCTTTTGGAAGGCAGGCAAGCATGTATTTAGATATCTCATAGGAACATCGGGATATGGATTATGGTACAGACAGTCGGATGAGGTGAAGTTGTGTGGCTTCATGGATGCAGATTGGGCAGGGAGCCCAACGGACAAAAAGAGCACATCTGGAGGGATTTTCAGTATCGGGTCGACAACATTTTCTTGGTACAGCAGGAAGCGGAGATCTAGGGCACTCAGTTCAGCGGAGGCCGAGCACATGGTAGCGATTTTGGCTGCATGCGAGGCTATATGGATGAGGAAGATCCTGGTCGGGTTGTTCAGTTCACACTTAGATCCTACTGTGATATATTGTGATAATAATAGTTGCATCAAAATCTCGATTAATCCAGTATTTCATGATAGATCTAAACACATTGACATCTAGTATCATCATATCAGAGATTGTGTGCAGCGGAAGATCATGTTACTTTCTTACATTCCTACGGAGGATCAGGATGCTGATATCTTGACGAAGGCGCTCACCAGGAGAAAATTCGAATACCACAGGGGCAGGATCAGGGTGGTATATAATCCATATCTTGTTGAGAGGGAGTGTTGAGATTGCAACAATATTATGAGCTTAGTGAAAAGAGTTGCCTTCACTAAGTGGGCCCACAGGCTATTTTTGGCACAAGTCTATTTTTAGACTATGTTTATTTTTAGACATGTCGACCATATTCTATGAGTTGCAGGATGCTATTTTTGGGTGGTTGGTCAAGTTGGAAAAATATATGGACTTCTATTTTTATACATACTGGGCGGAATCTATTTTTAGATTGCCAATCTAAAAATAGATATGTCGAATATTATTAGCTCTTAATAATATTTGGACTATAAACATTATATTATTCTCTTGGAGCACTTCAGTTAAGTGCACAGATGTGGCATGGGAGCTGACAGAAGGAATTATGCTATTCCTGAGGGTTAAGTGGAGGTATTTCATGGATACTTCAGTTATAACTCATGTGACAGAGTTTGGTGGAGTTATTGAGGTAGTTGGTGGAGTTGTGTTTACTTTAACTTAGTTAAACATAGTTGAGCTAGTTGTATCTAGTCTAACTGATTGATACACTAGTGAGAGTGATGTGAATTAATTATTAATTAATTCACTAATTATTAACTCATTAATCAACTGAATAATACATCAGTTAACTACAGTGCATGGACAGTTTCAGTGGAGACCAGTGAAGAGGTAGGTGAAAGAGTACTGTGACTATCAGTTGTGACTATAGTGTTGCATGATTTGCAACACACAATGGTTGGAGATGCCAATGAGGATTGCATGAGCAAGGCTGGACCAATTAAAGTTCATTCAGATCCATTCTTCAACAGTGATTGCATAGTAGAGGCAGACTAGCAGGTGGCAGAGATCGGTGCATGGGATTTGCTAGATCGGACCTGATTAGTGTGTAGCAATTGGAGATTGTACTGAGAGCTTGTGAGGAGCTTTGTATGATGATTGTTACATGATATATATGACATATAATATATATATAGTTGGGGGTTTTCAGCTTTAAGCTTTCCCATAAATTACTGTGTTCATATGTGTGAAATTTTATGGTTTTAATGTGTGCATGCAATTGATTTAATTTCTGCAATTAATAATCAATGGTAGAAGAGATTCTGTATTGTGCATGAAGTCAAATAGTGTATGATCAGGAGAATCTCGGATGTATAACATATCAGTTTTATAATTTCTACATCCAATTTTACATGTATGTAGGGTTGACCTATTTCAATGTACATGAGTATGCTCATAAATTCAAAAACTGACTTCTGCTTGTCCAAATGAGGTGATATTTAGGTCAATTTTGGTCCTCTCGAAAAGAAGAATTCAATGCAATCATAATATATTTCATATAATTTTTCCAAGGTTTAATTTTAACCTAGTTTCATAAATTAACACTCACTCGAAAATAAGAAGAATTTCACCTACCAATATACGTACATTGATCATCACATCATCTTGTCATATTGTCATCATGCTATGGTAATCTCACTCAACTCTATATGTTGAAACATTATCTAATCTAAAAGAAGAATAATCAGGGAGTATTAGCTTCCACCCTATATCTCATGGGGGGGTCACATATCTCAACCCCATATCAAGCAATAGGATATCCAAACATACAGGGAAACACATCTCAACCCTGGAATCACATCGGGGAGCTCATTGTCAACCCGGAACCATAAAGGGGAGAAAATATCAACAAAATACTAGTGTGCGTCGATATTCCTATAAATAACCCTTAAGAGTCGTGAGGTAGAATTTCTGCATTATAATGAACTTGGGTTGTACAACCGAAGTACACTCGCAACCTATTGGAAAAACAGGGAGAGATATTCCCAACAAGATTGACTTCAGGGTATGATGCCAAGTGGGTTATACTTGACATAGACCAAATAGGGGAGAAACATTTCCAACAATAGGTATATAGGGGAGAAGCATCTCAAACATGTGGGAAAGAGATAGGGTGACACCCTATTCTCCAGAGATCCCTCAACCCCAGGAGCCCTCTATCTCAATTATATACTCTGGGAGTTCAACAGGGGGGAAGAGTTGGCTCAGTGTCCTTGATCAACATTTCCCATTATCAGGAGGGGTCACATCCATCTTTCCAAGTTGTTCTCTGAAGACCAAGAACTTCCCTTTAGGTAAATATTTAGTGAGATTATATGCAATTTATTCATCTGTTAATATGTGATGGAGTCTAATGGCTCCTTTGTCCACCATGTCTCGAATGAAGTGATATCAAATCTCTATGTGCTTTGACTTATCATGAAACACAAGATTCTCTGCCAAATTGATCCCACTTATTATCGCAATATATCATTGTAGTGTCTAGGACCTACTCAAATAGCTCTCCAAATAGCTTCCTCAACCAAACTACTTCGCAGCTAGCCATGCTAGTGACAATATACTCTTCCTCGACGGTAATCAATGCTATGGACTTATGCTTCCTACTCATCCAAGATATCATGGGAGATCAAGGACTAAAACCAAATCCAAACGTACTATTCATGTCGATAACATAACCTGCCTAGTCAGCATCAGTGTATATGAAGCCAAACATCTTTGAAAAAATATCTTAGACCAAGTGTGATCGTCCCATGAAAATATATCAAATTATGTTTGGTAGTGAGCCAATGGGCATGGAGGGGCTTGGTCATCAATTGACTCAATGTATTCACTGCATAGCGTATGTCTGGATGGGTGTTTACTAAGAACATCATTGCCCCAATAAATTGTCTACACTCGGATGGATTTTCCAAATCACATCATGAAAAATATCCATATAACTTCTTCAAGTTAATTTCCATCGGTGCAGCCATGGATTTCCATTCTTTCATTCCAAATATTTCCAACAGTTTCATAACATATTTTCCTTGTGAAAGTAAAATCTTAGCATGCCTTTGCCACACCTCAAGGCCTAGAAAGTAGTACATGATTCCAAGGTCCTTCATCTTGAATTTAAAGGCTAGCTCCCTCTTACACTCGATCATCATATTCTCACTACATGTTAGGAATATATCGTCAGCATACAAAACCAAAATCAATGACATACCTTGGACTACCTTGAAGTAGAGATTTGGATTGGTGTTACTCCTTGTGAACCCCAGCTTCATCAAATAATTGTCAATATGTGCATACCAAGCTCTGGGGGCTTGCTTCAAACCATAAAATTCTTTCTTCAATCTGCAGATGTCTATTATATGATCATCTAATTCAAATCCCCATGGTTTCTCAACATACACCTCTTCTTGTAATATGCCATGAAGGAAAGCAGTCGTCACAGCCACCTGATGAAGATTCCATCCTTGACTTGTGGCAAGGGCTACTATCAAACGAATGGTTTTGTATTCAGCCACAGGTGAAAATATATCATCATAGTCTTCTCCCTCTTTTTGTGAGAATCCTCGGTCCACAAACCTCGCCTTATATTTCTAAATGCTACAATAAACTCCATGCTTAATCTTGAATAGAAAATTTCAATTCACGCCACAGATTTCCCCTTTGGTCTTGGTACAACATCAAATACATCACTCTTCATAATTAATTCATATTTCGTGTCCATAGCATCTTTTTAAACTTGTTTTCTTACAAATTCTTCAAATGTGTAAGGTTTAGCTTGAATCATAGTTCCCATAGCTGCAACATATCCTTGGTACCTACATGGTTTCTTCCTTTCTCTAAATTATCTTCGAAAAAGAACATGTCTCTCAACATCCTAAAGAGTGTCATGGAGCCAAATTTGTCTCTTCCTAGTAGGAGGATCACCTGGAGGAGGATCTAAGGGATCCATAGGGTACATCAGATCATCGACAATATTAGTCTCAAACTTAGGCAGAGAACGACCATCTAGAATATCCCTGTCATGATTCCTCTTCTTGGGAGGAGGATGGAGAGGAAGGTCTCTTTCTTTTCCAAGGGAAGCATCTTCATCAAATGTTATATCCCTGCTAACTTCAACATTTCTTTGACCAGGAATATATATTCTATATGCTTTAGAATTTTCATAATAACCAACAAATGTACCTTTTCTTCCATTAGACTCCAACTTGTTCCTTTTTTCCTTTGTCATATGAAAAGATACGAGGCACTCAAAGATACAGAGATGGCTAATGTCGATAGTGTCACCTGCGAACACTTCTTTGGGGGTCTTATTTTCCAATGCTTGATGAGGTACCCTGTTTTGAATATATACAACAATATGTGTTGCTTCTCCCCAAAGGAACTTTGGCACCTTTTTATCATGGAGAATGGCACTGGAAGCTTCTAATATAGATTTGTTCTTCATTTCTGCTAATCCATTTATTTTGGGTGTATATGGCACAATTATTTCCTTCATGATTCCTTCTTTCTTGAAAAATTATATGAACTCATTTGACATGTATTCCCTACCATTGTAGGACCTGAATACTTTGATTCTCTTCCATGTTTAATTTTCAATCAATGCTTTTAATTCCTTGAACATTTCAAAGGCTTCATCCTTGTGCTTTAAGTAGTATATCCATGTTATTCTTGAGAAGTCATCAATGAAGGTGATCTAGTAGATATGAGCACCAATAGAATGCATAGGCATCAGGCCACATATATTAGAATTAATGAGATGGCAGATTTCATTTGTCTTGTTCTCACTAGAGGACAATTCCCCCCTTGTTTTCTTTATACTCTCAAGACCTGGACATACTCCATCATGATGGGATTAAACATCGAGAATAACATAGACCAATTTATTCAATTTTAGAAGAGAATCATAATGTTGATGAGCCAACCATTGATGCCAAAAATCACTTAGATAGTTAGTATTATGAACCAATTTTAGAAGTGGCATTCCAGTGACCCTATAGAGTCCTTCAAATATTGATCTTAATGTGAGTGCATTGCTCATAGGTGAACCAACAAACCAAGTCAGGACTTTTCCCTTGATGAAGGAAACCCTCATCCCTTGATCTTCCAAAGAGGATAAAGATAGAAAATTCTTCATTAATCCCATCACATACATAACATCATGTAGCCAAACTGATTCCCTAAAATTCAAATGAAATTTGACGAACCTAAAACCACAAGATGAGTGGATTTGTCTCCAATAATAATATTCATCTTATTCTCCCTCTCTACTATATTAGAGAAACTTCCTTATATCCATAGAAGTGATGAGTGGCCCCACTATCAGCCAGCCAACTATCCAAAAAATTCGGAGGAGAATAACTAGTAAGGGAAGAAATAAGAATGGATTCATATTTATTTACACCATTACTTTCATACCCAAGAAATCTTGACTTATTTTGAGGATTATGATCTTCTTCATGGTCACTTGAGGTATCTCTTATTGTTATTTCATATCTTCTATCATGGTTATTTCTTCGATCATCTTTTCTTCTTTGATTATTGTGTGTGTTGTTGTCGCTTCTAGTGTTGTAACATGGTCCTTTTTTATTTTCGAGACAATCTCAAGCATAATGACCCTTCTTGTGTTAATTATAGCATTCAATATGAGATGATGTTCTATGATTCCTTTTTTTTCATTTTGAGGAGGAGGATTTCTATATGGAACTCCTTTTCCTTTCTTCTTCCTTTTATCATGAGTGATATATGTAGCGGGATCTCCTTCTTCATGTTTTTAAATTCTACCTCTTGATACCATCCTTGATTCCTCTTCTGTAATATTTCCACCAATTTCATCAAATCATATAAGGGAATTGTTGTTTCTTATAGTAGTAATGAATGTTTACCAAATAGGAGGGATATCTTTAAGAGTCACAATCACTAATTATCTATTAGGCACATTTTCCCCAACTCTCTGAAATTGATCTTTATGGCGAGATATCCTCATGATATAGGATTGTACAACTTCTACTTTTTTTATCTTGGTGTCCTTGATTTTATATTTAAAAGAAACGATCTAATTCAAATTGTTGATTTCACACATTCCAACTATATTATCATACATCTCTTTTGACTTCCTTCAATTCAAAAAATATGCAAGAAAATGATCTTATAAACCATCAACTAGAATTTTCTTTTCTTTGGACTCACCTTTCTTGTACCTGTTTTTGAGGGAAGCAAAAGCATTTTCTGTAAGCTCGATAATTATTCCTTGAATGTACTCCAATGCATCATTATTTCCAACTATCATCTCCAACCTAAATTTCCATGCTACAAAGTTAGATGAGTCACCCAACTTCTCATGCTTCTTGAAGATAGAGGAATACATCTTGACTTTTACTAGATAAGCTCCTTCAACTTTCCAAGGAAGATGTCTTCAATGCTTGTATCATTTTTAAACTTGTCCTTCACCTTAGCTCTAATACCATGTTAATTTTTTAGATTGTTATATTTTGTTTCAATTACTTTATTCCATTCAATTCTTAATTTAGCAATACATCCAATTATTAACAGTGTTACCAATCATAAACGGTAACTGAAGATAGAAAAATATATGCTGTTACACCAAATTTTGGTCATCTAACCTATTATTATTAGATGAACCTAAGTACACCATGTAAGACCAATTTTACCCTAAGTAAAATTGCTTTCACCATATAAAATAACTTATTTTTTTATATTTCCTGGTCATATTTAACCCAAAACAAGGAACTTAATTAAATAAATCCTTATTTATTTAATTATTTCCTAAGAATAAGTTATTTAAATCATTATTTAAATAATATTCTTAGTTAAATTTGACTAAATCATCCATAAATAATTAAATAAACCATTATTTATTTAATTATATTCCCATCATTTCCTAAAATGATAAATAAACCATTTATTTATTTATTATTTACAAATAAAGGAATTGACTCAAGTCAAGAATCCTTTTCCCTCCAACAAATATAATAAAATATTCCTAAAGGGTGCTTCTAGAATTCGATTAATAATATTTTATGCATGCACCGAGTTCTAGACCACCCCAATATTTTATTATAAATAGGAGGGTTTTCCCCATTCATTAGTCACCTTCATTGCATTAGATCACTCTGGATCTATTCTTGGTCACCATGTTCCATTTTGCTTTATTAACTCCCATTGAGTTCCATGTTTGCTTTTCTACACCAATAAGAGAGAGGAATTTTAGATCTGAAACACTAAGGAATTCCAAGAACCCATCCCACTGAGGAGAACCGGAAAACACCTTTCTTGTTTTCCTCTCAGGTGCCCCATTCTTTAATATAATACAAATCATTCTTTTAAACACTGTGTTCTTGTCTTGTCTATTGGATGCATGGAGCCATATTATATTTTATTTTATTAATGTCTTTTTGTGCTTAGATATGAATTTGTGCAGCAGACTTAAAGATATTTTGCAGCCATAATCGATGTTAGGGATATTTGTTATGCGTAGCTAAAGTGATCTTTTACGACGAAAGATTCATGCTAACAATTGGCGAGGCCACACAGGTTTTCTTTTGCGACCGCTGTCGTTTTATATATTCCTGCATATCCAGCTGTTTCAGACCCTAGGGTTTCTCTTCCATTTTCTTTTTTTCCTATTTTATGGTGTTTTTCACCCCAAAAACCTTCAAACAGTCAAATTTTTAACTTCCGTGTGTTTCTGGCCTTATTGCGCAGGTGACAGACATCAGCCGCAGCTGAGACGACAAATTTTTCTGAAATCTGCCGCCGAGAGAGCCGGATCTGCAGGTCACACTTATCGGCCCAAAAAGTGTGACCTGAGCTTGAGGATGCACTTTTCTGCCCCAAACCTGCGACCTAGATTGAAATCGGGTCAAAACCTGCGACCTGCCCTTTTTCTGCAAATTTCCCAGTACTTTTTTTGGGTTTGTCTGAAGCTTCTGTCAGGGTTTTCCAGCCTCTGCCTCTGCCCGTTTAGACTTGTTTCTGATCTACTTTACTCAAATAAGAGGGAAAATTTCCCCTTAGGGCTCTAGTACCCTCCACTTTTTGTGGGAGATTCTTTGTTATTTCAGCAGTCTGAATTTTCAGAATTTCAGCCTTATTTTTCTCAGATCTGATACCTTTGTTTCATATCCTTTTAGATCAACTCTTCTCCCTCTCAAATCACCTCATATCATTTTTTTTGGGTTCATTTCTAAGCCCACTGCCTTGTCTCTTCTAATTTTAGCTGATCTCCTCCTTTTTAGCAGTAACCTTGCCTCTGCCTCATTTTTTTTCTCTGCGCCACTTTTCAGCAGATTTCTCCTTTAGATCCCCTTCCCTCCAGACATTTGATCTATTGGCCTCTTTTTAGCGTACTTTGCTTAGTTTTTTCCCTCTTATAGACTATTTTTGAGAGACTTTCCTTCTGGGGTCAGATTGATGCATTGGTAGCTGTTCATTTTATGTTCTTTTAGTCTTAATTACTATAGATTTATTTTCAGTTACACAGCACACTTTTTCTTTTACTCTCAAAACGTCTGGGTTTAAATAATTAAAATTAACGTACGCCACACACTGACCCTAAGTGAAGAAGCACCTAGTTAACACTGCCTGGCAAAGACTTTAAAATCAATTGTCACTGCACCTTTCTGCCCTTGACCTCCCTTGATTTTGCCTCTCCCTACCCTTGTCGGTTTTTCTTCTTCCCGTCATCATTGCACCCCCAAGGCGCCTTTCTCGGAGACTTCTTGGCCTTCACCCTCAGTTTCTGCTTGATCGAATTCCTCCTTCCCGTCATCATCGAGTAATTCCTCCCCCGAGTCCACACTCTGACTCTTCCTCTGATTGTTCGGGTTCTCCCCCTACTCCTGGTTCTCCCCCTGTCACTTTTACCATGTCTGCTTCAGGGCCTACTACCAGCAGCAACCCCAGTACTACTGTTGGGTCTATTTCCAGTGGAACCACCTCGGGACCTACCTCGACTGCCCCATTGCTCCCTTACATGGCCGGCCTTAGTCTCCCTAACTTCAATCAGCTAATCAATGATCCTATTCGCCACGATGTTAGTTGGCCTGCTATGCCAACCAAGCTCCCCTCTGACATTCCCAAGTTCGAAGGCCTTGCTAGTGAAGATCCATCCAACCATATCTGATCCTTCCATATGTGGTGTTCATCCAATTCCATCACTGATGATTCCATCCGTCTTCGGTTGTTCTAACGCACGCTTACAGGCGAAGCTTCTAAGTGGTATGGTGACCAGCCCACCTCTTCCCATACCACCTTTGCGACCCTTGCCCATGCCTTATTATCTTATTTCCAGCTTCCCCCTCGTTATGACACTGGTATCGAACTTTTGACTTCTTTATGTCAATCGTCTGCGACCCGCCTATTCGATCATGTTAAAGAATGGCGAAGAAGAAATAGCCTATGTCAAGCCCCTACCTTCGAAGACCATGTCTACATGGACTGGTTCCTTAGATCTCTCTTACCCGCCATCAGAAAAGATGTCGCATCCCATTTTCCTCAAACCGAAGAAGCCGCCCTCCAAATAGCCTTGAAATATGACCTGATCTATGCTCAATTTGGTTATGTTTATACCGTCCTTCCTTACCTCCCCAGACCCGGTGGCACTAATACACCGGGGGCACCTCATACCTCTGACGGTATTGTTGGAGCTCTCTCTCATCCATCCGCCCAACCTCCCATGAGCTATGGTTTCCCTAGGGGAGGGGGCACCCCCTCCTGCACTTCTCCCCCTCCCGGTAGCACGCATCCAGGATCTGGCATGCCTCCTGTTTCTACCCAACCACCTCACGGACCGGTAACCACTCAACCTTCTCCATCTGGTACCTCTGATTACTAGATCTTCATGATGAACTCTGACCAACCTATAACTGTCGACCTTAACCTTCAAACTCAGTCCTGTCCGTACCCCCAGTCTCTTGCTCCATCTGCCCCCGAGTCACCTTCTCCAGGTTCTACAGAGCCTCTTTCAACAACTAATGGTCCCTTGCATATCCCTCAGCCCAAAGCCGAGGTTCATACCAAGATTCCTAAGGGACTATTATGCCGCAATGTTGCTTCTGACCAAGCTGCCCATTCATATAGCATAGTAGAAGAGCTGGCCCAATCTCCCACTGCCATTTCAACACTGGAAATCCTTCAGTCGTGCCCCTCTCAAAGAAAAGCTCTGTTATCTACCCTAGGTGTTGTAGATCCCACAGATGACCAATTGATTGTTTTCGACGCCCATCAGTCAGATTCTCCTCCTCTTCCTGCTTACGTAGCTTTCCAAATCCCAGTCAAAATCTGGAACGCTAACATTTCCCGATGCATCATTGATGTGGGGGCATCCACCTGTGTGATGTCCTCTTCGGTTTGGAAACAACTCAGATCTCCTGAGTTGGCCCCTCCCATGATCACTCTTCGAGCATGGGATGGCCATGCCTCCCAGCCCATTGGCCTTTTCCGCAACTGTCCTATCACTCTTGCAGGAAAGACTATTTGTGTTGACATTGAAGTTATCAACGCCCCTCTTGACTATAGCATTGTTTTGGGGCGTAGTTACACCTATTCCATGTCTGTCGTCCCATTCGCAGTCCACCACAAGATGCTTTTCCCTCATAATGGAAATATTGTCACCATCGACCAGTTGACATATCATGCGCCCACATCTCAGCCCTCCCCTGAGTCGACCATCTCTTCTATCGCCAATAAGCAAACCATCGATTCTTTGACCAGTGTCTCCCCGGCGTCTATAAAAAATCCTCCTTGCTTGGAACCTTCCCTGGTCTTCCTCATCCTCCTATCTCTGATCCTAGCTTAGCAAATGTTTGCATGATGCAATCGTCTCGGGCCAACCTCACGCAGCCCGCTTCGGCTAGTCAGCAACCTCAACCTCGCCCGCTGCAACTCTCTCCTAGCCCTTCGCCTCAGCCAGCCGGACCTCTCCCTTCTGCCCCTTCTCCTACTGCTAATACCCATGCAGCTCTCTACCCTCCTGGGTTGGTTCCACCAGGTCTCAACCATCTTGGAGCCATCCCTTCTGGCCATTACCCCGCTGGTCAACTACCGTTCCTAGCTCCCCCACCAGGAATGTCCACGGTACCTGTCATGGCCACCCTCTCTCTTCCTAACTTGACCCTTGGGATTCCCGTCTGGTACCTTGATCCTCCAGCCACTGCCCCACCTATTCAACCCAAACCTTATCTTGATTTGACCATAGTTCAACCGGTCCCCATGACTTCTCCCACTGCAACAGTGCCTCAGTCACCTCAATAGGACCCACCTCCTGTTTTTACCGCTTCGAGTAAGAATGGAAAAACTCGCAGGGGGCATCAAAGGACAAGGCTGACCTGACAAACCCTCCTCGGCCTCCAAAGCATACCATCGAGTGTGCTTTGTGTGATGTTTTCGGTCACACCACCCATACCTGTCCTGAACTGCCTCATCTCAAGCCCATTGTTAATATCGCGTTCCCGGAAGCCTTTGTTTCTTTCGTGACCGTGGCCAAGAACCCCAAGATTATTCACACCAACCACCCCTGTGCTTTGTGTGATCTCCATGGCCATTACACCCACCTTTGTTCCCGCCTCAAGTACTTCTGCACCTCTCTAGCCGCGGTCCGCCAATTCGAGGCCAAGCACAACGAATCCACCTCTCCCCTATTTGCGCATTTTACTTCGGTAGAACTACCAGACATGACTGCTCCCATTGACATTCCCCCTCTTGATGTCAATATGATGGAGCCTTCGTCCACCATTTTCTACCTATCATCATCCATGAGACCCTCGGGGAACATTCTCTCTGAATCCTCCCCTGTTGTTTTTCTTGACCTTTCTTCAGCGATCACCTTGGGCTCAACATTGGTAGATCATTTATCTTCTTACTCTTTGGTCACCCCTTGTGACGATGCAGATGTGAACCTTTCTTCTCATGATGACGAGTTAGGTAGCTTTGCCGCGTCTGGTGGTCTTTCTTCCACCAGTCACCCCATCTTCTATCACGATGATGATATTATGGAAGGAATCATCTCCCCTAACCTTCTCTATTCCCCCTTACATCGCACCCATGCATTCACACCACATACACCTTGTGGCCATTACATTGCAACCCAATGTGTGGATAAGGGGGCACCCATATTTGCGAGACCACGAGAAGCAATTCTCCACAACTCTCCTAGTGTATCTGGCTGTGCCGACTTTAGTACCATTATTCTTCCACATTTAGAAGAACCTCTAGAGTCCCATATCACTTTAGATCACTCTAGGGATGATACCCCTTATCATTCCTTCACCTTACATCAACAACCCAATCTTTTAGACATTGTTGCTGACCAACCTATAGGTTTTCTAAGAAAGCATCAGTTCATTATCTCCAAATCCTCTGTTTGGGATAGTGGCACTAAGTATGCCGACCCAGAAACTTAAATTCCATATGCAATACTAAAAGAGATTGGTAATCCTCCAGTTCCTTTCTCAAACTGCCTAACCATAACAAAAACAAATGGTGCACCATATCATTAAAATGTGTTTAGATTCCCCTTTTTTCTAAATACATTTTGGCATGACCACAACATGCTTGGGGGCACCTATGCCCCTCAACCATAAAAATCCCAGATCTCAGCCAAAAACAGCACTGAAACCCCCTTTCCCTGACAGGTCGCACTTTTCAGGTCATTTCCTGGGACAAGTCGCAGTTTTCTGCCCAGTACCTGCTACCCAAGTCGCAGAACAGACCCCAAAAAGTGTGACCTAGCCTGTTCATGAGCTCTGGGTACCTGTTAGTTTTTAGTACCTTGATACTTCACCAGGACACATTTTTCCCAAGCAGGGTATCTTCACCTCTCCTCAAAATCGGATTTCCTCACTTACAACACTTGTACTTGAGGCACCACTTTGCCTCCATACTTGTACTTGTTCATGTGGATCTTCGTCATGAGTTACCATCTTGTAATCATCTTTTCATGGTCCCCCATTGGACCTTTACTATGTGGCAAAACCATCGAGTCACCCTTGTTTAGAGCATCCGAGTTGAGTCCTCATCGCATTCATGGAGTCTATCCCGAGTCCCTTTGTATCCTGTTATAGTCCTCCATCCTTTATTGCTTGGTCCCTCTCTCGTGTCGCACATTATGGTCTTCAGTCCCATTGTCCCCTATCCCTCATGATATTGTATCAGTCGCTGCCAGGTCATCCACGCCCTTTATGCTTTAACAAAAGAAGTCATTCATTCGCTACTCAGTATCCCTCATTCCATCATCATCATTAGTGTCCGTCTGTTAGTCACTCAACTATTTTCTCCCGTGCCTTAGTTGCGATTCCCTTATTACCTCATGTAAGGATTCTGGACACCACATATCTCCACAATGGTATGATATTGTCCACTTTGGGCCTAAGCCCTCATGGCTTTGCTTATGGGCTTTACCCCAAAAGGCCTCATACCAATGGAGATATTTGTCCATCCTTATATACCCATGATCCTCCCCACTTCTAGTCAATGTGGGACTTTGGTCGTATACCCAACACCTCACCTATGGTGGGCCTTCTTCTGTCGACATCAGCTCATTTACTCTAGAAGCCAGGTCTAGGGGGCAGTGTACCATTGGTTCGATCTTGATCGTGATATATACACTTGATGGTCCAGTGACGCAGCAACAGCTATTGGTGTTTCCCGGGCATGTGTGAGATGTCTCAACCCTCATGAGGGGGTGGCCCTACAGGTAGCCCCCCACATGCCCGGATGACTTCATTTCAGCCTTTGATGTAGCTCCTCTCATATGATGATATCGGCCTTAGCCGCTTGTAGCACATCTTCGATTTGCACGTATCAGTCAAATGTTGCGAGCCCTTCCCCACGTGTAGGGGGCATTTGGGCGTATTCCTATCTCATGTACTACCATATTATTGTATAAGTCCTGATGATTATTCTAGGCATCGCATGTATGTTGGATTCATCTTTACCTTGTTATTTCATTGTAAAATGTCTTCCAGAAGGCCAGCATGCTTCTGTTATTGTGTTGAGTAGTTTTAAACCTTATTCTGTACTTTGTCTCTGCGGGCATAGGTATGCCTCCCCCGCCGCCTTCAGCACAGGTACCCTCTCATAAAAAGAGACTTGTTGCACCTGCGAGTCTCGTCTCCTCGGGGTCTAGTCCTTCAGCACACTATCTACCTCACCTTTCTCTCTCTGACTTCCCTTTTGTTGTCTAGTGATTGAGTTCTTACAACGTACTTCGGTCATATGATTTTCTCCTAACACTCGCACGCTGGGGGGCAATCTGTTACACCATTTTTTGGTCATCTAACCTATTATCATTAGATGGACCCAAGTACACCATGTAAGACCAATTTTACCTAAGTAAAATTGCCTTCACTATGTTAAATAACTTATTTCTTTATAGCTGCAGTCATATTAGAACCCAAAACAGGAACATAATTAAATAAATCCTTATTTATTTGATTATTTCCTAGGAATAAGTTATTTAAATCCTATTTAAATAATATTCCTAGTTAAATTTGACTAAATCATTTATAAATAATTAAATAAATCATTATTTCTTTAATTATATTCCCACCATTTCCTTAAAATAATAAATAAATCATTTATTTATTTATTATTTATAAATAAAGGAATTGACCCAAGTCAAAAATCCTTTTCCCTCCAACAAATATAATAAAATATTCCTAAAAGTTGGTTCTAGAATTTGGTTAATAATATTTTATTCATGCACCAAGTTCTAGACTACCCTAATATTTTGTTATAAATAGAAGGGTTTTCCCATCCATTTGTCATAACATTAGATTATCCCGATCTATTCTTGGTCATATTTTCCATTTTCTTTATGAACTCATTGAGTTCCATTTTTGCT
This sequence comes from Pinus albicaulis, assembly GCA_034641835.2. Lineage (NCBI taxonomy): Eukaryota > Viridiplantae > Streptophyta > Pinopsida > Pinales > Pinaceae > Pinus > Pinus albicaulis. Next base: position 1,447,447,749 of record CM076582.1, on the reverse strand, counting down.
TTTCTACACCAATAAGAGGAAAGGTACATATAAAACCTTTGAGACTTCCCAGAACCCATCCCAGGGAGAAGCCAGGAAAACACATTTCTTGGTATTTCTCTCCCAGTTGCCCCATTCTTCATCTAAATACAAATCATTCTTTTAAACACTTTGTTCTTGTCTTGTCTATTGGATGCATGGAGCCATATTATATTTTATCTGCTTAATGTCTTTTTGTGCTTAGATCTGAATTTGTGCAGCAGACTTAAAGATATTTTGTAGCCATAATCGATGTTAGGGCTATTTTTTATGCATAGCTAAAGTGATCTTTTACGACGAAAGATTCATACTAAGATATGCAATGAAAAAGGAGACAATATTACATTCACGAGATGCCATATTGGTCAAAGACTAGGTTAAAAACCCCACAAGGAGGAAAACCCTTTCAAATATTATTCTTGTTATATTTTCATAAAATATTTCAGCAAAGTACAATGAGGTCAATAAAAAAGCTTTCAGTAAATATTTACCCAATACAAATAAGAGACAAACATTCAAAATCATTGTATAGCATAAAGAAACCTTCCAACCTTCAGACATTTATCAAACCCTAGTTCAGAACCCCAGTCGCACTCATTAAGTTATTATGTGAGTGACTATGGTTTTCCCAATCGCTCCTTGAGACACAGTAAGCGAGTGACTATGACTTTTCGGTTGCTTTCTGAAGTACTATAACCGAGTGAATGTGGTCATATCTACCATATCTATCTTAGAGCCTTTGTCGCACCCTTCAATTTTTTATGAAACCGACAGTGACTTCCCAGTCGCTCTCTAAGGCACTACAAGTGTACAACTATGGACCAGAACTGACTCAAACCCTCGGTCTCTCCCTGCAAGATGTTATACGACTGACTATGATGCCATAGTCACTACCTGAGGCACTGCGTGCATGCAAATGTGGTCGTATCTACCCTGTTTCATGTGAGCGGCCCTAAAACAAAAACCCTAATATGTGCGAGCCTTAGACCTGAAACTTCGGACCCTAAGTGAGCTTCCTCTAACGAACCTGTGCAATCCAAATAATACACGAATAGAGAATAAGATGCTTGATGATGATTTTCAAGTGAGCTTGAGGTCTCTTATATTTATAGGCTTCCATGAGGGTCCATTTCATGTTGAGGCCGACTTGTCCAATTTTACATGTGTGTAGGGATGACCTAACCAATGTACATGAGTGGGTTCATAGATTCAAAAAATGACTTCTTGTTATCCAAATGAGGTGAAATTTAGGTTGATTTTGTTCCTCTTAAAAAGAGGAATTCAATATAATCATCATCTCTATAATTTGAGATTTCCATGGTGGAATTTGACCATAGTTTCATAAATTAACAATGGTTTTCAACTCAAAGTTCATAGCTCAGAGATAGAAACTAAACATGTAATATCAAGTAGTTGTGGCACTTGTTATCACTAGAATATGACTTGCCACTTAGAAAAATAAGATCAAGGATGACTTGAGTAACCCAAAACAACATTTGACAATACCAAAGGAGAATCCAAAATTAGAAGATAGGAAAAATTTTGGAGGGGGTTGTAGCAGCTACAACACACTGGAATATCCCCAATTTATCTATATAATTCCATCTTAATGCACAATGTATATCTTTTAGGAAGTATTTTTTCATCCTTTTGATCACCATAGTTTTTTTACTTATATTTATTATGAATGTAGTCTCTTATATTCCTCTCATTAGCTTAACACATTCATAAAACAAGTCAAACTTTAGTTGTTTCGATTAGGGAGTAAGAGTATATAAAGATATAGGAGTTTAAGATATCAAAGTTTTGATTCCATCTCTAGTGTTGCTCTGCTACCAACAGTCCTGTTCAGTACCCTGGAGTTGTCACTTCAAGGAATCACAAGCATTGCTTCACTACCAGAAATCCTCTTCAGTACGTTGGTGAATTTGTTTCGTTCACCTCTCTGCATGGGAAGCCTTCCTCTTCTTTCACCTATTATTTATTTATTAAACTATGGTAATTGATATTTTATACGTGTTTATAGCACTTCAAGAAGAAGAGGGATTCAAGCTTATTTAGTAAGTAAGAAAGGTTTTTCCTTGTTTTAGAGAGACTCTTAGATGTATACCTTTGAAAATAGTATGCTCACTTGAGGTTCCTCTCCCTTCTCTACACAACTAAGTTCACACATTGAACTAGTTGACATAGAAAGACCGATTCAAAGAATGAAGATCCTATTATAGATACGAGCATCATAGATCAACTAAGGTTTTCGTTAGGAAAGAAACATATTCTTTTTTCTAAGCATCATGGACTCTTAAAGAAATAGTCTCAGACAAATAAGTGGATCAAGAGTAACTAAGTGTTGTTAGTTTTTTGTAGTATCCTCTTGAACTTTGCGACATTTATTCAAAACCAAATAAGACAAATTTCACACAAAATATTGTTTACAAACGAAAGAAAGAGTGACTGAAGAAAATAAAATAAAAAACCAAGAAAAGGAAAAACCAAAACAAACGTAGGGAAGAAAACTAAACTAGAATACACCTACACTAACAGATGAAAATTTAGGATCATGTAAAATAAAAATTCCAATGTAGCCATTAAATATCTTGACCTAATAGGGAGATGGAAATGATAATAAGTACCCTGATAATACTAAGTGTGGGAATGAAAATATCAACATGAAATACATGCACTTCAGCTTCAAAGCTAGACATATTGATAGAAAAATATAACAAAAATGATTTTGCTAACTACACTACCAGTGTATCTTGATGGTCATAGAAACCTTAATCACTTCTCATGAAAGTACATTCACTCACATCATGCATCTTGGAAAACATCATGATAGATTGAAACCTATACTTAACAATGGAGCTTTCCATGTAAGATTCTTCTAACCATTTGGCAATAGGATCATGATATTAAAAACAATCCATCAAAAAACCTTTACATTCAAAAGTGTATATTTCCAATTCGTGCAATCAAATCATGAAGAGTACCTCATGAAAGATAAATGATCTTATCATATTCGAAAACCTTGTCAAGATCAAAAGAACCTAACATAGCCATCAGTGATCACTGAAGTGCCTTGACTTCCTAACAAGTTTCAATACTCTCAAATGCTAAATCATCAAAAATAAGTGTTTGAGAGAGATCTAATAATGGACATGCCCAACTATAAATAGATGAATCAATAAACACATCATCAAAGGTGTCTGACTTGATCATATTTGATATTTGACACATGAGACCCTTCACAGATGAAGAACTTAAATGAATCAAAAACAAGATTTTCTTGAACATTAAAAGTTCCAACCTTTTCTTCTTCACATATTAAAGATGAGGAATGAAATAAATCATGAATAGCAGGTTCCTCTTTTCCCTCTTCTACTCAAGTATCAACAAAACCCCATAACATATTGTGATTGAAACCAATGAAAAAAGGATGAAGAACATCTAAATAACAAGCCAAAGGAAAAAATAATTTGGGCACATCAAGAAATGATGAATAACATGTTGAGGGTGAAGAGGGGGTGGAGAAAACAGATGAAGGATCATCAAAAAAAAATGTTTCTTCTTCAGAATTCAAGTCCCACACATAATTATCATGAATAATATCTCTCACCTCTTGTTCCTTTATTTGAATGATGGAACTCTTGTGTTCTTGACCAACATTAGTATGTTGATTGTTGAAAGAATATAGAAATATTGTTAAGGAAACAAGCTAATGTAGCGTATCAAGAAAAATAGGGTCATCAGGTTTATATGATAGAGAACAAGAAGGATCCCTTGAAAAATAAATATCATTTATTAAATCAAATTCAATATTAAGCTTATGCTTATGAATAAGAGCTAAAGGCAAAGATGGTACATGTGAACTAATAGCCTGATTTTCAAGTTCCCCGGTTCCACCATTAGTAGATGAGACCAAAGGAAAAGGAGGAGAAGAGGAAGAAAAAGAGAGAGTAGATTCCTCCTTTGAAAATTTAAGTGTCCCAAGACCAAGAAATGTTTAGATGCTTGAAAATGATTTAGTTTCATGTGATTGTAAATAAATCTAAACTAAATACTAAAACTTCTCATTCATAAAATCCCAATTAACATCATCTTCAGAAAATTCATAAGAAAAGTCAAGAAAATATTACAAAGATTCACCAAATTCATTTTAAGGAAAATAATATTCTTATAAACATTCTATTAATTATACCTATCAAAGGCTTCGTGAATCTCCATGACAAGTTTCTCAAATGAGTGAATGGAGGCAAATAGTAATGTATGACACCAATGTTTAACACAACCTTCAAGAGTGAGAATGAATAACCTAAAAGAAACAACTTCATAATTAATTTCATAATCATCAAAAAATTCAAGAAAGCAAAGAGGGTGCTCAAGAATGGTTATTTCACACTCACCATTTAACTTTAACTTCACAACTTATGAATGATTATTGCAAGAATTTTAAGATTTTCACTCTTAGAAAAGCATCTTGGGATTATGATTTGGGAGGAAATCATTTAATATGGAGATTAAAAGTAGACTTCATAGGTTCATCTTGTCATCTATCCCTCCTTATAGTGCCAAAAACCTGTTGATGGTGTTGTAAGTGGCAACAGGTAATGGGATCTCCCTGGTATGAAGTCCCAATTAGACCTCACATCATTTGTGATAGGAGCCCCAACTGGAATATAGGCCCAGTCGCTTATTCAATTGATCTTAAAGGATATTCCTCTACTACAATAAAAAAACATAATATAAAACATAACTTTGAGGTAAGAAAGTGAGTAAACTTTGTGAGACACCAATTGCAATGTATAAAATGAACTTCCACAGAATGGAAAAGAGAGTGAGCCTCTAGCATAAAAGTAATAGTAATGTCCTAAAATAAACACATGAGAGAAAAGAAAGAGTTGTTAGTTAACCTGAAAAATAGTTCATATGATAGCAACGATAGTTAAAGCATGTAACAACACACATTAAACAAGATAAATACCAAAGCCAATGAAATAGTTCATTTTCTTTAGTATGAATGAACATAAACATATACCATAAACATTACAAGAATAGTCTTAAAAAATCCACGATAGAGGCATGAAAGTGTGTTGGCTCTAAGAGATTTTGATGATTAAGTGAAAGTTCCAAGTACACAATTACATTTATGAAACAATAGCCCCGATAGTGGAACATGAATCTACCACTTGTTTCTCCAAATATTTATCCCTTCTCTTATGCTAAACTAGAGAATCCAAGGCCAAATCTCCAAAGTCTTGTATCTTTATTTATGAGGATTTATTTATAAAAATTGAGGTGACCTTTCAGCTCCCCTTGTGACTCTTTATCTCCCTTATGACTCTTCAAATCCTATTTTTTTCCTTTCAATTCAAATGACTCTTCATATTCCCCATGTGACCCTTGGAATCACACTTACACATTTACATTTCTTATTATTTTCGAAATTAAAAATTACAATAAGAAATTTTTTGGCTCTTAACCATAAGAAAAAAATACTACATTATGCATAACTTATGGGAAATGTAACTTGATGATAGAAGAATTTAATTATGTAGTAAGATATTAATGCCAAGCTTTTTATTCTACTGCTATCTTGTCAACCTTCACTGGTAGATCTAGATTGTATCTAAGTATACACTCCAATGAATTTTAATATATGGTCTTGGAATTTTTTTGAATGGCATTGAGCATCATGATCAACTCCATGTTTATCTTAGCTGGATAAGTCACATAATTCATAATAATTCCTTTGGTCACCTCAAGTTCATCTTGAACAATCTCCTGCCTGATATTGTTCAAGAAAACTTATTTTTCTTCTCCAATAATTCTTTTTATCTTTAACTTTGTACATGGACCAATAGAAGGGACCTTGTGCATGCTGACCAAGGAATCCAATCCATTATATAGTCACAATAAAGTTTTTATGGTTCTGGTATCAAAAGTATGGACATGCTTATAGATATGTATAAAAATTTTGATATCTGCCCTTTCTATTTCAACATCGTATTTTATCTTTCTAACCAACACCATAGGTAGGATGAGGTATTTGGTACCCCAATCCTAGATCATGTTAGTGGCAGTATAATTTTTCTTTAAGGCCTTCACCATCTTCTATGATACTTTCTACACTTCATGCAAAAGAACCACTACGTCATTAGAGTGTACATGTCATCATACAAATGCTTTATAGTGTCCTCCAAAGTCTTAATATTTGCAAGCATAACTACTTTCAATTCCATCCTGTTAGCACTGGTGGAAGACAACATCTAATTCTAAGCCATGATATGATAAATGTGTTGCCTTGTTGAAGCTAACTTCTTTATTAATGTTTAATTTTCTCTCATTAGATAATCAATGTTCTACTTAGTAGCTTCGATGAAGGTTTCATTTTATATTGTAACTTCTCTTGGATTCTTCATTTTATTTTACACAATCACACTCTCTACATTAATAACAATGGGGTGATGAGGGTCATTCAGAAAATACCTTCTCCCCCCCATACTATCCTACTCTTCAATTGATCGAAGGTAAATTTTTAGATATCCATGACCTTTTCATCTGGCAGAGGAACTAATCCCATATCACTAAATGGGAGGCGACCACCAGTAATAGGTGGGGAACAATAGCTTCTTTCTTCTATGATAAAAATAATGTCACATTCCTTATCATCATCCTCCTATTCATTTTAAATATGTTAGGCCTACAATTAGTCCACCTATTTCTCCCACTGTCCTCTTCCAACATCTTTTTCCACTCCTCTTCTTTCTTTTTCTTTTGTAGTGATTCTTCCTAATGTCTTCTTTCTTATTGTTCTTCTTCCTTATTATCTCTTCCTTTCTACTTTTAGTTTCTTCTCTTTGTTTTTATTCCTTTTGTTTTCTTTCCTCCTCTTGCATATGTTCCTCTTCCCGATTTTTCTTTGCTTCCTATTTTTACTTCTCCTCCTCCCTCTTCCTCTGAGCTTCTTCAAAATATTTTCTTTGTTTCTTCGACTCAATTTCACTTGGGGTAGTTTTATTTGATTCAAAAATTCAACTCCTCTCTACTTCAGGATCATGTTGAATCCTCCTCTTAGGCTTGAGAACACTTTTTTTTACTCCCCTTCTTGCACAACATCAACTATGAAAAATGTGTTGTAAGGGCTTGCCTCATCACCTAACATTGTTTCCCTAAAAGAATTGTACCAGTTCTTAATTTTCTCCTCATATTTCAGATACATAGATACATAAGGCTAGGAAAAATGTATCTTAGCACAATGTTGCTTACATACTATCCTAGGATCATACCCATGAAAATTAATTTCACCAAATCAAAGGCAAGTTAGATATTCATATTTCTCTTTTGTTTCATTCAAACACTTCAAATCATAATACCCCACTTGCAAGGGAAGGAGAGGCCATGGTTCCTTCTTCTTCTTCTACAATAACTATGATAACCCTGAGAAAATTCTGTATGCAATCTCCTTTATGATCACCTTATAAGTGGCATGCTTAGATAAGAGATGCAAAGGCTTCTAAGAATTGAACACCATGATATAGTTTCCCTGAGTAGAAGAGAACCAATATTCAACTTCCATTACAACTTCTTTTGCCTGATCATACATGCAGAGTGACTCTTCTTTGAATATCATTTACAACAAAGAAGTTCTCAGCTATCCTTTCATAAACTCCTCCGTAAAATTACTTTGAAAGTAGCTTACAATATATGTTGACAATGAGAGGATATTTTCAAGTACAGTTCCATTCTTCACTTGGAAACACATTTCTTATACAGATCCCATCAAGTGGGTATGTAGACATGAAAATGAGAGTTTTACCACTTTCAACATATTTGTTTCCCATTGAAAAATTGGACTGCATTTTTTGAGAAAGTATATCTTCCCGATTAAAGGTCTTCCCTTCAGTCACAATAAGGTACAACATATAGATCCAACCTTCCTCATAATATTGAATGCTCTATCATCCATACATCCTACATCACATTTGCATGAGGTGATGATGTACCTTCTTTAGTGATATTATACTATAAATCCCCTCTATCTTTTGGTGAAACTTGGTGGTTTCTTGCCACCGTTATATTATCACATCCTTGGTATTCAAATGGGCCCAAACTGCATAATACTGAGAATGGAAAAAAAACTGATCCTTGGCAGTTTGTAATATGTGTGGAGATCACATGGATAGTATGTTACAATAATGTTTCCACTTGCACTACTTAATATCATTTTCTTTGTGTCTATACCTTGCAATATCGATCCAATAGATTATAGACATGGGAACATTGGATACATTCTATAAAACTTATGGATCTTGGATCTATTAATCCTAATCTATATTTCCCTGTCAATATTATATGGGAACTTCAGCTTGTTGAAAGCATCCTTTATTGTTTTTTTTTTACGATAATGGTTAGATTTTATTTAAAAAGCGGCAAAACAGCTGCCGTGAACTATTACAGAGCTGCTCTGTTTGAGAGCGCAAACCAGATTTCCTCTATTAAGACGGATTTCCTTGGTGCCAGATCTGAAAACGCCAAGCAAGTGGCCTCTCTCGCTGGAGAGATTTTCGAACAATATGGCGCTCAGAATGCCGAAAGGGCCAAAGTTGAATGCGGAGTTTTGAATAAAAGAGGCATCTTGTTTTCCCTCTGTGGGAGCTTGCAGGTTCGTAGCTATGCTTCTCAGGATGTCTAGAGGAGAACCATCCCTTCGGTCGACTGCAGATCCTTTATAACGTGCTGTCAAGACATGAATTTTTCTACCCATGGAGCTGGTCTTAAGATCCGCCCAGAACTTGCCCTTCAGATTGCAACTTGTAACATCCGGGGAAACTGAAATAGGGCAGAGGTCGAAAAGATGAACAAGACGAGCTGACTGTTTCTTTAGAGCTGAAACCGAGATCATTAGCAACTGGCTGCTCAATTGATTCTATCCTAAAGTGTTAGAGGGCGGAAGAACTTTGAAACAGGGGATTTCCCGGGGTAATGAAGCCCAGTTTTCAAAATTTTTATGGGATACTGCAGTTTGAGTCAACATTATTCACTAAAAGGGATCTTCTACTCTGGAGGGATCCAAGATTGGCTTCCATGTCTGCCTGAGAATTTAAGTTCCTGAGAATGTGATAGAAGGTTATTTTGTGGAATTTAGGTAGAATTAGCCTGATTTTTCTGAGAATGGAGGCTAGATGGATCTAAGAAGGATTTTTATGGGAGATCATAGCCTGGATAATTAGCCTGGAGTCCCCAAAGACAGAGATGGTAAGGAAGTTCCCCTTAATTGCCTGAATTAGGCCCTGCCACAGAGCAAGAGCCTCTGCTCTGTTGTTTTTTTCCTTGCCCAGACCCCAGGCAAAACGCATAACTGTTGAACCACCAGAACACAAGAGAACCCCACCGCCGCCCGTGGCTCCAGGATTTCCTTTAGAGGCCCCGTCGAAGAAAATACAATGTTCATTCAGTGCTGATCACCACTCAATGAACTCCTGCTCATCCAGACGAATGTCCCAAGTGGAATGGGAAATTGCAGGAGGTATGGGACAGTCCTTATAGTTTGAAACCAGCTCTTTAATCCAGATTTCCTCCTCACTATCCAGGTCGATTTCATTCTTGATGGCAGTTTTGGCTTCTAGAGCCTCCCCCAAAAGAGCCTTGACTTTAGTGATAACACGGGCAGGGTTGCAGCTCTCATCCATAAATATTCTGTTGTTCCTCTCCAGTCACAGCTTCCAGCAAATAATTTTGGGAATCCACATCCAGCCAGTCTTGAGAAGGATTTTTTTGGAGAGACAGAACAAAGATAAATTGGCCCAATTCCGAAGGAGATTTGTTATGGTTCCTGGGAGCTTTATTTTGTCAGGTCCTAACATCAGGACACCCCTCCAAACTTCATGAGAAAAGGGGCACGATAACAACATGTGATGAGCCGTTTCTTCATCTGAAAAACAGAGTGTGCATCTGGAGGGCCCTTCCATTCCCTGCTTGCGCAGATTATCTCTAGTGAGGATACTTTTATGTGCTAACGTCCAGCAGAAGAATTCAACTTTGGGGAGAGAGGGAAAGGCCCAAACAAATTTCTATTGAGCAAGGTCCAGAGGAACATTTGGAACAGCCATCATGCTTTTGTAACCTTTTGATGCTGAGTAAGAGCCTGAGAGTGAGCCTCACCCTCGTTTGTCCTTAGCAGTAGCCTTTGAAGGTGATTTCCCTTGGAGAAAATCCAACAGTAACGAGGCTTCTCCTTCCAGCCACTGAGGGATCTCCCCTAGATTCCAGCTGTCCCAAAGGCTTGTTGCATCCTCTATCCAATTGGAGATGTCCCAAAGGGTTTTCAAATTGCAGGACTGAAGCCAGTTTTTAATATTAACGAGATCTTTTATCTGGTTCAAAGGTTGATCCCCCAGAATCAAATCATCCCAGATTCTTATTTTTTTCCCATTACCTGGGATCCAGTATGGCTTGTGACTGAAGTGTTCCATTTCCTTTAGACAGAGTTGGAAAATAGGAGGCAGCTTCCAATAGTGGCAGTTTAAGAGTGTCCTAGTTTACTAAGTGAAGCCTTCTGTCATTATTTTTCCCCCCTTCCCACAGAAATCTCCTCAGATGAAGGTTTTAGGGGCAAGGAGAATGGAATGTTGATATAATGGCAGACTAGTGAGAACAGATTTCATAAGTATAACCTTCCCAACATTATTAAACCAAGAGGCTCCCCAAGCTTGAATTATGAGTTTAAGCTTGTCAAGCAGGGGTATCCAGTGGGAAACCTTAGGTTTAGACTTGAAGATTGGGATCCCAAGATATTTAAATGATTCCCAAGTCCAGGATCCTTCCATTTCTAAAAGCCTTGCAATTTCTGTCAATTCCTTAACCAAGAAATTCCAGCCATAGATTGTGCTTTTTTGATAGTTGATCTTGCTGCCCAAGACCTCCCTATAAATGTCCAGCTCCTTCTTGAATGACCTTGCAGAATTTTTGCTTTCTCCTCCAAGAAATAATGTGTCATCAACAATTTGGGCATGGTTTATGTCTTTGACATTGCAAGCCATTCGAAGGCCAAGCAGAGTTTGGATCTGTTGACTGAATTTTAGCTGAAAGCTGAGCACTGAGGCTTGAATAGCATAAAGGAGTGGAGACAAAGGGAAACCTTGTCTTAGACCCCTGGAGGCTTGGAAGAATTCTGAAGATCGACCATTAACCAACAGCGCAATCCAAGGGGAGGCTATGCAGGCTTTTACCCAATTTATGATGGCAGATGAGAAGCCCATTTTCTTCATCACAGTAAACAGGAAATCATGTCTCACCCTATCAAAGGTGTTTGCCAAGGCAAGCTTAATCACCATACCTTTCTCATTTCGCTGACAACTTGAGTGAACTACTTCTTGCACTAGCACACTATTGTCCAGAATATTTCTCCCTTTGATGAATCCTCCTTGGTTTTTAGGGATGATGACCTGCAGAATTTTCTTGAGGTGATTGGCTATTATTTTGGTAATCAGTTTATAACTAGAATTACATAAAGAGATTGGTCGGAATCTGCTAAAATCAGAGGCGCCTTTCTCTTTCGGGATCAAGGCAAGGAAGGACAAGTTGATGCTGCCTCCTATCTTGGAACAAGACTGAGATTTCCTGACCATTCTCAATAGGTATTTATTGATTGTGGTCCAGCAGGATAGATAAAACCTTATGGTGAGCCCATCAGGGCCGGGAGCTTTATTCGGTTCCATACAATCCAAAGCTTTTTTAAGTTCATCCATGCTGATCGGAGCAGTTAGCATAGAATTATCAGATTCTTGAACACAGTGAGGAATTAGATCAAACGGATAGGCATGAGGGTCGATAGGAGGATCATCAGGGGCAGAGTAGAGGTCTTTGAAGAAAGAATGGGCTGCCCGCTTTATGCCTTCAAAATCTTTAACCACTGCATTTTGATGGTGAATTTCATTAACTGCTTTGAAGTGTTTGCGGGCTTCAGCTTGCTTGTGGAAGAAGCTGGTATTTTTGTCTCCGGCTTGTAACCAGAGATTTCTGGACTTCTGTCTCCAGAATTATTCCTCTTCCCTACTTGCTTTATGGAAGTATTTCTGCAGTTTAGCTTCTTTTTGAAGAAGGTCTTGAGAAACAACAGTTTTTTCCATCAATAATTGATGGTCTACAAGGCAGTCAAGGGCCTCATTTCTTTTGGAGGAGGGAGTTTTCAACCTTCTAGCCCACTCCTTGAGCCCTTTTTTTAGACCTCTAATTTTTTCTTCCCACACAAAGAATGGGGAACCATTAACTTGCCAGTTCCAGGCCTCTGAGACCACCTCTTGGAAGCCATCTTGCTGAAGCCACAGAGGACTGAATCTAAAGGGAATGGGGCCAAGGTTTCTGTCCATGGACAGCTCAAGAAGTATGGGTTTATGATCAGAAGTGTTGTTTGGAAAGATTTTAGAGGTGACCATTAGACCACATGTCAAGAAAGAGGATTGGATGAGGAATTTGTTCAATCGGGTAGCAATATGACTGGGGCCAACCCTTTTGTTGGACCATGTGAATTTCCCAGATGTGGGCTTGATATCCTCCAGATCCCAGCCCAACATAAGGTCTTCAACCCATTCTCTAGTTGGGTCCTTGACTGGGGAGCCACCCTTTTTCTCTTCAACAGCTAGAGTAACATTCAGATCACCTACAATAATAATGTTTTCTGGACTGTGCAATGAAATATAGGACTGAAGCGAGTCCCAAAAAAAATTTTTCTCAACAGGTAAGACTGGAGCATATAGATTGAACATACTTACTTGTTGACCAGAATCTTTGTGGAGGAGCTTAGTGAAAAGCCAGTGGGGGAAACATTCTTCATGAATCAGGTTATAAATGGAACTATCCCAGAAGGAGGCAATCCCACCAGAGGCACCTCTAGCACTGACAGCTCTCCCTTTGCCTTTCTACCAGAAAGCTTTGCTAGCTTGGAGGAGGTGAAGATCCTCCAACTTTATCTCTTGGATGAGAAGGATTTCTGGCGAGTACATCCTCACAATATCTTTCAGGGCTTCTTCTTTCAACCTGCTGCCTAATCCTCTGCAGTTCCAGGAGACGTATTTCATTATTTATTGGTAAGGGAGGTTGTGGCTCCTTTTGGAGCCATGCCATGCTTGCTCCCAGATATTGTATTCATCATTCCTTTGAGATTTTTCTGGGGACCTTGGAGGACGTCCAGATAAGTTTTCTCCTCTCTCTATTTCTTCTTGGATTTCTGACCCCTGGCTGATTTGATGGGGGTGACTTGCAAGCTTTCTGATTCAGAGTCCCTCTCTTCTGTTTCTCCCTCAAATTCGGAGGCAAGACTGATGTGCTCCTCGTTACCTTATTTTTCTCCTTGATCATCACCTTTTGGAAGGATGCTTGTTTCTACGCCAGTTTCTTTCACTTTCTTCGAAAAGTCTTCTGGTTCTTCTTGGGTTCCGATGGCTTCCACATTTTCACCTCAGGAAGAGCCTACTTTTGGAGCTTCTTTGGCCTTTGGTTTAGCCTGGGGCTTCCCCCCTGGCCCAATATTTTTCTTCTCAGATGGTGGATTAGCCTTTCCCTTTTTGACTTCTATCCATCCTTCTTCTTCTTCATTTGTCCCTGTTGGGGCTTTTAGACAATTCCGTTGGAAGTGTCCATGCTCATGACAGGTTCTGCATTTGAAAGGCAGTTGCTCGTAGTCCAGCTTTTGATAATGGTGCCAGTCTCCAACTGTTAGTTTTACTACTTCAGGCAAACCAACTTCTAAGTCGATTTCCACACAGATTCTTGCACAAGTGTATTGGCCCTTATTATCATCTTTGTCAATGAACCTGCCCAACCCATTTCCAATCTTCTGCAAGGAGTGAAAGCTCAAGCAATGGATCGGGAGGTTGGGGAGACGAACCCAAACAGGGACCTCCTTAGGGACATCGACTGAAGGATCGAAGTTTGGGGTCCATTTGTTAAGATACAGACCCTGATTTCCCATGAAATATGGACCATTTCTGAATACCAGGTCTTGATCATCTTTGGTGGTGAATTCGAAAATGAAAAAGAATCTTTCGACTGCATAACAGATCACATTGTTTTTCAGTTGTGGTCTCCAGTTGCATTGAATCTAGTCATCAGTTGTTTTTGTAGATGGCCAACGACCCATAAATTTCCCAACCAACCCTCTGTCAGCTAGGGCAAGGGCAATTTTTATCGGTTGATCCTTTGGCAGAGAAATCTTATGGATTTCCTCCAGTTTTTTTATGAACTTCGGGACTTCATAGTTCGGTCGATTCTTCCCTTTCTGCGATAATAAATGATGGAAGGCTTCCTTATAATATATAGGAGGGGTGGGAGAGGGCTCCCCACCCCCTGGCTCACCCATGGCGGTGGCTGTGGTTGCGCAGCAGTCATAAACCTACCCAGACGCAAATCTGTGTGCGCGCGTAATTCCCCCTATTATCAAAAGCATCCTTTATTGTTAACCATGATAAATGAGTGGAATTATCCACCATACACCTAGTATCTACCATAATAGGTGCTCCTGGTCTTTAACATTCCCTAGCATATTCTATACTACTTTCAGTGGCTTCCTTGGTTGGTGCTTGTCTTGTGACAAAAGGAATTTTATCCATGGAAAATGAGAGGATGATAGGTTTTTGAATAGTAGCACCTGGAAATGGAGAAGAGGTCATGGAAACACATATTCAGTCCTCATATGATCTCCTATTTTATCAATCTATGAAATTCAACAAGAAGCTACTAGGAAAATGAATTATGCAAGGACTAAGCACAAGAGGAAACCTCGGGGAAAATAAGTGACCTAACTTGTCACTAGAAGTGCCCATTGTGCAATTTTAGAGGATATATTAGACAAACTTGATCAGTAGAGGAAAATATGGAAGGCTAAGGGACTGTGAAATTCATATAGTGAGCAAGGGTTGATAAGCTACTGAATGAAATTGTGTAGTGCACGGTGAACGCTAGGGCTTGTGTAGTGCACAATCACATATGGAAAAGAAAGGTTGTCAAGTGACTATAATTTTGCAATTTGCACTTCGAGAGAGAGAGAGAGATGCTTTGAGAATTTTTCATATCAAATCAATATGGACAAGGCCTGAGAAATGCACAGTTGCAGTGACAGAGAGGCAAATAAAGTTGAAATTTAGCTAAGTGTGGATAAACAACAAGTGATGAGGACTGTGAGAATATAGCATGCATAAATAGATTGTTTTGCAATGATAAATAGAATTTGAAAGGACTTATAATGTAAAATGATACTAGCAAAGAAGCATGCACGAGAACATTGACACATGCAACAACTAGATATACAAAAAGAAACACTTTTCATGTAAAAAGCAAGGTTATTAGAGAAATTTTGAAGTAAAAAATGTGTCTCAAAACAAAAATGTACAACCAAAATAACTTTATAAGAACCACTAGGATTCAAGATCATGATTTTAACCATGGGGGATGATTCACCATTTTTGGAGTAAAACAATAAAAAGAATAAAAAAATAAAAGAAAATATTTTTTCAATTTTTATTTCCAACTTATCTCCCTACGATTTTACTAAAATTTTGAATAGGAGAAATCATTGGATGCATATTTTAATTTCTTATCTGAGAAGTACCTATGTTGCATACTTTTGATGGACCTATCTACATGAAAAATTCAAAATAAATAAAAACATGTGATTGTAATCATGATTTTTCATGTATTTCTGCTTTTTCATGTAGTAGGGTCTATCAGAAATATGCAACATGGATACTCCTTGTATCAAGAATTAAATTATGCATCCAATGAGTTTTCATACTTGAAATTTGAGTAAAACCATAAGGAGATAAGTTGAAAAAAGTAGATTTTCTTTCTTTCCCTCTAAAAATTGATGATGTAATCTAATTTTATTTTATTATTTTCACTAGTATTTTATAATATTTCTTAGGAGTCCCATTTTAAACCTCAAAATTCTCTAATAAAAACAAAACTTGCAAAATAAAAAAATACAAAAGTGAAATTAAAATAAAGTAAAAGCGACAGTTACGAAACTTACCCAAAATAACAAAACATATGCGACCAAAAGTTCCTTGTCCTCAAGAAACACAAAGAGCTCCAAATATGAGTGTGAGAATTATCTATATGCTAAATTATTATATAGGTGAGAAATTGTATATCTAGGGTTAGGTTTTTGCGCATGCATGCCTAAAATATTGGGGCTAGGATTAAAAACTACGACTTATGACCAAGACAGCCTTGGAAAGTGTGCCAAATTGTTAATAAGGGTTGCACATTTTCCTATCACAAGAGACTGTGTAATTCTTTTTTAAAGAGAATTTTATTTTCTCTATTCAAGGCATTGTGCATTTTTTAGCAATAGGGAGGATACGTTCCTGATTGGAAAGCAGTGACTATCAACTCAAAGTGCATAACTGGGAGCTAGAAACTAGACTTGTAAGATCAAGTAGTTGCGACACTTGATATCACTGTAAGATGACTTGACACTTAGAAAACTAAGAATAGGGATGAATTGAGTAAACCAAAGTGACATTTCACAAGACCAAAGTAGGCTCCAAAATTAGAATATAGGAAAATTTTTGGAGGGGGTTGTAGCAGCTACAACACAACAATGTCATGTATTTTGGATCGCATAGTAAAGTGCTTTATTCTTTTTAATTAGTTTTTTGTTGAATAATGGATTGTTCTACTAACCTAATCTGATGTTTCCTTCATGTGTGTACCAATAATTCTAATTTATTTTATAGCAACGATATACATTTTTGTTTTTTTCATTTTTAAATAAATATATATATATATATATATATATATATATATATATATATATTTCATTATTTTACAATACTATAAGTATCAAAAGTCCTTTATTTATCCACACCAAGGCATTATATTTTGGAGCACATTGGGTGATTCTGGAAGTTTACGCACATCGTAGGAGAAACATCTATGAAAACCTCTAGCCACCACTATCCTTTAGCAACTTGGTGCTATGAATCAACTGCACCATTAAAGTTTGTAGTTTTGTTTAAAATATTCAATTTTTTTTTTGTTGAATAACTAAAAGAGTTGTATCCTCACATAGTGTATTCATATCATGCACACTAGTGTACTTAATTTACCTTGAAACACCATAATATTTTAGCATCAAATAATAATAACAATCAGTTGTGCTCCTTATTATATAATTCTTGATGCAACTGCTTCTTAAGAGCACTGGGATGTGTTATTATTTTAAGGCACATTAGTTAAAAACCTCTGCAAAATCTTTGAAAACTTACCTCCACTAGCAACCTCTAGTATGAACAGATCCGAGAGGATGGATATTTTTTTGGCCCATAAATCCTTTGCTACAATGTATTCTTCTTATACTGCATGGGGATTATCCTGATAAAATGTATTAAAATTTCACTCCTAAAGATGCTTTTATGCCCCCCATAAAATGGTAGCAAAGTTGCCAACTTAACAGGAAATGTACTGAGTTCCCACATTTTTAAGGATTGCAAAAAAACATCCAATTTTAAAAATGTTGATTCATAATAAACCTTTTTGTGGAGCATATTTTTTAATCTTTAATTTTTCTCAAGTATCAAGTTATCAAGTATGAACATTTTTTTTAAAATATTAGTGATTTTCATGTTGATTTCAAAAAGTGTTAATGCAACATTAACCCTTTTTTTTTAGTTTATTTTTTACGCTTTAAATTTTATAATGTATTAAGTATGGATAATTATTTTTTAAATATTGGTTATTTAAAAAAAAAATAAATAGTATTCCTCTTCATATTTTTACCTAAGATGCTTGTTTTTAAATTTTTTTTCAGGTTTGTGTTTTTTTTTTCTTTTCATTTTTTTTTTGTAATGAAATCTTCATTTTTTTTTTGCGTAATTTAAATAAAAAAGGTCAATATTTTGAATGTTAATGAACATTTTAATTTTCATTAAATAATTTTCACTAAAAAAAATAATTTAAACATTTGTTAAAAAAAATACACATTTTGAATATAGATATTAAAAAAAAATACAAATTTTGGGATTTTTTTTTTTGTGCTAAAAATGACATGTGAAATAAATGATTTTTACGACAAAATGTTAACAAAAAGAATTTGAAAATTGGCAATTTTTTTATTAATTTTATGTCAAGAAATAATTATATTGACAATTTTGTTTCAAAAAATAATGATTCACATAAAAATCAAAGTGAAAATCAGATAATAAAAATATTAAATATATAAATAAAATAATTGAATACTTATTCTTGTCATAAAATCTCAAAGTCAAAACATTACAAGTATAACTAATGAATAGTTATACTTGAGTTTGATTTGAAAGAATAACATAAATTTAATCAACAATACCATAAAATCCATGCTCAACATCTTCTATACCTTCATTATTGACTTCTTCCATAGTATTGTGTGATTTAGTTTGGTCATTTTCCTCTTATGTTAGATCTCTGATACGTGTAAATCTCCCAAAGTATATTTTTTCAATCATTCCATGTAATGATGGCTAAGGTTCCTTTGTCTTTGTTGCCACACATTGTTCATTAAAATCCACTTTCCTCAAAAAAAATTCTTGCACTGCATCTATAAGAACTTGAATAACAATAATTATTTGCTAAATAAAATTGGATTGTAATGAGTCTTTTTCAATCGCTATGCAATTTCTTCCATTTTGTAGGAAACATGCTAGTTGTTGTAGCTCCTAGAGACAACCTTGAGTTGCAAAAGACCAGTGCCTAAGACATTTTAAAATCAGAGGTTAAATGTGGACAAGTATATGGATTCCTCTGACAGAATATGAATCAAGAGAAATAATGGATTTGATGGTTTATAAATAGAGAAGGCCTTTGAGTCTGATTCCTATGAATTACCCTATACTGCAAGAGGCATCAAGAGGTTGAATGGTTGGATGGCTTTCAAATGGGCCAACAAGTATGAAACAATGAGAAAAGGCTTTCAAATTATGTAGAGGTGCTGAGGAAGAACGGAGGAGGAATCCGCAAATGACAACCTTAATGTCCTTAAGAATATATCTCCCATGAACTCAGAGAAAACGGATGTAAGTGGAATATGACTAACAGTAGAGATTTTTTGAGCGTGAATTAAGGAAGTGCAACAAGTTTTATACATGAGTGTTATACATAAACGAATTCATGAATAAACATGCATACTCCTGGAAACTACATTACACAAATCATCAAAGAAGCAAAACATTGAAAGATGATTACACATAAACAGGATATTACTGAAAAACAAAGAGAAATAGATACATACTACTCATTGCCCCATCTAGAATCCAAATAAAAAAATTTGTATCATATTAATTTCAAATCAACTTTCCCAAATATGCATCTCAGAGCACAGGGAGCAAAATTATACAGAACTACAACAAAATTCTCCAAAATTCAAAACCTTTCTTTCATCTTATAAATCACTACATATAGAGTTC
This sequence comes from Pinus albicaulis, assembly GCA_034641835.2. Lineage (NCBI taxonomy): Eukaryota > Viridiplantae > Streptophyta > Pinopsida > Pinales > Pinaceae > Pinus > Pinus albicaulis. The sequence goes on along the minus strand of CM076582.1, from coordinate 1,447,428,298 downwards.
TCGTTTAGGGTTTACTATCAAATATTCTTTCATGATTGACCCACACATGTGAAAACTAAAATATCCTAACAAACTAATATCCTAACAAACTAGAAGAGCGTGCATCAAGCAATCACTCTTGTAACAGAAAATCAAAATAGAATCAGGTGAAATCGGGATTTCACCAGCAAAACATCGCTATCTAACAGTAAAAAGAAACAAAATAGTTGGTCATGGAGGGAAAAATCGGAATCTTCAAAAGGAGTGGCGAGAAGTGGCTGAGAAATCACTGCAGGCTGCCATGTAGCACCAGAGGCAGTATAAAAAATTGGCTATTTCGGACCCCCCTCCCCTGTTATCTTTCGAAAGGTGAGAAGGGGATCGAAATAGATCGTGAGCCATTGGATGCAGGATATGGAGCGGAGATGAGGGGATGATGGCGTAAGCGATAGTGGATTTAGCGGGCTCCTTAACATTGAAAAGAGTGGAACAAAAGATATGTAAGGGCTACTGATGATGTGGCAAGGAGGTGGGGCCCAAAATTATATCACATATCACAGATCAGAGGTTTTACATATGAGAAATGAAGGGTAAATGTTAATAATTACGATGTGTGAAGTGAGATGGGTGGAGGAGTGACGTGGCAGGATAGAGGTGGGGCTGCCGCACATTGCAGATTGCAAGTTTTAGTTATGAGCAGCAGAATGTAAGAGCTATATTCTTCAGGGAGTGATTTTTGGGGAGCGTGTAATGGATGATGTGGAAAGGAAGGTGGGGTGGGGCCTAAACTCATATTTCACATCGCAGATCGGAGGTTTTACATATGAGTAGCGAAGGGTAAATGTTAAGAAATGTGATGTGCAAAGTGGCATTTCTTGAGTTAAAGGTACTTACTTGTCACATTCTCAATGGTGGATAAAAAAATCATGGTTAACCATGGTAGTGCTCTAAGTACTTTTAAATTCAAAATAAAGTACTCATAATAAATGTCATTTCACACTTTTTGAATAAAAATATATTATTGTCATTTCACATTTCTTGAAAAAAACAATGCATATCCCTATACAATTAGTTTATTATATTATTTTTATATAGTATATTAATTACATGTTATTATACAATTTAAATAATATAAATTTTAATTAATAGCATATAATATAATTAAGAATTTATAAATTTATATTTATATTTTATTTTAAGTTATTTAAGTACAAAGGACAAATGCATTAGTTGTTCAATGATAATGATTTTTTCTTGAGAAACACATTCTTATTTATAGTCACATCAATACAATTTATTTATTAATTTTATTTTGGTACAGCTTTTGAATTTAATTTAACTATGGTTACATGGATTATGGTGCAAAAAGTGAATTGCAAATTCATAAATATTATTTTATTGGTTTAGCTATTATTTTATTATTTCCTTAGGATGCCCATTTTAGACCTCAAAACTCCCCTAATAGTGACAGCAATAGAAATGCTAAAAACATATGGTGTCTTTTTTATGAATAGTTTCTCAATATAGACAGCCACTGGATCAAGATACACTTGACATATTTCTGAATATCCTATCCCAATCAATCCAACCTCACAACTTGGTACTACACATGTGTTCTCCATGTCTTCAAACAACTCAAAATATGTTTGCATTTTATCTGATGAATTAGGGCATAAAGGTGGATAATCAAACTAGAGCAATTCTTCCTTTGTTTTAAACTTTGCCTCTCTGTTTAGTAGTTTCATCTCCAAATCAACTGCAATATTTTTCATTTCTTCAAGGGTTGTAGTGTCCCTTCCTCTTACTTGGAATTCCATCACTGGATTAAAGGAATTTGGGTAGTTCCAGATAGCTACTCTTGGGGGTGGCCTTATATCAGTAGGAATTTAATGATACACTTTATTAAACCTAGCTGAAAAATATTATACTGTCTCCCCAGGTTATCATTTTAAATGTCCATACTCTTCTATGATAAGAAATACATTTCCCATGATTACCCATCGACCTACGAAAACCTGCATTAATTGATGAAAATTTCTCATGTTAGCAGCTGAAATATTCTTAGACCAATTTTTAACTTTACCTTGCCATGGTGGAACAAACATCCCAATACATATCTAATATTCTTCCTTTACTGATGACTGCAATACACTGACCAAGGATCATGGTAAACATGCAACATAAGATCTTCTAGAAGATTTGTAATAGGAAAACAAACCTCATTCCTAACTGTTGCTTTGTTGGTGTTTTGCAAGGGAACCAATTGCCTTTCCTCACTATCCATGGTAGTCAAGTGATCTAAGTGTTTATTTTTTCTCTCTTTGTCACACAGAAGCTTTTAAGGGGGCTGCAAACTCTCATTAATTTCGGGTGAAGAAACATTATTTGTAACAATCTGTTGTACTATTGAGAGAGAATTTGAGAGATGGTCTTCATCATGAAAATATGACTGATATTTAATCTTTGAGGGAAACACTACCGGCTGAGAATGCACTTGTGGATCTAGACCATTAAGCTCTGCTACCTCTATTTTTGGATCACCAGACTACTGTTGATTTTTAGTGTTTTCCTCTAGGAAACACTCCAGCTCTTCCCCTTCTTCATGGAGGGTAAGCTCGCCTCCCTCTAGGAACTGGTTTTATACATGCGGTCCAAAAATCACCATGGAACATTCTTCTTGGAGCTTAAAGGGTGTGTGCCCTTTTTCTATAATGGATTCTTTGAACTTACCTTTAGGAAGGTCGAGCAGTTTCAAGGGTATAGGTGAGGGCTTCTTATCTTTGGAGGGATCATCTTCTTGCTTTGTGAAAGTGGATGCAGTGGCTTTATGAGGGGTTGTCTCTTCTAATGGCTTCCTCCCTTTGCTAGCAGGAATAGGAGGGGTTTGTTCTCTTGATATTTACTCTTCATTTTTTTCTTGCTCTCGAGTTCTCTTTCTGGAGGACCTAAGATCATACTTCTTGTGGAGTTGAGCTTGCATGAAATCCACGAACTGCCTACAATAATTTTCATTATCTTGGTCTTTTGAAGGGGCTTCCTTCTCTTCTTGCTGCCATTGCAGGGTGATTTCACCTTCCTCATCATCGGATTAAGTGAGGAATTCATTCTCTTGGCTTTCTGTGACTTCCTCGGCCTACACCTCCATCTCTCCTTCCAAGTACAGAGGAGGTTGGATATGATCTTGTTGTTCCTTCCTTTCACGCTGCAATAGCTGTAGAGGGGGATTTTGATACTAGGGATTAAACCCATGGTTGGGAATCATTTGGTTAGAACGAGGTGGGGAATTCTTGGCCTCCATTTCAAGCTTAACCAACTTATTTGAGAGGTTCTTGATCAACTTATTCATTTCTTCAATTATATACTACTATGATTCCCTCTCCTCATTAGAAGTAGAATCCTCCTCCCTGCTCATTATTCTGGCTTCATGCTCTGTCTTCCCTTTGAATTTACCAGGAGAAGAAAATTTTTCTTATACCTCCAATGCATCAATCTAGATCTGATCCAAAGATGTAGACGTTCTTTCTCATAGGGTGAACCCAAACGTCGGTTCAAAAGCTCCTATGAATACCACCTTAGTAGCTGCTTGGGGAGGCTTTATTTTAGTAGGGAGATTACTATAGAGCATTTTGAACCTCTTTATGAAATATGTTACATCCTCATTGTGTCTCTTTTTTAGAGCATTGAACTCGGTGAGGACGTATCCATGGTCCCTCTTTTCTCCCCATTTTAATGTGAAGAAATTTTCCATTTCTTCCCAAGTGTGGACTATGTTGTTGGCTAGATACTTGAACCATTTCTGGGCTTCTCCCTCTAAGGATTGGATGAAAATAATTAATACCACATCTAAGTGCTCTACATTTACGTTCTCGGTGAAGGTGCATAAGGTTTCAATATGTCTCTACATAGAAGAATTATCTTTCTTGGTGAACAGAGGAAACCACTCTAGATAGCCTTGCGGCATATCATTCATAGGTTGAGGGAGGGCCAAGGGGGCATACTTTTTCAAAAGGAAACTCGGCACAACCATCTAATTTAGAGGTGGGTGTAGATGGTGGATCTGAATCTAGTGTGAGGGCTACTGAAAGCCAGGATTACTTCTGATTAGGACTATTTTACAACAGAGTCGCCAAGGTGAGGAATACGCAACTCCCAATCCTTCCTGCTCACCTGTCTGAAGGGTGGAATTTATGTCGTCTCCCAGGGAAAAGATTTCTTCATTTGTATCCCTGGCAACGGCACTAAAAAGACATTGTAGCTCCTAGATAAAACCTTGAGTTGCAAAATACTAGTGCCTAGGACATCTTAAAATTAGAGGTTAAATGTGGACAAGTATATGGATGCCTCTGATAGAATATGAATCAAGATAAATAATGGTTATGGTGGTTCAGAAACGAAGAAGACCTTTGATTCTGATTCCTATAAATTACCCTATACTGCAAGAGGAACCAAGAGACTGAATGGCTAGATGGCTTTAAAATGGGCCAATTATGATATAATGAGCAAATGCTTTCAAATTATGTAGAGGTGCTAAGGAAGAACGGAACAGGAATCTGCAAAAGACGGGCTTAATATCCTTAGGAATCTATCTCTCGTGAACTTAGAGGAAATAGATGTAAGTGTAATATGAATAACAATAGAGATTTGTGGTGCCTGAATTAAGGAAGTGCAGCAAGTTTGATACATGAGTGTTATACGTAAACGAATTCATGAATAAAAATGCATATTGCCGGCAGCTACATTAAAAAAATCATCAAAGCAGTATAACATTGAAATATGATTGAACATAAACATGAGATTACTGATAAACAAAGAGAAACAGATACATACTACTCATTGCCCCATCTGGAATCCAAATAAACAACATTGTATCACATTAAGTTCAAAACATCTCTCCCAAATATGTATCTCAGAGCACAGGGAGAAAAATTATACAAAACTACAACAAAATTATCCAAATTCAGAACCTTTCTTTCATCTTAGAACTCACTACATATAGATTTTTCCTTCAGGGTTTATAATCGAATATTCTTCCATGATTGACCCACACATGTGAAAACTAAAATATCCTAACAAACTAGCAGAGCGTGCATCAAGAAATCACTCTAGTAATAGAAAATAAAAACATAATCAGGTGAAATCGAGATTCCACCAGAAAAACATCACTAACTAATAGTAAAAAGAAACAAAATAGTTGGCCATGGAGGCAAAATTCTGGAATCTTCAAAAGGAGTGGTGAGAAGTGGCTGAGAACAGGTAGGTGGTCTGGCCTTCATCATATGATTCCATCTGCTATTTGAAAGCTTCCACTCTCTAATTTTTACGATTTCCACTTACCATTGCGGAATGGACAGTTTTTTTGCACATGCCCCACCCTTTAGTGGAGGATTGATTTGACAAACTGAATATACCTTTTTTGTGTTTGTACTGCCCAAACCAATGTTGTGTTTGACTTGAAAAAACTAGATACCAAATTTTGGAAGGGGGCATGGATGGTTTGTGGTATTATATGGGGTGGTGCAAAATCACTGCAGGCTGGTACATAGCACCAGAGGTAGTATAAAAAATCAGCCATTTCGGACCCCCTCCCCCTCCCCAGTTTAATCCTTCGGAAGGTGAGAAGGGGGCCAAAACATATCATGAGTCATTAGATGCGGGATATGGAGTGGAGATGAGGGGAGGATGACAGAAGTGATAGTCGATTTAGTGGGCTCCATAACACTGAAAAGAGAGGAACAAAAGATGTGGAAGGGCTACTGATGACGTGGCAAGGAGGTGGGACCCAAACTCATATCGCATATTGCGGCTCAGAGGTTTTACATATGAGTAGCGAAGGGTAAACATTAAGAATTGCAATGTGCGAAGTGCGATGGGCGGAGGAGTGACATGACAGGACAAAGGTGGGGCTACCCGCACATCGCAAATCGCAAGTTTTAGTTATAAGCATCAGAAGGTAAGAGCTATATTCTATGGGGAGCGATGTGTGGGGAGCGGGGAATGTATGACATGGCAAGGAAGGTGGGGCCCAAACTCATATTTCATATCGCAGATCAAAAGTTTTACATATGAGCAGCGAAGGGTAAACGTTAAGAATTGTGATGTGCAAAGTGCGATGGCCAGAGGAGTGACGTGGCAGGAGGGAGGTGGGGCCACCTACACATCGCCAATTGTAAGTTTTAGTTATGAGCAGCAGAAGGTAAAAGCTATATTCTGCGGGGATCGATGTTTGGGGAGTAGGGAATGGATGATGTGGTAAGGAAGGTGGGGCCCAAACTCATATCGCATATCGCATATCGGAGGTTTTACATATGAGCAATGAAGGGTAAACGTTAAGACTTGCGATGTGCGAAGTGCGATGGGTGGAGGAGTGACATGGCAGGATGGAGGTGGGGTTGCCCGCACATCACAGATCACAAGATTTAGTTATGAGCAGCGGAAGGTAAGAGCTATATTCTGCGGGGAACGATGTGCAGGGAGTGGGGAATGGATGACGTGGAAATAAAGGTGGTGCCCTAGCTCATATCGTAAATTGCAATTGGAAGAGTTTAGTCATGAGGAGAAGGAGGCAAGTGCTATGATCTGCGAGGAGCAAAGTGTGATGAGCAGAAAGTGGAAGGTGACATGGAAGATGGATGACGGTCCCACTTTATATCGCATTTCGGGGTTCGAGAGCAGTCAGATATATGATATGAAAATGGAAATTGTGGAATTCCAATGTGATATAGGTAATGAGTTAATTGCAGTAAGTGATATTACATATATTATATGTAATATATAATACATGTAACAGTTTATGGGATGTGGAAATTAACACACTTTGGGTCACAATACCTTGACCACAACACTTTTCTCTTTTGACTGCGGGGCTTTCCGCTTGACCTACGCTTGAAAAGCTTGGCCTTCCTCTTAAATATTCACACCTTCGCCTTGTGATTTCCTTTTAGGGACCACTTCTCCATGTAATGTGCGGTCACATGCCAACACTAGTGTTGTACCTAATCATCAAGTAGAAAATAAATAATAAGTGAATTGGTATAAACACATAAAAAGAAAAAAAATATTGAAATTCAAGTTATATCATAACACTTACTTGAACCAAAGAACAAATCCAAAACCCAATATCCTTCATTTAAACATAAATGTATAAGATAATTAATCAATGTTTGTGGTTTTTTATAAATGTTAACTGTCTCTCCTTTTGCATATTTATCCTAATATGTTAGTTTTCTTACAACAACATCATTAACCAGTACTTGGATATGACTCTTTCCATCTACTAGATTTAGAACAATAGGCTTATAACTATCATCTTTTGTCCAAGATGCAACATTAATGAACTCACAAAGACTTATAATTGATTGATCTCTGCAACCAATAAGATTTTTCTTTTTCCCATAACATAGTCAAAATTCAATTAACTTGTACATAAAGAAATTTTTTTAACATTAATCAAACATACAATTTAAATTTCTTACCATGTACGTTGCATCCTTGAGTTTTCTTTTCCCTTAAAGCTTCATAATACTAATCCAAATTGTGTGTGTGAATGAAATATCACAAATCTCAAAAATGGTGATGTTGTAACATATGAAAGATCGTAATCAGTTTACTAAAATCTTGATAAATATAAGGCACACTATCATATCGAATGTTTTGGAAATTGAAACCATAAGGGATATTTACAATAATTAGGGAATATTCCCTTTTAGGTATGAGATTTGCAATGCCTTCATAATCACCTAGTATTACTTGATATTGGATAGTGTCAAGCCCATTCCAAATGTAGTGATTAAGATTAGGATCAAGTTCGACATTCTAAAGACATTGCTTTCTCTATCATTCCAAATTAATTTTTTGAAAGTATTTGGTACTTCATCTACATCCTTCTTCAACATTTTTAATGAAATAAAAAAAATATATGTATAAGTAATAAAAATAATAGTTTGCATATGAATAAAATGATTGTATTAAATCAACATACCTTTTTGAATGTAATATAACAATCTTTTAGTGTTGATATAGAACTTGAATATAGGTAGTTCCATACAACATCATACAAACTCTTTTCATTCAAAATTTTAACCATTTTTCCTTGTATTCTCATATAAACCTTATGACTGAATAACTAAAGAAAAAAAAATGTTAATAAAGTGATATGTATAAAAAATACTACCAACAACAATACGTTATATTTAAAAGAAAATTATAATCCAAAAATAAGTAAAAATAATTCAACAAACTTACTTTTGAAATTCATGGCACATTTTGTCCAATGATAATTCATCCAACTTCACACAAGATAATATTGATTTGAAAATCCTTGCATTGTTCTCCAATGTGTGATATTTATATCATCTGGAAGATTCATGATTTCAAGACTTGTCTTATTGTCGGTACATATTAAGGGTTCTAACTTTCTAACCTTCTGATTTTTTATGCCAACATTCACCTATATGTTTAAAATATCATCAATCAAATCCCATATCACCCTAGTTCTAAATTCCAACTGGAAAATATTATCCATTCCTCTGAATACATCACTTACTCTGCCACCTTTTGAATTGATTTTTTCCTCAATTTGATAACCTATTTTCATACAATGTTGCTTTTGAAAACTTTGAGTAGCATTTGTATTATCCCCACCACATTTATCTTCAAATTCACTATGAATAAATCTTACCCTTTGGATGAAATTCATATACATCATATACTCATTTTTTTTATTATGATCCAAAGCTAATAACTTTGCTTATGTATCTGTTAAACTAGTATAAATGATACATTTCACTATTTCAAAAATCGTGTTATTGGGATACTCCTGCATCAATTTTCTCCTAAGCTCTACAGAATGGTTTCCTCCAATTACATAATATATGAAGTCAAAACATCTTGATCTATCAAATGCCTCTTTGCTGGGAAATTCAATTCGGTCAATAAGAACCACATAATCAACCACATATGCATATGTATTCCACCTAATCAATATTTTCAATTTATGCACATGTAGGTGGTGTGGCTTTCTAATTTGATATTTAGATTGTCCTACATTTGACATATAAAATTGTCTGGCATTAAACTGAAATGTATGACTGCCATCAACCATGTTGTTCTTCAACATTTGATTTCGAATGGAATTTTATTTTTATGTTAATAATGCCAACCTCTAAATCATAACCTGGTGTTATGATTTCCATTATGCCTTTAGAGTCTTCAGTATGATCTTCATTGGAACTCATTATTTTTTTTTCAGAATGACCAACCTTTGATTTCCTGTTCCTATCATTTAAGATATTTTCTTCCAAATAAGCAATCTCCTCATCATCAACTGGAATAGAGACATTTGTGGGAATTCTTCTTTTTAATATTTTAGAGCTCTTCTCCTTTTTCAACAGGAGTTCTAATGTCATTGTCACCAATGGCAACATCTTCAGCTTCAGCGTCCACATCTTCAAAAGTAACATGTCTAGATTTACTAGATTGATGCATTTTAACCATTGTTTCTTGATTCCCTGTTCTACTCTTGTAGTTTCAAGATTTTCTATTTTTTGTTTCTTTATCGTTTCTTCTTCTATTGTATGTGTGGAAATTGTTGATGATATTCATAATATTTTTTTTGTATAATAAATTCCCTCCAAAATAAATGAAAAAATCTTAGCAAAATCCTATCAAACAAAATATAATATGTTAATGATAAATAAGTTATAAAAAAATATGATGATACTTACAATAATGCATAACACATAAATATAAATATGAAAACTTATTATTCATAATTTTGATTATGACTTGATGGCACATCTTTGTACAATTATTTATCAAGCCATAATTCATATTTGTAAAACGATATCTAACCATGTCATGTGTCTTGGACAGTGTTACACGAACATAAACAATATTTGTATTTAGTACCAAACATATGTCGTGTACTTTGCCAAACCCCTCATAATTTTCACCATATAGAATTCGACCACAATATAGAAATGTTTGTACACTTTTGTTGTCTTTTATATCTTTAACATTCCATTAATATTTCATTTTATTTACTTTTGGTGTCGTCTTTCATTCTGAAACAATCTTCAATGATTTTGAGGGGCCAATTAGTTGACTTTTACCATGTACCTTAGTTCAATTTTGTTCAATGGTATTTACAGAGGATCCAACTACAACTTTAGATGTGTAATTGTTGGCATTTGTCCATAAAGATTAACGGATACCTTCTTTGATGTCATTCTCCTATTAAAAAAATAAAAAATATGTAATTTTGTATTTTATTATTATAAAAAACTCTACTATTATTATATTAAAAAATAAATAAAATTTCTTTACACCATGAATTAAAAAATATAATATAATATAATAATAATGATATTAGTAATTTTTTTGAAAAAAACTTAACAAAAAATAATTGTAACATCCCAAAAAAAAAAAACATTATAAAAAATTAAATGAAAAATAAATGCTATATATTAAAAAAAAAAAAAAAACTAAAACAAAAAATTGAACTATAAAAACATAAATCTATAATTTTAATAGAAATTAAAATTAAATGAAAACATTAATTAAACTTAAAAAAACCAATTCACAAATATAAATTAAATAATTAAACAATTACAAATTAAATAAATAAATAAACAAACAAAAAAATAAAATTTTATACTAGCAAATTTAATTTTAAAAAACAAAAATATTATTTAAAAATTAAAACTAATAAATTAAAATAAATACATAAATAAATATAAATTTGAAATTTAATTAAAATAAATAAATACATATTAAATTTTAAATTTTAAATAACAAAACTTTCAAATATAAATAATATAATTTCAAATAACAAATTTAAAATAAAAACAAAAAAATCAAATTAAATTAAATTAAAAAATATATGATAATTTAAAAGTGAATATAAAAATAAATAATATTTCAATTAAAATGCAATTAATTAATAAAAAAATAACCAAAGACAAATAAAATTAAAAATTAAATAATTTGATTAAATTGTAAAAGGAAAAAAGTAATATTTTAATTGGATTGTAATTATAATAAAATAAAAAATAAAAAAAACTTGCTCACTAGGTGACAAGGTTGTGACTGGTAAAAAGTCGATTCCCAAAAAAATAAAAATAATTCACTAACTTGGCACCAAAACCACAACCTTTTGGCACCCCGGCTGGCGAAGGGTCGATTCTCGGAATCAACCCTCTACTAGTTAGAGGCCAAAAGGTCGTGACACGATCAACCACCCTGACGAAAAGGTGTGGCCATGCAGTGGCTTTCATCCCTTGGTTGGATCTCTTTTTTTTGTATTTTAAAATTTTAATTTTTTTTTTTTTTAATTATATGTTTTTTTTAGTTGTCTTTAATGCGACTTTTTGGAGTTTCCGGTGTGGGAATCCGATGGAAAATTTTGAGATGAAATCTTGATTTGTGTTATTTAAACTAGTTTTCTGACTATATTTATGGATTCAACACCCTGAAAAACCCCTAGGGCACTTCGATTGTGCAAAATTTACCCATCAAGTTTGCGATTTCAATGATTTTTTGCAAGATTTTAGAGAAATTAGACCGAAAAAATCCATCAGAGAAACTTCCAAAAAGTTACATTAAAAGAAACTCGATTATATATATATATATATATATATTTTAAATTTTTTAAACTCCAATTTTTTTTGGTATATAAGAATTCTTTTTTAAAAATGATTGTTTCCCAAAAAAAATTGAAAACTAGTTTTTCCAATTCAAAGCTTTAAAATATGATTTTTTTTTCCTAAAAATGCTAAAATATGGTTTTTTTTGGTATTTTTTCATATATATATAAACAACACAACGAACAACATATCTTAACCAAATTCCTCGTTAATAGGTCAAAGTAAAAAGAAAACCAACCTATTAAATGTGAGTCTCACGTTGAATGCCTTCTCGATGACATTGTAGCTCCTTGGTAAATCACTCCAAGATTTTTAACAAATACTCCAGAAGATTTTATGTGATGTGAAGAATAGAAACATTGAAATTTATTATATAGAGAAGATTGTGGGATTACTTTAACGTTAATTGAATGTGAGATTAAAATTAAAATTAAGAAAACACAATATTTATTTAATATTATAGATTTAGATTAAGTTTTGTTAAATGTGGGATAAAAATAAAATAAAAATTATAAAAAAATAACTTAATTACCTAGTTAATGTTAGTAATTAAAACAAAAGATTTATTTTATTTTTAAGGAAAGTATTAAAGGACAAATTGTGGAAACTTTTAATAGAAAGTAGGGTCAAAAAATTTAAGAAAAAATTTTAGTAGAATTTTTGAAATAAATTTTGGAGGGAAATATTTCAAACAGAATTTTTGGAGGAAATGTTTTGGGGGGGACTTTGGAGTGATTTTTTTTAGTGAAATTTTTGGAGGGAAAATTTGGAAGGAAATTTTCGTTTTTTAAGTTATATATTTTCATTGGGAGAGAGTGAACTTGTACCCTTCAACATCTTCTATGAAAGGTCGTGGATTTTTTTTATAATCAAGTTTCTCTCCCAGTAGCATCAAGATAACATGAATTATTTCACTATAAATAGAGAGCTAGATTTTTCACTTAGGGATGTTTTTAAATAAAGTACAAGAAATTTTATTGATCATATTAATAAATAAAGTTTTAATCCTAAGGATTATGAGAGCACCACCTATGAAAGGGAGAAAGAAGAATTTCCTCCAAATAATATTTTTAGAGGCACAAATGAGGGTAATTCATTTTATTCGAGTTAGGATTTCAAAGGCACTCATGATGATGTTTTATTTCCTTCAAGTGAAGATTTCAAAAGAACATATGAGGATTGTTGAGGATTTCCTCCAAGCAATGATTTGAAAGGCACCAATGATAATGATGAATTTCCTCCAAATGAGGATTTAAAATGCACATATGATGATGGTGAAGGATTTTCTCTCAGTGAGGATTTCAATGGAAGAAATGAAAATGGTGAATAATTTTCCCTAAGCGAATATTTCAAAAGCACTGATAATGATGATGATGGATTTCCTCTGAGCAAGGATTACAAAAGCACAAATGATGATGGTGAAGGACTTCCTCTGAGAGATGATTTCAACAAAAGAAATGAGGAATTTGAAGAATTTCCTCTGAGTGAGGATTTCAGAAGCACTTATGATGATGATGGATTTCCTCTGAGTGGGGATTTAAAAAGCACAAATCATGATGCTGAAGCATCTTCTCCAAAGAAGGATTTCAAAGGCTCAAATGATGATGATGAATTTCCTGCAAGTGAGGATTTCAAAAGAACATGCAATTATGGTGAATGTTTTCCTCTCATAAATGATTTCAATGGAAGAACTGAGGATGGTGACAAAATTATCCCAAGTGAGGATTTCAAAATCACTAATGATCATGATAATGTTGGATTTCCTCCTAGCGAGGATTACAAAAGCACAAATGATGATGGTGAAGAATTTCCTCTAAGCGGGGATTTCAATGAAGGAAATAAGGATGGTGAAGAATTTCCTCGGAGAGAGGATTTAAAAAGAACCAATTATGATGATGGATTCCTCCGAGCAAGTATTACAAAATCAAAAACGATATGGTGAAGGATTTCCTCTTATTGAGAATTTTAAAGGAATAAATGAGGATGGTGAATAATTTCACCCAAGCGAGGATTTAAAAATCATAAATGAATATCTTGAAAGATTTCATTCGACCGAGGATTTCAAAAGCACAGATGAGGATGTTGAAGGATTTCCACTAGGTGAGGATTTTAAAGGCACTAGTGATGTGGATGGATATCCCCATAATGGATTTACTCCAAGTGAGGATTTCAAAAGAATAGATGATGATTGTGAAGAATTGAATCCTGCAAGTGAGGATGGTAATGAATATTTTCCAAGCAAGGATGATGACGAATTTTTTGACCATGTTCAGAATGATTGTAGTGAGGATAACATTCCTCCTAATGATGATGAAAATAGAGAGGATAATAAAATTATGGAGACGTTGCAAGAAAATATTGTATCTAGAAGTAGTAGACATTTTTATATCAATCCAAGATATTCCAGTTATACAAGGTATTGGAAAGAATATCTCACGAGAAGAAGTTATCTCATTTCAAGTGAATGTTTTCAAAATGATTGCTTGAAACATATGCATCTCAAATTTGCATTGGATAAAAGGAAGAGATATTTTTAATTGAATAAAATCATTATTTAGTGGGGTGCATGCAATCTACATTGGCAAGTTATGATTATCATATTGGGAATTTATTTCTCTGTAGAAACACTTTTAAAAAGTTTCATTCAACTGTTAATTTTACTTTATCAGGAATTCAAACAAGATTGGAAAAATATCCCACATTTTATTCAAAAGTTCATCATAAAGGAGATATTGGGCCATTAGAAAATATTTTAATGTCATGGATGCAAAAATTATTTTCAAAGCATGGAGAGAATATGTCAAATAAAGCAATAATACATATTATAGATAATTTCTCAAGACAAGAAATATACAACTTATACAAAGAATATGCAAAAGATGCTGAAGGAGATGGTAATTTTATTACATATACATATTTTACAAGGATATGGAGAAAATAATTCCACAATGTTTGTATTCCTAAGAAGTCAAAGCCTTAGGCTCTACAACTCTATATATTTAATAGAAAGTAAGGGGAGGCAGAAACACCCTTCCGGGTGCTATCCGATTTCACACAGCTGGATCGTGTCAAATATATTTCTTGTACCCCATAGCAGCAGTAGCAGAGCTATTTGTTCCATATCCATAGCCCGTATCATACCTTGTCTATGGGTATGGTGCTATGTGAGGTGCTCTATGTGTTGTTCATGTAGGAAAAAAAGGTTCCGTAGGGGTAGTGCCATCCGTCCCGAGGTATGATGGGGGTTTTCTAGTACATGTGGTTATCTTAAATAAAGAAGGGATAAATGTCAAGGAGAAGAAAGAGATATGCATTCATAACATTATTTTTTAAAGTTCGATAGTTATAAACTACAAAAATGTGTTTATTAATAGGTTTATTTTATGTTATGTGCAAATTCAATTGTCAAAGCACTTAAATAGCATCACAATCAACAAACAAGTGAAAGGAAAAAGTTGTATAAGTATCAAAAACAAGTGTTATGATAATCCAAATAAATATTTGGGTTTGATAATTCATGGATTGGACCAGAAGAAAACACTTCTACCACATTTTTTCCACACACCAAAACATTTACAAGAGGAAAATTTTATTCAATTCACTTGGCCAGTTGTATGGTCTTTAATGGGAAAATGTGTCTAAGGGTTTACTTCGCAACTCCAAATATTAATAATGATTAAAATATTACCATATCCATAATTCATTATGTGCTTTCTCCTTGGCCTGATAATCTTTCTAAAGTTGTATATATACAATTAGACAACACTAGTCGTGAAAACAAAAATAATTTTTTTTTGGGATATCTAAGCATGCTTGTTGAATTGGGAAAATTTAAAAATGCAAAGGTTAGTTTCCTTCTTGTTGGGCACACTCATGTCCATATTGATCAAATTTTTAGTCATTTTTCAGTAACATTGTGCTTACCTTAATTGAATTTATTAAGAAATCATACATTCCAGGGCCTATTTTTCACATGCTGGAAGAAACTATTATTCAAGGATCACATGGTGAAGATAAATGCATTGAAAAACTTAATGAGATTATCTTCCAACATCAATTTTGTATCAAAAAAATTGATGGGAAAACACTTATATGGAGCAAGAAGTATTTAACTACTGCAAAATAGAGTCGTCGTCATGTTTAGCATTTTTGAATACCATTCTAGATCATCCAATATTTTAATCAAAGATATTGTTATTGCAATCAGTTGTCAAAATCCATAATGCACAAAGGAATAAGAGATATATAAATGATTTTGAATTCTTGGAAGAAATTTAAAAATATATTAGAGATACATGTGAGTAATTTGATGTTGCTAATTCAATTTGGTGGGTGTCTTTTTGTGAATAATCAAAGTGATATCATTTCAAGATCAATAATTGAAGACATATTTTTGAAGCCACAAAATATGCCAAATGAACATGAGGAAAGAAACGTTGTTGAACAACAACAAAATCATGGTACTATTAATTCTTCATGGGTAGAGAAAAGAGAAATGTATATTGGTTCTATAATATTATGTGCACAACATGAAGCCATGGAAGACCTTTACAGGAGTTTTGTGCAGGATGTTAAGTGGGGTTGCATGATCGCAATGTTAGCGAATGGAGATAAAAATGGTTATCCATTATGGGTTTCCAATTTTATAAAGGTCATTAAATAAAATGAAGATGTTACAGAAGTTGAAGCACATTGGTATACCACAGACACATACCCATTCAATGGTGTGTGCAAGCCATAGATGGTAGTTGATAAAAAAATTGGCAGAATGATAAAAATAAACGTTAAAAATATGAATCATCTCCACACTAACCTCTTAAAAGTAGAGGATGTTGACATACTTGTTTATTAATTAAATTTAACAAAGAGAGGAACTATTCACTTAAGGATCATAGAGATTATAAAGAGGTTTCTACCACAAGAAGAAGCATTTAGATGGGAGTCTTCAGTGTTGGAAAATAAGAAAGAAAGAAATATTTTCTTATCTTAATAATTAGTTGTGATATTTAATTATCTTCTTATATCTCTTATTTAATTTCTTTATGTCTTCTTCTCATCAAGAAACTATAAAAAACATAAACATGAAGATGAAGGAAACAAGATGTGGCTCTCAACTAGGGAAAAACCCCTCTTTGAGGGGAAACCCCAAAACTTTATTCTCTTCTTCAAGAAAGAAGTCAAATGAGACAACAAATACCCTTTGACCAAGACAATGACCTCCTCTAATCCACCAAGTCAGCCTCCCAAGACATTTAGCCAAACTCCAAAAGTCAACTTAGGTCAAATTGCTTCAATACTACATCAAGATCATACTTCGGCTCTCCTACATTATATTTTTGACCTGAATACATCATCTAAAAATTTTGCCTTCCTGTAGCTCTAGAATCTTTCACGTGTGGGTGAACAAGAGAAAATTTTTAGCTTCTTTCTAGACAAATGTCTCCTCCTTGACTATGTTTTTCTCCTTCACTTCTAGGCTTCTTCGAATCCTTTTTTGTTAGGATATTCCGACACAAAGGAAATAGTTAAGTCTAGTGTAGAGTTAGGTAAAGTGTGTTTCTTTACTATGTACATTTGTAACTTATAATTTGACAGTCACGATTTGTAGTGATCTGACGGTTCACTCTCTCCACGGTATTAATGACACTTGATATGTGGCTTAACACCCAATTGGTCCATGATCTATATTTAAAGAGCATGGAGGGTCATTTGTCTATCTAACCATTTATGTAACTTTTCTTTTTATATTAATAAATTGCCTGAAGTGGCCGCGTTGGCTCAGGCCGTGGATTGTTTCCCTCTTCGAGGGTTTTAACCATGTGATATACTAGTGTACTTATTTTTGATCTGTTTGTGAGCAGAGACCTTTGGTGTTTGATCTAAGGAACTTACCCTGTAAATTCCTACATGGTACCAGAGCTATTTTGTTTTCCGCATTTGTTGTTGATCCAAATCCGAAGACCGTTTAACTGCATGCAGCTGTCGTTTTGTAAATCTACTATTTCTGAAATTTTTTGGGCTTGGAGAATGACTTTGTTGTGTTTGGAGCATCTATTACAGTGAGGGACCCCTTTCGTTTCATGTGAAAAGGTTTTTAGTTTCCCAAGTTATGTTAGTTTAGATCTTGAGGTATAAAGCATCCTTTTTTTCAAGTTATATTTGTTAATCGTTCTGCTTATTTCGTTTCCCTCTATTTATTGCGGTTTACTTTTTTATATTTTTTTATTTTTGCCATATCTATACCCTCTTCATTGTGTATGCTCTTTGCTCTGCGCTATGTGTGATCTCGGGAAATCAAAAACAGGAAGAAGGGATTTTTTTTTTGCTACGTATGCTCTTTCCCAGCGTCTTTGTGCGATCTCTGGAAATCAAAAATAACGGAAAAAAGGATAATTGCTGGTAAGACTAACCGAAAATCTAACGTTCTACTGTAAGGCTTGCATTTATTTTTTTTGTGCTCAGTTTTGTGTTTTTTTGCAGGAAAAAGCATGCACACCGAATAGTAAAAATAAATAAAAATAAAAATAAAATAAAAAACCCCTTCCTCCTTTCAAACAATTACACAATCCTTTTAATAGCTCACTTGCTGAGAATTTAGTTTATGAGAATAAAGGTCTTGGGTTCAAGTCTCTTTCTCAAGCTTCTTTTTCTAAAAAGGTTTTTATTAAAGGGGCTGGATCTTTTTTAAAAGGTTGAACTTCATCATCAAATTTCAATTGTTCCCGTAACTATTCGACATCTTCAACTCAGTTTTTTTAATAAGGCATAATTTCTCCATCCGGAAGTCATTTTTCGAGCTGTTTTTTTTAATCGGCCTAATTTTTCGAGACCTTTCCATTGGAGCAGTTAGTTTCATCTTTTTTCAGCTTCAATTTTATTTTTAAATTGAAAGTGCATGCCCATTTATTCTTAATAGCACCAATTATTTCCAATGGCTACCTCACATGGTAGATTTAATTAGAAGTAAAGGGGTTTATAGAATAGCCACGAGAAAAGAAACTAAACCTTTCGATGACGATAAAGCCGCTAAATGGGAAAATAAACAAGATCAAGCACGAGGGTTGATAGGAAATTCCATTGCTCAAGATCTTCGATTTCATATCCTTGACATTGACACCCCTGATGAAGCCCTGAAAAAGCTAAATATTATTTTTTGCATTCAAAATCAAATCAGGGCCCACCATCTTGAAAATGAGTTGCTTACTTTGGACCCCAATAATTTCTCCTCTATTGAAGATTTTTTGTCCAAATTCAAGACCCTTAGACTTCTTTTAGAAGGTTGTAAGGTCAAAAAGGAAGATGGTAGCCTCATATATTCCATTCTTGCTAAGCTTGGCCCTGCATACTCTGTATTTGTTTCCACCTTCCATTCCACTAGAGAAGCCCTCATTTCTCAAGGAACAGCCTATAAGAACCCCTCTTTTGATGCCTTTTGTGATTATTTGATAAGAGAACAAGAAAAACTCTTATACCTTGCTCTTGTCACTTCTGGAAATACTTCTAAGAAAACCTTAGCAGCCCATCAAAAGAATCCCAAGAAGCAGTATCCTAAAAGGTATGGTCCTAAACCAAACAAGGGTCCTAAGCAATTTCAACCGCAAACCGATAAAGCAACTCACCAAACTGATAAGGCAACTAAAAACAAAGGGAAGAAAATAGATAGACATTATAACTTTTGTAATCGTGATGGCCATGTAGAGTCCAAATGTTTTAAAAAGATGGAAGCCTTGGAAGTAGCAATGAAGAAGCACCGCATCAATTTGGATACCTCTTCAACTTCATCTTCGGGAATGACACTTTCTGCTTGTGGTTGTCAAGCATATGGTTATGCATTAAATGTATCTTCTTCTTCTCATTCTCATGATTGGCTCATTTATTCTGAAGCTTCTTACCACATGGCCAAAAATAAAGCCATGTTTGCTTCTTTAAATGATTGTAACACCAAACATATTTATGTTGGTGATGATAAATCTCTTAGTGTTGTAGGATCTGGAACCACTCATCTAGATAATGGTCAGTTTAATGATGTACTATGTGTTCCTACCTTGTCATGCAACCTTCTATCTGTTTATCAGATAACTCATTCAGGTGAAGGGAAAATAGTAGAATTCTCATCTGATGATGTTGTAATCAAGGATCTCAAATATCCTAGACATATTTTAGCTACTGGCATTGCTAATGATTCCACAAGGTTTCATAAGTTTGATAGCTTTGGGTCATCATGTCTTCCCTCTGGTTTTGTTGCTCATAATGATGAAGTGAGAAAAATTTGGCATGAGCGATTTGGTAACTTAAACTATCGCTCTCTTCAAACTCTATGTAAAGAAAATATGGCGATAGGTCTTCCTATGGTATCTTGCCGAGATGGTGTTTTCTCCGGATGTGTACTTGGAAAACATCATCGGGATAGTTTTGACAAACGTGCCTCTTGGCACAATTCAACCCCTTTACAACTTGTGCACAGTGACTTATGTGGTCTACTTCCTGTTGTTTCTTTCTCTGGTTGCAAGTACTTCTTAACTTTCATTGATGATTTTTCCAGACACACTTGGGTATACTTCTTAAAACTCAACAGTGAAGTTTTTAACATGTTCTTAACCTTTAAGGCCTTTGTTGAGAAACAATCTAGACATCAAATTCTTAAGTTAAGATCAGACAATGGAGGAGAATATGTTAACAAAAAATTTATCAACTTTTTCACTGAGCATGGCATTCAATTGCAACATAATATTCCATATCCTCCATAACAAAATGGTGTATCTAAAAGGAAGAATCGCACCTTAAAAGAAATGGCTAATTGTATGCTTCAAAATAAAGGACTTAGTCTCAAATTTTGGGCAAAAGAAATTAACTGTGCAAATTACATAGTAAATTGCACTCCTACTAAGGTTTTAAGGACTGTAACTCTAGAAGAAGCCTGGAGCACAATAAAACTAGGTGTAAGTCACTTTCGTGTTTTTGGAAGTGATTCTTGGGCCCATATTCCAGATGCGAAACATAAAGCCTTAGAACGTAAGAGTGAAAAAATCATTTTTGTTGCATATTCTGAAGATGTCAAAGAATATAGACTTCTTCAACCAAAATCCAAAAATATAATCATTAGAAGAGATGTAAAATTTGATGAAAATATATCGGCCTGCGAGCCCAGTTTAGCGGGTGTGCCACCTTTGACCTACAAGCCTGATTCGACATATGTGCCACCTCTCTCTATCTCTTCTATTTTTTATAGCATTCCTTCTAGTTCAGATGATGACAGTGAGGATGAAAATCCTCCTCCACCTCTTGAAGATATTCCTTCCACTCCACAGCTTCCAAGATGGGTCTACTCTACTCCGGATGCAGCAGAATCTCTTGCAGGTGACCCTGCAGATCGATGACATACACGTTCTCAGTTCAAAAGAGCCTCTTCCTTATTGGCTCAAGTTCCAGAAAATAATGATCCAAACACCTTTGAAGAAGCTTCCGGTCATCCAGATTAGGATGAAGCTATGAATTAAGAAATCGTTCCTTATTGGTAAACGGTACTTGGGATCTTGTTCCTCTTCCAAAAGGAAGAAAAATTGTCAGAGGCAGATGTGTTTACAAAAAAAAGTTTGGACAAGATGGAAAAGTGGATAGACATAAAGCTTGTCTTAATGCTAAAGGATTTTCACTATTTGAAGGCCTTAACTATACTAAAACATTCTCCCCTGTTGCCAAAATGAATTCTATCAGCCTTGTTATTTCCCTTGTTGCCTCCTTTAAATGGGATGTCCATCAGATGGATGTTAAATCTGCCTTCTTACATAGATATTTGCATGAATAAATCTACATGGAACAACCCCCTGGCTTTATCCAAAATTACTCTAGCCTTGTTTGTCGCCTTAGGAAGTCTCTCTATGGTCTCAAAGAAGCTCCTCAGGCTTGTTATGCCAAAATGGATAAATTTCTTTTAGATAATGGCTTTTCTAGGTGTCATTCTGGAAACACTATCTACACCAAGAAAGTGGGTAAGTCCTTCCCCATCCTTGTTCTTTATGTTGATGATCTTATCCTTACTCTAGTGATCCCAACCATATAAACCTTGTGAAGTCTAGCCTCAAAAAGAAGTTTGAAATGATAGACTTAGGAAACTTGCATTATTTCCTTGGTCTTCAAGTCTTGCAATCCAAAGAAGTTATTACCTTCTCTCAGTCGAAGTATGCCTGTGATCTTCTACACCACTTTCACATGGAAGACTGTAAGCTAGCCCCTTATCCCTTTCATTCTGGAGTCAATATTTCAGTCACTTGTACTACCACTGAGGTTGATGCTACCTTATACCATCAACTCGTTGGTAAACTTCTATATCTAACCCATACCGGTCCTGGGTCTTTCTTTTGTCGTTGGTCTTGTTGCTCGGTTTATGCACCAACCTCATGAAAGTCACTAGAAAGAAGCTAAGAGAATACTTTGATATATTCGAGGTATATTTCAGTTCGGGATTTATTACAATGTAGGAGCATATCCATTGTTGATTGGTTTCGCTGATTCTGATTGGGTTGGTGACCTTGATTTTCGAAAGTCTATTACATGTTATGTATTCAGTCTTGGTTCAAGACCTATTACTTGGTCTTGTAAGAAAAAAAGTGCCATCTCTCTTTCTTCAGCAAAAGTAGAGTATCATGGTGTCATTAAAGCCATCAAGGAAGCCTTGTAGCTTCGTCAAATCCTGTATGAATTTTTTCTTCATCAGCAACATCCAACTACACTTTGGTGTGATAATCAGAGTGTCATTTAGCTATGTAAAAATCCATTTCAGCATCGACGTATGAAACACATTGAGATCCAAATACACTTCATCAGAAAGCTCATTCATGATCGTTTTATTGAAGTGCAGTACTGTCCAACCAATGATCAAGTAGCTGATATCTTTACAAAGGCTCTCACAGAAGCAAAGTTTACCAAACTTCAATCCATGCTTGGATTTTAGGAATGTTATCATTAAGAGGGGATAGGCTCTAATGCATCCTTCCTTCTCCTATTGTGTCACCTTTGTAAATCCTTCAATCCTATCCCAAGTTGTTCTTAAGGGGGGATGTTAAGATATTTCGACACATAGGAAATAGGCTCCTTTTGTGTCACCTTTGTAAATCCTTCAATGTTATCCCAAGTTGTTCTTAAGGGGGGATGTTATGATATTCTGACACATAGGAAATAGTTATTTATAACTTGGTCTAGTGTAGAGTTGGGTAAAGTGTGTTTCTTTAATATGTACATTTGTAACTTATAATCTGACGGTCATGATTTGTAGTGATCTGACAGTTCACTCTATCCTCGGTATTAACGACACTTAATCCATGGATTAACACCCGATTGGTCCATGATATATATTTAAAGAGAATGGAGGTTCATTTGTACGGTAACTGTTTATGAGAGAAACATATGTAAATTTTCTTTTTATATTAATAAATTTCCTGAATTGGCTGCATTGGCTCAGGCCATGGACTTTTTCGCTCTTCGAGGGTTTTAACCACATGATATGCTAGTGTATTGATTTGTGATATTTTTTGAGTGGTGACCTTTAGTGTTTGATCTAAGGAACCTACCCTGTAAATTCCTACATTTTTCTCCTCTTCAAACTAAATATCGAAATTATTTTCAATTGGTGCATAAAATAGGTTGAATACTCTTTTTTTTATAGTGGTACGAAGCTCCTATTGAGGCTGACTTGAAGATGGGCAGACTGACTTGGTGGAGGAGAGTTTAGATGACCAATTTTAATCAAAATAATCTTCTTTCGTGACATAAACTCTATAATCATTCAATGGAGGATTTGACCTAGAAAAAAAAATAAAAAATAAACATGAAACCAATGCTTATAAATAATTTTTCTTTTAAAAATATTTTTATTTTTATTTTTTTCAACAAATACATCATGACTTAAATACAATTATGGATATTGATACTAGTTACATTTCTCAAGACTCCCTCTTAACTAGGGAGGTTTCTGAGCCACTAAAAGACCCCCTATACTTTTTAATTCTAATATATAATTAAAAATCATTGCCTATACATCCATAAACTAAAAATATCAGGTGTATGTTAAGTAGTGTGTAGGAATGAGCGGTAGATATCGCCTGGCTTGGATATCGACGGTGCAATTGCATCCATCGCATTCATTTATGTCGCGCCTTTAATGCATTACTGGATTCCTAATGAGTTTAGCTCCCTATTTACTTGTCGAGAGTTACCTTCTTAATGTTTGATCTGACAGCTAAGTCTTATCATTGCCCCCAAACTAGCACGAGATTTAAACATGGCCTTCTCGCCCGACAGATCTTAGTCCTTGGTGTAAAAATAATCAGACGGTCACTAAATCTCATCGCATTGAAACTTGTGTGATTGTTACACCCTCTCCTTTGACCCGATGCCATCCTATTCATTGATCATTTTTATATCTATGACAATCGCACCAAAACTTGCATGTATTTTAAGCTTGATCCCTTGTGTGATGAGCGGGTCCCCTCTCCTTGGTTGGAGAGTTTTCCAATGGTGGATTAACTCTTTTTTGCGACATTTAATTATCCTATTAATTACCTATTTAACCTTAACACTTCCAACCTTTCACCATTCTCTAGTTCTACCTCATTTCTACATGTCCTCCGGGGAATCCCGCCCATGTCCGTGAGAATGTGTGAAGAAATTCTTAGGTTGAAACACTCACCCCTCTCGTCCAGTAAGTCCTTCTAGCTCTCCTTCTTCTTTTTGGGTCAATAATTCACCCACAGAAAACTATATTGGCTGAGTCGTTAGGGAAACAAACCCTGGTTAATGAACTAGTTGGGGGGCAGGACACGAAGGTGTGCCTCACTGATATACTTACCCTCAAGAGGACCATTACCCCCTCTAAAGTTGTAATAGACGATGAACTTTGTTTATTAAGAACTGGGATTCTGCATGCATATTTGTCTCATGTCCACTTATACCTCAACTCAATCCTATTGCTAGCTGAGCAATATGAGCTCAAACATCAGGTGTTGTATTTCAAGTCTAGTCGCAGGCTCTTTCTAATGTTGGATGAAGAGTTAATGGCTAAGATGTTAGGTATCTCGGCATAGGGAGTCGACATAATGGATAAGGGCCTAGACCATGACTTTATCACCTGGGCTAAAAATGATAAGCTTGAATTCTTGAGAAAAATGCTCAAAAACCCGAATCCATAATTGAATTTGTCTTTCCTTATACCTACTAAGTCCTTCAAACCTTTCTAACAAACTCTGACCTCTATCCTTTCCTTCATATTTGGTCTTGTTGATGACACTAAAATGGATGAGTTAGTCTTCTTGGCCATACAACTTGTTACTCTCCAGCCCAAAAGATAAACAATTAATTTTCCCAAGTATCTGACTTGTGCCCTCATAGTAGACTTGTCTACTACTATTCCTGTCAGCTCTTGACATGATTGTTCATATCTTTCCCACTTAGTTCTTTTTAATTACCCACCTTATTTTTTTTCTTATCAACACTTCCTGAGTACTACTGGTGCCAACAATCAATAGAAAGAGATATTCCATTAGTATGATGTCATTTATCCCTAGTATGTTCCTTTTTCCTATTCTCAGTACACGAATTATTTTTCACACCCTTTGAGAGTTAAATTAACTGAGATGGAAGTAAGAAGTATTTCAGAAGAGCAAGTCAAAACATTAATATTGATTGAGGAAAAAAATATTGGGAGTTTGTTTTTCTTTCCTCATTATAAAATAATACGTTTATATGGATTTGACAAGGAACCTTTTTAGTTGCCCAAGTATGTGTCACTGTTACTATTTTCTAATGAAGTCCTTAATCAAAAAAATGATAGTAAATGAATCTTATTTTAGAAGAAAGGAATATTTTTCAATTTTCCATATGATATTTTGCCTTTAATTTCAAGGAATAAAAAATCATTTGATGCTTTTCAAAAGGATATTTTGTCTTTTGGTTTTCTGTAGGATGATTTCTAGAATTATGATCCCCTTGGCATCATCTCAAGATTGAAAAACCATGTTGGATTATCAACCTATACTCATGAGAAGAGACGAGAAATAGAAAGGGTAGAAAATTCTGCAGTTCTTGTTGATGAAACCGCATGGACAACACGATCTACAAGAATTTCATAGGCAGCCACCCAATTTGGCTCAAGTAACTCCAAAGTACAGATACAAGAAGGAGATGTAGAACTTGTGGTCTCTGTTTCCACTACTCTAGCATCCAAGAGAAAATAAGAAATTGTAACTCTTCTCGACGTGTCTCGACGAGTGAAGCTAAAGGAAAATGGCATATATGCTGACATGTTCAGACAAGAATTTGAACATTTGAGTAAGGAGATTCAAAAAACCTTGGAGGATATAAAACCCAAGGATTTAAGGATGCAATCCCTGGACATTAAAATTCGTTTACTAAGCAGAATGAAATCATGGCGACTGGTGGGTAATTGGTAGTATTTTTGGAGCAGTCCCAATCAATAGACACCCCGGCTCTAAACGAGGTGATCCCCATAGGTGGACCCTGATTCATCCCAACTATAGACTTTGAGAAAAATGTTTTAAATATTATGGCCATCCAACCAAATATTTGGGAAAATCAACAGATGCTAGGCTCTAGGACCTCTTTGCTAGCCATTAACTTGGGAAGCGTGTCATATGGATGTCATTAACTTGCACCGATAGGTAGGGGATATTGTGGCACAGAGATTACTCTATTCCACTCTTGGAAACAAAAATATGCAAGTGATGTTTGATAAGGTATCTAAGAAATTGCATATCCCCAATATGTATCTAAAAAAAAATACCAACTGGATAGAGTTAGAGGATATATTCGTTCGACAATCCGTCCAACCCAAGGAAACTGGGCCTATTAAGAAATTGTTGGAGGAAAAATAAAAAGAAATCAAAGCTCTTGAATCAATCCTTAAAATCATTGATCATGATCCCCATGTCCTGATATAGTATCTCTAAAGGAAGGAAGAAATCAAAACTCACCTCTGATACATGGAATTATCTTTATGGATTAAGGAAGAAGAGCGGTAGAACAGTCTCAAACAGCTAGAGCTACTAATAGTGGAATCTCATGAAAAATAAGAATGTCATCTGAAACTCTTGGAATAGTACAAAACTTCGATCGATTAAGATATTAATTCCATCCAAGTATTTGAAACAGAATATTATACACTATTACATGTCAAGATAACCTAGGTGGAGCAGGAAATACAATCGACCCAAGCTGAAGTGACAAAGGCTAAACATAGAACAGAAGTCTAGGTAGGTCGGAAGAATGTAGAGATCAAATAGATTCAGCCTGAATTGAAAGACAATCATAACAAAGGTAAATCCTTGAAGGAAGTCCTGTGAGTCATTGTGACAGGGATAAAAGTACTAGTGTAAGCCAAAGGAGATATATGGAGGGAAATTTCACAGAATATCTCCACGTTCAAATATTATGTTGATATCCTCTCACACTGCAAAAGTGGAATGATAAAAAGAATAAATTTAGAATATAAGGCCACAAATACAACCCTTTATGAAAGGCTGAAAGATATCGACTCCCTCATCGATCTCGAAAATACATTGGAAGATGATGTTTTGACAAGATTAGATTTACCTCCGAGAGATCAGTGTACTTTATCTCTTTGCATGCTAAAAGAGAAACATATTTTTATGCAAGTAATGCAGGAGGAATTCAACAAAGTTATTAAAGAAATCAATGATTGCAGGATTGATTGGAATTGTCTCAGGAGGTTTGGCGTACCTTCATTCTGGGGCAATGATAACTGGAAAACAATCCTGGGAAAACTTCTGTAATGAGTTGAAAAACACATAAAAATATCTAGGATGCCTAGCCATGCAAGGTGAGGAAGTGATCTCCTCTTCCAAAGTTGTGAGCAGTCTTTATAGGGATTTCACCATTTTTGCAGGGATAAATAATATTATGCATAATATCCCTACCACTTGGTATCAAATCAGATCTTGGTTGGTTGTAGTAATCACCAAATATAAAAATGTGCTCTAGTTTTTTTCCCCTAATTAGGAAAAATTGGTTAAGATGGATAATCACTTTAAACAGAACCTGGTGGTGGAACAACTCTCTGCCATGTCGCAAGCCATCATACTGGCCCAGCCAATAGATTTTTTGATAGATAAGCCAGATTATTCGGGTGAAATCCCTTTGATTACCATGCAAGCACCAACTATCAATATGTGTGGAGCCCACTCATTCTCCCCCACCGCCCATCGAGGAAAGTCAAATCCTCCAAATCGTGAAGGAACCACAATGAATAACTATTCCATTTAAATTATTTTAATTTAATATAAAGTTGAATTGGTTACGTTTCATAAAATTACTAATACAATTACCTTTTAAAACTATTATTTAAAACCATTTTTCCCATCATGGGGGGGTTGTTGACAGAAGCGAGAATTTTATGGTTTATGTAAAATTGTTTGTACATGGTGCACATTTTTCTTTTGCATATCTAAAATCAATCCTCGCGATTTGAAGAAGACCTTTATTTTTTGTTTCGAAATTGCATAAACTAAACTAGAGCCTTGTCCATGTTTTTGAAACAATTCAGTTGGTTCCGTTGTTCTGATATATATATTATCAAACATAGGAATGGATGATTTATCCTATATCGTTGCTAGTTGAAATCTTGTATTTTGCTTTGCAATGATTTATTTTCTATATTAGCAATTTAAATGTATTTTGTTATAATCTTTTCTATTTGGATGACACTATGTTTTGAGAAATTATAATTTTTTTTTGCCTTTGTGGATTCTAGATGCACTATCTATTTTTGCATGCGTTCATCTGTGATGGATCAAAACAGAATGTAAAGAGCATTTGTACTTGTTGCATATATCTTTCTCTGATACTCGAACAAAATTTATCTTTAAACCTTTGGTGTTTTATTTTTAGTTTCTTTTCCTTTTTTAACTCTCATTTTATATTCTCCGAACCTCATTTTTAGCTTCTTTATATCGTCTGGATCGTGTTTTCAGGATTGTTATTAAATTAAGTTTTATGACTCTCTTTTTTTAATACCATGAATTATTACAAGGAACAATTATCTGTATCTTAACTTGTTTTATTTTCTTATTGAAAATCATATAATTAGGTATCAGGGTTACCCCCTGTTGTGCATTGGACGTCATTCGTAGCACCTAGAGCGGGAGGACTTACTAGTCCTCAGTGAATGTGTATTCAATTCATTCATATGTGGGGACGATTTGAGCACTAACATTCTTTTGGCGTTATTTTTGGGGAATCATTAGTTTGAATCAGTGGATGACTAATTCTAACCTTGTCCAACCACATATTATTTTAGGTTTGGCTTATCACCATAGTGTATTAAAAAACTTATACGAACTAGTGTTACAGGTTTCCCGGATGCATCAATAACTTCGTCAGAATTAGGAAGTCTTAAAGCAGGAGGATGAGTGAGCCCAGCCAAACTCGAATGCCCTTGGACAATGATAACCTCGAAGGGTCTGAGCTTGCATTGGAAGTGCACATCCATCACTTCAGAGGTACTCTATTAAACATGCCTCATATTTTTCATATGAAGTTAAATATAGGGAAATCTATAAATTCATATAGTTAGATATTTGCTTTATTTTATTTTTTTATTTATTTCCAACCTGGATAGTCCTCGGAGGTTGACTATATCAATATCTAAGATCAGTCACTCTCCTTTAAAGGACCCTGAGTTGCTAGTTACCATATAAAATAAAAGGATACGCCTCGATGAGTTCATGCATATTCACTTGTTGTCTCTTAATCCTAGGATATTGGAATCCTCCATCTCTTTCCACTCAAATCCTCGAGCCATAGCTTCATCATCCTCCTCTCAGTATAACGGTACATCTTTCTCTCTCCCATCTACACCCTCAAGAATTCCACTACCCACTTTGTACTAGTATTTACCCCCTTCTCCACCATCTCTTCCACCCATGAATGCTTGGGTGAATACTCGTTACCATCCCCTTAATTTGTAGGGGTATCTATAATATTTTCTACTGAATTACGAAAAAAATCTTCGAAGGTTCGACAATGAGGGAGATCTAAATTCTAAAGAACATGTAGTTAAATTCCAAGAATACTGTGAGAACCTAGGCGCTAAGTATGATGATATTTTCATGAGATTGTTTGTGAAAATCCTAGAGGGAGATCCTCGAAAATGGTTCAGAACCCTTGCTCCTCACAATATCAATACAATGGATAAGCTAATAGAGTTGTTCTCACATCAGTATGGTGTTAAGAAGAGTAACAAGCTATGTCTCACATAATTCTCTGCCCTTAAACTAAAACTTGATGATTTTATCTCATACTTAAATAAAATATTCACTAAATATTATAATAATTTTCTCGACGTTGTTCATTCGTCTGATAATTCTATTGTGGATGCATATTCTACAACACTTGATGATGACTTGGCATACGCCTTGCGAGAGAGAGATCATATTATATTAGCTGATGCACAAGCTAAAGCTTGTGCCTATGAAGGAAAGCTCATTGCTACAGGGAAATGGGTCTTTTGGGACACTAGGTCCGAGGGAAAAAATAAATCCATTGATACCCCACCCCAACTTCCCGCCTCTTCCTCCTCCCAAGAGAAAAAAAAATTGAATAAATTTCCAAGCTTATTAAATCTTTGAAAAATAAATTTCAATGCTTAGAAGTAGGAAACATGGTAGTTCCTCTCCCCGAAAATCCATAATTTTCTTCCTAATACACCAAATTGAAATCTAAATTTCCCCCCCAAGAATCAATCCCCTTTCAATTATCCTCATCCTCAAAAAATTGTGTGGAGAGGACAAAGGACAGATGAGTTACCTGTACAACCTCCTCTTAGAAATAATGCTAATCTTCTGGATGAGCATGAAAATGATATAGCCAGTCAGCTCATGAACCGTGAGGAAGGTGAATATCCAAATGTAGATTCCATAAATTCTTTCTACATGCCATTTCCAGATGTTGGCTCCTTGTGATTTACAAGATTTGCAATAATAAACACTATAGGGGGCCACATCAGAACCACTTTGGAATCCTAGGACCTAGACTTCCTAGATTCAGAGAGGCATCTCTCTACTAAGTGTTTTCAAAGGATATATCTTTATGCTTTGTTTGTGATATTAGGCTAGTTATGAAGCTAATAGAACTTGTTTGTTTTTTTGGTTGGGATGGATACCATAATTGAAGAGGTTAACTAAAGGGTGAAGGTGAGAGCAGATTGAAGAATGTTTTAGCTGAAAAGATAGGTCAAGAAATAGTATCAACCCATTGGGCTATGGATTCACAAAATGATTTAATTGTACAACAATTCTTCAAGGGTTTTCATAGGGCAAGTCATCTATATCAAAGGATCTTTTATATTGAATTGTGATATGAAACATTTAAGATATTGTGAAAGAAGCAAAGCTAACAACCAATTAAGCATCTATTAACTTCACTGAAACAAGAAAAGCTTTTCAAAGTAACTGTTTGAAGCAAGACAAAGGATAGGGAAAACCATAGAATTATTTGGACAAACTTTTATTAAAGCACACTTTTCAGACAACAATCCAGTAATCCAAGTACTACTTTCAGAAAGGAGAAAACATATAAGAGAACAAGGAAAATAGCCTAAGATCAGAGAGAAACAGTGAATCTAGCCTCCTTTTGGCATAATCTCAAGGGATCTTTCAAAGCAATTGTTAAAGACTATCCAGAGGATAGGGCAAACCATAAAATTCCCTGGGTTAACTCTACTTAGCAAACTTTGAAGAGAATGTTCAAAAACAATATCTCAAGTTGTACTCAAAAAGACATGGGCTCACCAACATTCCTTCCTGGTTATAATCTATTGAAAAATTCTTAAAACAACAAGCTGGATAAACCTAGAGGGAAATTAAGAATCCTCTAAACATACCTTAGTACAAGTAAACATAAAGATAAAGCTTTCAGGCAGAAATAGGGTACTTTTCAGTAAATCCTACTCTAAATTTTCTGTTCTTTATCAGAGAAAATGGATAGTATGTAAAACATAAGGAAAAAAAAAAATAGTGAGGAATAACATCACCATTAACATAGACCAGGATCCCATGAATCAACTTGTATTATTGATGTTCAAACCAGTTACATACTTCAAGTCCAACAGGTCTTTACAGCTCAAAACGTCTCTTGTTCTTCAACTACTCAACATCACTTCAACAGCTCCAACAACTATCTTAAACCTCAATGATAATCCAACCAACAATAACAATGAGTTTCTCATGTAGTATTTATATATAAATGAGGAGGTGGAGTGAAATAAAAGGTCTCTATTTGTTCATAAATGACAGAGTTTAATGTTTTTTACCTTTGAGACCATGCAAGGCTCAAGGAAAAAATGTATTTATGTCTAACTCTGCGTTATATTAACTTTTTGAACTACTTAGTGGATTTTGTTGACTTTTAGGCTTTTTAGGTGGGTTGGCAATAACTTCTGAGCTGTCATTTGAAAATATCTCTGACTTGGAGTAACTTTGTGTATCTTTTGAGGAAAATTAGGCCTGTAGGTGGCATTTTGGTCCTTTGGAAGAGTAATTGCTTCAGTGATTTGTCATTCAAAGCCTTCTTTTTGCTGATCTGTCTGATTATATCCTTTAAACTCTAATTAGGCCTCTTGATAATGCTTTTTAGGCCTTGTTTAATCATCTTCTGCTTTGTCACTTTCTGCTGACTATTTTATCTTTAATTAATCTGTCTTTACACTATGTGCTTTATCATTGATCTGCTGGTTAAGCCTTTGATCTTCAGGCTTTATTCCTTAACCTCAAATCTTCATTGTCTTCTCTTGTTTTGTGTACAAGTGTTCTCTTTGTTGCACTGGAGGGTTTCATGAATGCATCGATGGTCATGAAGCATCGATTGGAGCTTTGAATCGAACCCTTTATCCCTTTCTTTATGTATTTGGTCCTTGGATCGTCATTCAAAGATAGAAAGCCACTTAGATTGGTTGTGGGATGGCCTGCAAACTTCGGGCCGCCATTAAAATCCTGCAACACAAACAAATTTATTAAATAAAACCTGCATTTTTGTGATTTGAGCACGTCGAGAGGAGCTCATGGGCCGGAGGGCGGTGCGAATGTCCGTGGCGGTTCCGCCGACGAACCGGAAGAACAAGGCTTGAATTTAATCGGTGACGAAAATAGAAAAGTGGTTTTTTGCGGCGAAAGCTAGGGATGGTTTTCGCGCGGGGATGAGGGGTAAATGGTTTTTGAGTGAATTGAAGCATGATTCCACTCAAATGATACCTATCCCTGGGAAAACAACTTTTATTGAAATGGATGGTTAAACTCTTGTTGGCCAAATCAGCATGATAATGGTATAAGCCGTTGACCGCATTTTCTCAATATTCACGAACGAAACTATGACGCGATCGAAAAAAGATGCATGGTATAGGGGTAAAGGTGGAGGACAGGTGGTGTGCAGGGATTGGGCTGTGGTGGAGCAGTGGACGGTAGGCTAGCAGGTGGCGTCAGCAAATGTGTTGGGTAGCAGGATGTTTATCAGCGGGGTGGAAAGGTGGGGATGTATGGGAGCCGTCAGATCTGGGAGATCTACGGTCGAGATTTATTTGGGGGGAGAATGAATAGGTTTGATGGTCAGGAGGATGGTTTAAAGGGAGGAGAAAATGATAAACATTGGATCAGAGGGGATCAACGACTGGGATTTGATCGGGGGGAGAAACATAATTGTGGAGTTAAATATATAAGAAAAGGGGCTAAAGGTGAGGCGAGGGAGATAGTCTTGTGGGGAAAGGGGATGACCAGGGGCTAAGATAAATGAGCGGAGATTTAGCCAATGGTCACAGGATGTGGTTTTATGAGCAGAGGGGGAGCCTAAAAGGAGCAGAACAAGTCCTAAAAGAAAGGTTTTTTTGAGCCTTTTTAATGTTTCGATAGGGAAAAAGGGTTCTTTAAACCAAATAAAATAATTTTATAAGGTTTTAAAGAGGTTTTGGGGAAAATGATGGAAAAAAGGTCTGAGAACAGTCTTCTTTTGTAATAGCAGGACTACTTTGAAGGATTTTAAATGAAGTTTTATCAATGAAATGGATTTCTAAAAGATAATGAACATAGTTAGGTTTCAAGAAATCACAAGATTTTCACAAAAAATTGTTTCTTGAAAATTGAAAGACTAATTTAGCCATAATTAGATATAACAAAATTTATAGATGGCTAATAGTGGCTCCACTAGGGGAGGGTAGCTTCTTGGAGGTGTTAAGAACCTCAGAGATAAATCTCTGGAAAGTAGACCAGTGCCTTGTGGTTTACTGCACTTTGACAACCTCTTCCTTCTTGATGATCAGGCTGCTTAAAAAGATGATCTATAATATCATAATCAGATGGTTTCTCCCAAACTTCTGCCTACACATCCTACTTTTCCTAACATTTTTTCTTCAGTGGGCACATTTGGACTTGAAAACCCTTTCAACATCATTTTATTCTTTTATTGGAAAGCAGTAAAATAATCTATTTCTACCCTTATATCTTCCATAAGTTCAGATTAGACAGTTGAACTCATTGTTTCTCTACCTATTCTAACTATCTGTCAAGATTAGACTATTTGACAGATTTTTATTCTCTATTTCTAAAACAAGAAATTTAAAACACAGTCAAATCAGGATTAGACAGTCTGATTTGCTATGGGGGCTATGGCATTATGTACAAGCTGCACATAGAATTTATTTGCAGAAAATGTAAAACAAAACTTTGAAGGCTTAAGATCTGAAATTTTGCAAGCATCCTTCCTTCTTTATTTGGCTCAGGTTTTGGTCTTTTTTTAGCCATTTCTCTTTTCTTTTCTTGGTTAAGATTTTGAGCTTGTTGGAACCATTTCTTTCTTTATCCTAATCTATTATACTGATAAGACAATATTACACTGTTTGGCAAATATGTTTTTACTAACCTATCAGCACAAAATTGAAATTTACTTAGTCATGATTAGGCTGTATGAATAAATAACAGTTTCTTTTCAAGAAGTGGCATTTTGACTTGCATACTTTTAGATTTTTCTCTTTTTTGGTATGGGGCTATACCTTTTCTTTTTAATCTACCTTCTTTTTCTCTTTTTCTATTGTTTTTGTACTTCATTTTCAAACTTTCTTTCAAGCAATGTTATTTACAATGAATTAAAAACTTTGAACAAGAAAATTTTAACAAAAATAATGTTTGAACATCCTTCCATTTACAGGACCTCCAAAAAGTTTAGCGCCATCCATTTCTTGTAGAAAAAATGCATTATTTCCTATTGCAAAGTGAATGAGATAAGGGCCTTTCCATAAATTTTCAAACTTTCCATGTTTTCCCTTATCTTCTTTCCTAGAATCCCATTTTAGTACTTTGTCACCAATTTTAAAATCACTTGCCTTTGTTCTTTTATCAAACAGCTTCTTGATGTTTTCTTGTACTTGCTGTGATCTTTTGTAGACTTCCTCTCTGGTTTGTTGTAATTGTACATTCTGGTTTATTCTTCTTGTCATACCATATTCTTCAGACTGTACCTCTTGGATCGGCTTCATGATTGGCACTCCTAAACTGGTTGGAAATATTGCGTCTGTTGCATAAGCTAGCTGATAAGGGGACATTCCAATTGACTTTTTGACTTTCAACCTGTCTGCCCAAAGTGCATGTACAAGCTTGTTGTGCCATGATTTTTTATTTTCTTCCAGCAACTTCTTTATTATGTTTACCAAAATTTTGTTTGAGGATTCTGCCAGCCCATTACCTTGAGGTTAATAAGAAGTAGAATGACCCAATGTAATATGATATTTATGACAGAAATCAACCATATTTTTGGATCCAAATGCAACAGTATTTTCAGTGATAATTTTCCTAGGACAGCCAAATCTAGACAAGATATGATTTTCAAGGAATGAAATGATGACTGAGTCTATGGAATTCCTAGAAGGGATGGCTTCTATCCATTTGGTAAAGTAATCAGTGGCTGTGAGGATCTATTTGTGTTGGGCAGATGAGGCAAGATGGATTTCCCCAATGAATTCTAGACCCCACTGCTGAAAAGGAGCTTCAACAGTGATTGGCTACAGAGGTAAGGGAAGCAATTTTCTTTTGCCTTCAAAGATTTGACATTTATGACAGGTAATGACCATCTTGTGGATATCTTGAAAGAGGGTGGACCAGTAATAGCCAACTCTAAGGATTTTGTTCACTGTAGTCTTCCAATAGAGGTGGCCTCCACATTCTCCTTCATGGAAATCATGCTTGATCTTATCTGCATCATTCTCAGGAAAACATTTAAGCAATAATTCACTAACATTTTTCCAACACAAACATTTATCTAAAATGTAGTAATTTACAGATTTTAACTTAAAAAAACTTGACTTTTTTTTAGACAAACCAAGAGAAACATTAAGATTAAGTAGCACATACAAAATGTCAGCATACCAAGATGAATTCAAAAAATGATCTTCAATAAGTGGAGCTGCCAACTCCTCTTGTTCATCTAATGCATTAAACATGTTTATATCAAGAGCTTGAAAGTTGGATTCGGCCATAAGTTTTTCTAGTCCTTGACCT
Organism: Pinus albicaulis; assembly: GCA_034641835.2. Classification (NCBI taxonomy): domain Eukaryota; kingdom Viridiplantae; phylum Streptophyta; class Pinopsida; order Pinales; family Pinaceae; genus Pinus; species Pinus albicaulis. The sequence continues at coordinate 1,447,392,114 of CM076582.1, read as the reverse complement.
TTGATGAGCTTAGTGGGCTTGATTTCTAAGTCATATTCTAGTATTACAACAATCCACTTTCCTCTCTTGCCATCAGGATCTTGTGTAAAAATTTATTTTACCACTGAATGAGGCACAAATGCTATGATGTGTGAATGTAAAATGTGAACTCTGAAGTATTTCAAAGCTTTCACCAAGGCAAAGGCTTGTTTTTCCATTATATTATACTTCAAAGGTGCATCTCTTAATGCCTTGCTGAAAAATGCAATAGGGTGCTCTTGTCCCTTTATGTTTTTCTGTAGGAGGAAAGCAGCCACTGAGTGTTCTGATGCAAATGAAAATATGATTTTTTTTTTGTAAAATCAGGACTGATAAGAGTTGGTGTTTGGGTAAGTGCTTGTTTTACCAGCTCAAATGATTTCTTTGCTTCTAAGGTCCATTTAACTCCTTCTTCTCTTTTAAGCATATTTGTCATGTTTCTAAGGAGTTCAGCTAAGTTGGGTATGAACCTTCTCAAGGAATTAATCTTTCCAATGAAATATTGGAGTTCCTTGATGTTTCTAGGATGATTGATTTGCAATATACCTTCAATCCTCTTTGGTTCTGTCTTTATTCCCTCTTCAGACATGTCCACGAAGTTTACCTTCTTGAAGACCAAACAATGTTTTCTTGGGATTTAAGGATAAATCATATTTTCTGCACTTCTCAAAAACTTTTCTCAGGTGTATTAGGTGTTCTTCATCTATTTTGGAATAGACTATGATGTCATCTAAGTAAATCACAATGAAGTAGCCTATTTCTTCTGAGAATGCAATATCCATGGCTCTCTAGAATGTGGCACCAGCATTCATTAAACCAAAAGGAATTTTCACATACATGAAAGTGCCCCAAGGTGTAGTAAAGGTTGTTTTAAGTTGATCATTAGGATGTACCAATACTTGGTTATATCCTGAGAAGCCATCTAGCAAAGAAATTCTTCTAGAACCTACTACCCTTTGTAAAATATGATCCATTTTGGGCAAGGGATAGTTGTCCTTTAATGAGGCTTTATTTAAGTTTCTGAAGTCAATACAAAGCCTTATTTCTCCTATTTTCTTCCTAACAGATACAAGATTAGATACCCACTCTGAGTATCTCACAGGGACAATAATTCCAGCATCATACATTTTTCTAATTTCTTTCTCAACCAGAGTAATTGAACAGGGTTGATTCTGCGCAATTTTTTTCTGTAAGGCTTCTGATTTTATTTGAGGGGTGTCTTGTGCTGAATTATTTCTGTATCATATGATTTTAAATCTTCATAAATCCATGCAAACACATCAGAAAATTCTCTAAACAGCTCAAGGTATTTCAGTTTGATGTGAGCTGGTAGTGTTGTGGATAATTTGATCATTTTAGGCTTTTCTTCACTGCCTATTTTTCACTCTTATATTTTAGCTTTAGTAGGTTCTATTTTTGGTCTTTTTGCAACATCATTAAAGTCAAACAATTCTTCTAAAGGGACCAGTCCTTTTGGCAAGCTTTTAGTTTTAGATTGCAACACCTCTAAATCTTCTTTTTTCTAAATCTCTGTAGTTCTCTATTTTATGTTTGGGTTCTTTGGTTAATAGATTTATATCAGCAGTCTCTGGCGTTTATTCTTCTTTAAAAAGTTATTTTTCCTCAGTAGGACAGTCTTCTTCATACTCTGAATCTGAGTTTGGCATTTCAAATTCATTTATAGACTGTAGGAAGTCTTCTATTTGTTTATCTCCTTCAAAAACTTGCCAGTATTTTTCATTGTCTGGGACTGCTGGTTTATATTTGACTTGAACTGTGTATTGTTTTCTTTCATAAGATTTTAGACATGTACTAGCAGCAAAGGATAATCCATTGGCAAGGATGTTTTGGTTTCTAGGGACAAAAGTGAGTTGGAATTCAGCAAATTATTTTAATAGGTCCATGGCATCATCTCTATAGGCTCTCAGTCTGAGATGTTTAGCAGTGTATTCCCCATTTACTTGCCTAATTATCAATTCTGAATCTCCATGAACTATTATCCTCTTGGCTCCTATTTTTTTAAGCAATTGTAGTCCTAAGAGGAGTGCTTCATACTCTTCTATGTTGTTGGTGCAATGAAAGTTTAATCTGTATGAATGACCTTCAGCATGATTTTTCTCAATGTTGTGCACCCATATGCCTGCCCTTGCACCAGTTTTAGTACAAGACCCATCAAAAATCATTCTCCAAAGAGGATTGTTTTCATATTTTTCATCAATTCCCCCTTTTTCCTCCCTGTTTTGTTTATTTTGATCATCACTGTGTTCTTTTTTAAGATCTGCACTATGTTTATTTATGTCTTGTTCCTCAAGGTTTTCAATGTGTTGAGGAATTTCTCTTTGATTGTTATGATTGACACTATGTTGATGACTATTTTGATGCTCAAGACCTTCATTTTGTTTGCTGTGATTTTCTGATTTAGAAAACTGTTTGGATCTTTTCTCTTTCCCTTCATCTTTTTCTATGGCTGCCACTATGTTGGCTGATGTTTTGTTTTCTAATCCTTGCTCATTAGGAATCTCATCATTTTACAAAATGAATGATTCAAGGTCAGTATGTATAGAATAAAGAGGGGATTTTTCTGGTCTTTCTTGGCTACTCACCATGTATTTCATGTGTGTCTCCCTATAGAGTCTTCTAGACTAAATGAAGACAGGGATGGTGGCATAAGTCATATCCATTTGCATTGTGCCTTGCAATTTAGCACCCCAAGATATTGAAAGAAGCATACCATATTTGGGGGGTATATCAGCCACAACAATGTCCATCACTAAGCTTTTGGCTGGGATTTGTGCTAAATTGACACAGAGATATTTTATTAGGCTTAGTCACTTGACTCTGCTGAATTCAAAGGAATACAAATATTTGTAAGCTCTAGTCACCTCAAGGCCTAATATTTCTATTATCACTTTGGGTATTAGGTTATGTGATGCTCCTGAATCAAGCATGGCATTGTGCAAAAATTTATCATGGATGTTTTAACTGACATAGAATGGAGGAACTCCACCTTCTTGAAATTTTCCTTCAATATTTGGTCCAAACAGAAGCTCAGGTTTGTCATCATTTAAGTTAACAGAGTCATTGCGATCTCCTATGTTCAAATATTTTAACAATTGGGACCAATATATATCTTGAGTGACTAACTCAGTGAGAGGGATCAAGATTTTTATCTTAGCAATTTCACTCTCTATGCTGAAAGGAGTTTGAGTTTTGGAAATGTTTAATTCATCCCTTTTAGTCATTGTTTTCTCAGCAAAATCATCTTACTGGCTTTTATTATTTACAGTAGTTAAAATGGTTTTTTCAGGAGCATTAGCTGAAGTGCTAGTGCTTCTAGGGTCACCACTATGTTTGCTATGAATTTGGGTTTTTTTTCCTTTGTTCTGATCAGAACTTTCAGCCACTATGTTTTTGTTTTCAGCTGTCTTTTTGGAAGTATTTACAGGATTGTCTTTAGAAGAATTTTCAGAGGCTCTTTTCTTGGGAGTGTCTTGGTTATTTTTACTCCTTAAGTCATATTGTTTGTGTGCTTCCATTATAGCATTTTCAAAGCCTTGTTGGTAGTCTGCAGACTCTAGGCTCTCTTCTTCATAAGGTGTATACATGACTTGTTCTCTCCTAGTGAGGAAGACAGTATCCTCATCATTTGTTCCCAACATGTTTATGTGTTTTCCCTCTATTTCTTCAATCACTCCCTCATCCTCATCAACATAATTCTATTGAAAATGAGGTCTGACTTTTTGATCAGGGCCTCTTTGTCTTTTTTGAGCGTGATTCCTTCTAAAGTTCTGATTCTGATTTTTATTTTTATTTTGAGGAGTTGTTTATTTTTCTTTAGGATACACTCTCTCATTCATGTTTATTCTTTCCATCATCATCTCCATATTTTTGACCAAATTATCAATTTTAGAGTCTAATGTGGATGGTCCTGCTTCATCTTTGTAGGTAACCTTCTTTTCTTCTTTCAATCTAGCCCTTCTGGCATTAAGGTTAGATTCTACACTTACTACCCCTTTCTGCATGTCTTCTAATGTAAGGGGTTCTCTCTCCCTTAATTGATAACACATGTCTGGGTGAAACCCTTCAGAAAACTTTATTAAGGCTAAGCCTTGTGGGGGTTTCATTTGTGGAGGGAGTGCATTATACACACTATTGAATCTAGTACAATAATCTTGAACACTCTCTCTAGCATTTCTTTTAAGTTCATTGTATTCTGACAGGATTTGAAGGGGGTTTCTCTTGAAAAGAGGGGGGGTCATTGATACTGTTAGGGGTTAAGCCTTTGAACCATTTCCTTGCTTCTCCCCCTAAACTTTGAGAAAACATTCTAATTTTAATGGTTTCATCATCTATTTCTTGTCTGTCAAATTAATCATTCATTCTATCCACATGTTGTTGAGATGTAGTAGAACTACTAGCATCATATAATGGAATCTTGGACTGATAGTCCTGTGGTAGAGAAACTAAACGTAAAGGAATGACTACGGGAGCATACCATGTTGTCATGATATGTGGTTGAGGAAAAAATGGGGGGTTTACAAGTGGAGGAAGGTGATGTAGTGGAGTGGTTTGAATAGTGGGGATGTGAGTGAGTGAAACATAAGCACTTGGACCAGCTAAGTACTGTTGAGCATATTTAGGATGAGAGAAACCAAAGTTATGAATGAAATGAATATCAAGTGGTGTGGATGGGGAGGTTTCTCTATTTTTATTATGTTGTAAGTTCTCAAGCTCACAATCTATCTGGTCTATACCACTAAGTGACTTGGTTATATATGGGTTTCTTATGAAAGGCAAGTCAACTTGGGTATCTTGCAGAGCTGCAAGGTTTTCAGGTACTGAACTTGCTCTGTAAATTGGTCTAACAATAGTTGGGTTCTTGGATGTAGGAAAATTCCTAAGGATACTTTCTGGATTATCAACTATTGTAGGAGGATTTGGGTCAGGATAGGATCTAGTATGGATTCTTTTGGAAGCCAGGATTTAGACCCAAAGATAAGAAAATTTTAGCCAAGTATGACAGTCTTTGAAGGCAAACTAATCTTTGAAAGAAAACTTAATCCACAAAGTCTTCTTAACAGGGTTTTTGATGATGTTTTTATGATGAAATGAGTTTCCCAGTGGATTCTATGGAAAACCAAGTGGAATCAGCAAGCCTACTGAAAACCAGTGGAGTCACCAGGTGGAAGATTTTTACTTGTTTCCTAGGACTGGTTATTGTCCACCATCAACAATCAGGAACCAATCTTGGCAGACACTTGATTCATTTTAAGAATGAGATTTTCTTAGTTGTGAAGTTATCTATTACTTAGTATATTCTCCAGTATGGTCGCCACTGTGTTGGCTCCCTGTGATTTATAATATTGGCAAGAATAAACACTGCAGGGAGGCACATCAGAACTGCTTTGAAATCCTAGGACCTATCCTTCCTGGATTTAGAGAGGGATCTCTCTATTAAGTGTTTTCAAAGGATATATCTTTATGCTTTGTTTGTGATATTAGGCTATTTATGAAGCTCAGAGAACTTGTTTTCTTGTTTGGTTGGGATGGGTATCATTAACTGAAGAGGTTAACTGAAGGGTGAAGGTGAGAGAAGATTGAAGAATGTTTTAGCTGAAAATATAGGTCAAGAAACAGTATCAACCCATTGGGCTATGGAGTCACAAAAGGATTTAATTGTACAACAATTCTTCAATGGTTTTCATAGGGAAAGTCATCTATATCAAAGGATCTTTTATATTGAATTGTGATATGAAACATTTAATATATTGTGAAAGAAGCAAAGCTAACAACCAATTAAGCATCTATTAACTTCACTAAAAAAAGAAAAGCCTTTCAAAGTAACTGTTTGAAGCAAGCCAAAGGACAGGGAAAACCATAGACTTCTTTGGACAAACTTTTATTAAAGCACACTTTTCAAACAACAATCCAGTAATCCAAGGACTACTTTTAGAAAGGAGAAAACATATAAGAGAACAAGGAAAATAGCCTAATATCAGACAGAAACTGTGAATCTAGCCTGCTTTTGGCATACTATCAAGGGATCTTTCAAAGCAATTGTTAAAGACTAGCCAGAGGACAGGGCAAACCATACACTTCCCTGGGTTAACTCTACTTAGAAAACTTTGAAGAGAATGTTCAAAAACAATATCTCAAGTTGTACTCAGAAAGACATGGGCTCACCAACATTCCTTCTTGTTTATACTCTATTGAATCATTATTAAAATAACAAGGTGGATAAACCTAGAGGGAAATTAAGAATACTTTAAACATACCTTAGCAGAAGAAAACATAAAGATAAATCTTTTAGGCAGAAATATGGTGCTTTTCAGTAAATCCTACTCTAAATTTTCTGTTCTTTATCAGAGAAAATGGACAGTATGTAAAACATAAGGAAAAACAAAAACAGTGAGGAATAACATCACCATTAACATAGACCAGGATCCCATGAATCAGCTTGTATTATTTATGTTCAAACTAGTTACATACTTCAATTCCAACAGGTATTTATAGCTCAAAACTTCTCTTCTCAGCCTAGTGTTCTTCAACTACTCAACAGCACTTCAACAACTCCAACAATTATCTTACACCTCAATTATAATCCAACCAACAATAAAAATGAGCTCCTCATGTAGTATTTATAGATAAATGAGGAGGTGGAGTGAAAGAAAAGGTCTCTATTTGTTCATAAATGACAGAGTTTAATTTTTTTAACCTTTGAGAGCATGCAAGGCCCAAGGCAAAAATGTATTTATGTCTAACTCTATTTTATATTAAATTTTTGAACTACTTAGTGGCTTTTGTTGACTTTTAGGCTTTTTAAGTGGGCTGACAATAACTTCTGAGCTGTCATTTGAAAATATCTTTGACTTGGAGTAACTTTGTGTGCCTTTTGAGGAAAATTAGGCCTGTAGGTGGCATTTTGGTCCTTTGGAAGAGTAATTTATTCAGTGATTTGTCATTTGAAGTCTTATTTTTGATGATCTGTCTAATTATATCCTTTAAACTCTAATTAGGCCTCTTGATAATGCTTTTTAGGCCTTATTTAATGATCTTCTGCTTTGTCACTTTCTGATGACTGTTTTATCTTTAATAAATCTGTTTTTACACTGTGTTCTTTATCATTGATCTGCTGGTTAAGCCTTTGATCTTCAGGCTTTATTCCTTAACCTCAAATCTTCACTGTCTTCTTCTAGTTTTTGTATAGGTGTTCTCTTTGCTGCGCTGGAGGGTCTTATGAATGCATCGATGGCCATGACGCATCGATTGGAGCTTTGAATCGAACCCTTTATCCCTTTATTTATGTATTTGGTCCTTTGATTATCATTCAAAGATAGAAATCCGCTTAGATTGGCTGTGGGATGGCCTACAAACTTTGGGCCGCCATTAAAAACTTGCAACATAAACAAATTTATTAAATAAAACCCTGAATTTTTGTGGTTGACTGCATTTAGAGGCTTGTGGGAGGTGGAGGAGTGATGCAAAGGAGGATATGCATAGAAGGGGTTCCATGACAGAACCAGGAAGAACAGGGTTTGAATTTGAATCTGGCACGAAAATGGAAAAAGCGGTTTTTTTACGGCGAAACTGGGGTGGTTTTCACACAATAGTTGGGTGGTAAATGGTTTTGAGTGAATCGAACGTGATTCCACTCAGAGGATGACACCTATCCCTGGGAAAACCGCTTTTTTCACGTTGAAATGGATGGTTAAACTCTTGTTGGAAAATGCGCGCGATAATGGGTATAAGCCGTTAGATCTGGAGGAGCCAGATAAATGGTGGAGGCGTGAGCGTGATCAGAAAAGATGCATGGTATAGGGGGAAAGATGGAGGAAAAGTGGCGTATAGGGATTGGGCTGTGGTGGAATAATGGACGACGGGCCAACAGGTGACGTCATCAAATGTGTCAGGTAGCGGGATGTTTACCAGCGGGGTGGAAAGTTGGGGATGAATAGGAGCCATCAAATCTGGGAGATCTACGATCTGGATTTATTTTGGGGGGGAATGAATACGTTTGATGGTCGAGAGGATGGTTTAAAGGGAGGATAAAATGATCACCGTTGGATCGGAGGGGATCAACGACTGGGATTTCATCGGGGGGAGAAACATAATCATGGAGGGAAATATATAAGAAAAGGGGCTAAAGGTCAGGCGAGGGAGATAGTCTTGTGGGGAAAGGGGATGACCAAGGGCTAATAGAAATGAGCGGAGATTTATCCAATAGTAACAGGATGTGGTTTTATGAGCAGAGGGGGTGGAGGGCTTAAGGCCTAAAAAGAGCAGAAAAAGGCCTAAAAGAAAGGTTTTTTGAGCCTTTTTAATGTTCCGATAAGGAAAAAACGGTTCTTTAAACCAAATAAAAGAATTTTATAAGGTTTTAAAGGGGTTTTGGGGAAAATGAAGGGTAAAATGATGGAAAAAAGGTCTAAGAACAGTCCTATTTTGTAATAGCAGGACTACTTTGAAGGATTTTAAATGATTTTTTATCAATGAAATGGATTTCTGAAAGATAATGAACACAGTTAGGTTTCAAGAAATCACAATATTTTCACAAAATTTTGTTTCTTGAAAACTAAAAGACTAATTTAGCCATCATGAGATATAACAAAATTTATAGATAGCTAACACTAGACACCCCCAAATATCTATAGTAGCAATTCTAGAAACCTCATCTTCAAGGATTTGTTGAATCGCTGGAAGCCTAGTTTCAGCATAATTATAATATCAAGCCCATAAACAATCATAAATATTACAAGGAACCTTTCCCTCAGAACCACTCGCCTAAGGATAAACATGCGCCACTTCTCGAGCCTAATCCTCCAGAGGTAGATCCTCCTATTCCTAAAAAAATAATCTTGCAAAATGAGCTAAATAAGCTCAAAATAAATATGTCGTTAATCGAGATCATAAGACTCCCTAATTATAAAAAAGAGATTGATTCTTTTTTTAAAGGCTTTTACCAGCCACCTCAAGAAATTGGGTTGAATGACATTATTAAAGTCCAAGACGATGCCCCTAAGATTTTCCTTAGCCCCACAAATTAGAAAAATGGTAATTTGGTGCCCCATTTCTATATCAATTTGAAGATCCATGAATGGAACCTTCACAATTGCATGTTTGACACAGGTGCCTCCCACAAGCTTATGCCTAAATAAATCATGGATAAACTCAGGCTAAGAATAACTTGAGAGTATCACGATCTATATTTTTTTATTCCTACAGAGTCAAATGCTTAGGTGTAATTAAATATCTAGTAGTAGTTTTGGGCCAGGTCCTAGTTAAGAGTGTTTTCATGGACATAGTCATGGTTGCCATCCCTCATAATTATGGGATGCTCCTTTCTAGGAGTTGGGGTACTAATTTTGGTGGGTCACACTGCAACTAGACCTCTCTTATGCTACCGTACCTGCTTTTAGAGGAGGTACTCACCACTTATATGGGGAGTCTAGATTGACATATACAATTAGTTCATAACAAAACCGTGATAATTCCCCAGTATATACTTTCGAAGAAAATATGGGAAACTTTGTGTTTGCTGTCTCGGAGGAGGAAAATTTTCTTATGACGAAAAAGGTCATTTATGTTACCATTCCCCCGGACCCTAATGAATTTTGGAAAATTTATTTATATGGAGCCTCTTCCAAAAAATGGTTTGGTGCCGATGTAATTTTGATACCCCCCTCTCAAAAAAGTACCTCCTTTTATTTCAAATTGAATTTTGAAACCACTAATAACATAGTTGTATACGAAGCCATTGTTCTGGGGATAGAGATGGTGCACAAGATTAATATTAAAATTTATCAATATATGGTGACTCTGAACTTGTAATCAAGCAAGTGTCAAACCAATCACCCTCGTTTGCGCGCTTACAACCTTACCATTGTTTCGAGAGAACATAACCAGTTAGCTGATGCCCTTGTTGTTATGGAACCTACTTTCATCCCTCCCTCTGGACTTAAGATTAAATTTCAAATAGAAGTCCTTTATAGGCCCTCCATACCCAAAAATTTGAAACATTGGCAGGTATTTTAAGATGAACAAGAGATAAAGAGGTTTATGAAAATGATTGGATAATTCTCATATCATTATATTGATGAAGATGGAGAAATTAACCAGGCACATGTCAATGCTACTCCGTTAAAAAATAAAATTGGTAAGCATGATGTCATCCCGTTGAATAATAATTACATTCCCATATGATTGATTCCTTTGGATAAAATTTTTGACCGCAATGACGTTGTTGCTAACCCAGCCCTTAAGCCCCCAAATCTGGAGATAGAAGTAGTGAACATTTCCCACACCCCTGAGGCTAAATTAGTTAACTTATCCAAGATACTACCGCCCCAGGTTATGGATCAATATATTCATCTTCTTTCATGTCTTCACTTGGTCGTATGACAATTTTAAATCTTACGAACATAGCATAATAGAAAACTAAATTCCTCTCAAAGAAGGGACTAATCCTTTTAAGAAAAAACTATGTCACATTAACCCACTTCTACTACCTCCCATCGAAAAGGAAATTAATAAGATTTTAGATGCAAAGATAATTGTCTCGTTACGCTATTATACATGGGTGGCCAATCTAGTACTTGTTAGAAAGAAAAGTGGTGAAATTCAGTTATGCGTAGATTTCAGGAATCTTAACCGAGATTCCCTGAAGGACAATTAACCTCTCCCTAAAATGGATGCTATACTCCAACGAGTAGTTGGTGCTACCTACATCTCTATGGTGGATGGTTTTTCTGGTTATAACCAGATAGCTATCCACAAAGACGATATATAAAATTTCCTTTACCACCCACTGAGGTACGTTCATGTATCAGAAAATGTCGTTTGGGAATATGAACGTTGGTGAAAACTTTCAGAGGGAAATGTATATTTATTTTTCCAACGAGAAGGATCGGTTCATAGTTATATATTTGAATGACATGACCACATTCTCCTTAAGTGATGATCATCATCTAAAACAACTAGAAGTAATCTTCCAAAAGTGTTGCAGGTTCGGTTTGTCCCTCAACCCTAAGAAATATTTCTTTGTTATGGCTGAAGGGAAATTTTTGGGACACATACTATCCCAGCAAGGTGTCAGGATTGACCCATAAAGCTTGCAAGAAATCCAAAAAAAATTCTCTCCCTCGAATGAAGAAAATATTTCGTGCATTCTTAGGGAAAATAAACTTCTTGAGAATATCCATTCCCAATTTCGCAAAAATAGTAGAATAACACTTGGATATTGAAAAAGGGTAATGATATTAAATGGGATGAAGAGTCAAAGTACTCTTTTGAAATAATTAAGACTAAAATTGTGGAGGCCCCTGTCCTTATCAGTCCATACTATAATTTTTTTTAATAATTTTCCCATTTTCCTTATAGCATACCATCGCCTTTGTTATGCTTTAGAAGAACTAAGAGGGGTAAGAATAGTCGGTAGAATTCTTTAGTAAAGCTTGTCAACATGCAAATTTGAAATATAATATCATAAAGAAGCAGGCCTATGCCCTTGTTAAAACCCTTAAGGCTTTTAGGGAATATATTATGTTAGTCAAATCTATAGTATATCTTCTGTAACCTGTGATAAGAGATATAATCTTACAGCATGATACCGAGGGATGAAGAGGGAAATGGATCGCTAAAACTGAGGAGTATGATCTAGACCTAAATCCCATTAAAGTAATTAAGGGGAAAGGACTTGCTAAATTTTTAACTGAGGCTAATTTCGATGCACTAGGAATCAACCAATTTTCTCAAGAAAGATCGGCAACGGTAAGTGAAGGGCAACAGGATAAGAAGTCACAGTTGTTGCTACCTCTTTCAGATGCTAATAATATTCACCCTGATTTTTTATCATCTGAGTGGTACAAGGATATCATAAGTTACCTTTAGACTATGCATTTTTCCATTTCCTTGAGAAACGTTGCACGATGTTCACTCAAGTTAAAATATATAAACTATTGTATTTTTAATGGCAAATTGTACTGGAAATATCAGTAGATATTGTTTTTAATTGTGTCTTACCTTCCCAAGTCGATTAGCTAATTTCTCAGCATCATGATGGGGTATGTGGTGGCCATTTTGTGTGGCGAGCCACTACCCATAACATTATAAGGATTTCTCTTTATTGGCATGCCCTCTTTCGAGATGTAAGCAGAAAAGTGAGGGCTTGCCACCAGTGTTAGATTTTTGTTGGAAAGAAAAATATTGTGGCATTACCCCTCAAGCATATCATGACCAAAGCGCCCTTCCAGCAATGGGGCCTAAAATTCATCGGGGAGATCCACCCCCCTTCTTGTGGCCATCACCATTGGATTATCACTATGAATGATTACTTTACGAAATGGGTGGAAGTCTCCCTATTGAGGAAAATTAATGTCAATGCCATGATGGATTTTCTAGTAGAAAATATTTATTCTCACTTCGGCTTCCCTCAAAAGATTATAGATGATAATTCCAAACCCTTTTACTCGGTAGCCTTTCAAAAAAGAATTGATAATTATGAGGTAATGTTAGGGCATTCAAAAGCTTATTACCCTCAGGGAAATGGGCTCGCTAAGTCCACTAACAAAAAAATCATTAAAATTTTGAGAAAATATTTACATTCAAAGAAGTGAAACTGGAATGTCGAGCTAAAGTATTATGTCTGGGCTGATAGGATCAATAGTAAAAACTCCATTGGAACCTCACCTTTTCAGCTGGTATATGGCCTAGACATTGTTTTCCCACTATATCTAGGTACCAAATTTATGAAAAATCTGCAAGTAGAAAATGAAGAGCCTAATGAATTGTAGAGGAGAATTAACCAAATGATTCAATTGTAGCAAGAAAGGGAATTGGGTTATGAAAGGATTAATCAGTGCCAGGAAAAGATCAAGCAGATATTTCACAAGCACTCTAACGATAGCATTTTTCTCGTCCTCAAATGGTACAAGACGAATGAGGAACCAGGAAAATAGGGTAAGTTCGTAAACCTATGTTTGGAACCCTTTGTGATTGATAAATTTGAGGGAGAAAATTATTTCTCTTAATAATTTCGAAGGCAAGAATTTGGTCATGTCGTTAATGGCTAATTTCTTAAACATTATATTACCTACTCACACTTTTCTTTCTTAAAAAAAATGAATGGAATAACTAGAATCAAATGTGCGCTAGTGAAATAATAGAAGTGTATTTATATAGTAAATATCTTGAATTTGTACATATAATCAAAAGCTATAAAATGATATGCATACAATTAATATTAAAGGAGAGTCAAAATCTATCTTTTTTCACCATTAAAATTTAAAACAAAAATGGAAACTTTTATGATAACTTTGTTTATGGCATACCATTTGTGGTTCTTAAGTGTAACAGCTTTAGGGTCATGTGATTTATATACAAAACAATTTTTAACCCCCATCTAATCCTATCATCTCTGGTCCATGAAGACCATCAATAGATCTACGCATTCTTTAAAAGTCCTAGGAGGGACCCTCTTTGTTGCAATGATATTTAATATTGGAGATATAAAGAAAATTGGTTTCCTCCTCCACAGGGAAGTGCCATCACTATTCGATTCCTCACCCATAATTAACCTTCCTCCTTTGGATGGGGTATGTTTAAAACCTCCACCGGGGCTATGGATTCCCACTAGCAGTAGAGAAAGGTCAGTGGTACTGAAATATTCAGTGCGTAATCTAGCCATCCCCTCACATTATGGTTTTTCATGGTATTCTAATGACCCTTTCGGGGCTATGGATGCTTGCTGGTAGTGGAGCGACATTAGTGGCATTGGAACCATCCAGTGTGGCATATTCTCATCGTGTTGTAAAACAAAAATCAATGCAATAAATAAATTGAAAACAAGGTGAAACTTAATGATATCAACAAATAATAAGGAAAGGAAAATATTCTTTGTAGGACAGCGAATGACTTCGTCGAGGCTATGGACCCTCTCTCGCAGTGGAGCGATGTTTGATGGTAACTTCTATGGATGAGTGTCCTAAAACCCAATGTTTTAATTTTTTCATCCCAGACATTTGTTTATTGTGACACACTAGTCTCTTCACAAGAAATATAGCTACATAGACTTATATTAAGCCTTAATTCGACACTAACTTCCCTCCACTCTCCCTTTACTACTAAGAGTTTTGTTGTTTATCGCTAAACCCATATAAACTTTTCTTAGGAATTTTTTTATGGTAACCACCCGAAAAGTTGTAATCAACACCACAGATATAAATAAGAGAAAACATACTTGAAAAAGAATTAAGTAACAATATGTAAGAATTATTTTCTTCCTCTAATTGAATCAACAAATTCTTTCTCAAGTAAAATAAACCCAATGTTTTAATTTTTTCATCCCAGACATTTGTTTATTGTGACACACTAGCCTCCTCACAAGAAATCTAGCTACATAGACTTATATTAAGCCTTAATTCGACACTAACTTCCCTCCACTCTCCCTTTACTACTAAGATTTTTGTTGTTTATCGCTAAACTCATATAAAGTTTTCTTAGGAATTGTTTTATGGTAACCACCCGCAAATTTGTAATCAACACCACATATATAAATAAGAGAAAAGATACTTGAAAAAGAAATAAATAACAATATGTAAGAATTATTTTCTTCCTCTAATTGAATCAACAAATTCTTGCTCAAGTAAAATAAATGCACACATTTTCATATCTTAATAAACCAAAATTATTGCAGGAAATTACTCACGAGTCTATTATATTGTTCTCAATTTTATATTCATAACAAACTAAAAGTATCCAACATAGTGTCCATTAAAAACACTTTAAACTGAGTCTCAATACTCTATAATGTTTATTTTTAATAAAAAATTACATTTCAGAGATTCTCCACTCAAAATTAAGACGATTTTCGAAGATAATTTAACTATCTGAGACCTGGATGATGTATTTTGCATAGTTGGAAGAACCCATGAGGTGAGCACTTCTGGTAGTTTCCCGTGCTCGCATTCCCTAAATTCCCTAGTAAATTCTGAGAAAAAGTGCTAGATTTTCTTCGATGTGAGCCATTCTCTCCTAGATTTCCTCGAGTAAGCACAGCACCTTGTCCAGCTTCTCATTAAGCATCTCTCTTCTACCTCTACTACTTCTTCGGCATCTTCCATTGCAACCAGCTTTACAAATCACAACAGTTTGGTAATAATCACATTTAGTGTGACGGTTTCATTATATTCCTTAATTAGTTCACATCGTTTCATCATAAATTATTCCCTTTAACCCATCACATCGCAAAAATCTCCCTCATGCCATATTTGTATGGGTCTGTCTTATCGAGAAATCCTCACCACCAATTAATTATGACTCCATGGCCCAACCGTAAGCCACTTGATCTGCATTATTGGTTCTCTAGAAGAGAGGACCATCCCTAGAAGTAGCCCATGTTAGCCACTAAAATACCCCCTATACTTTCGAATTCTAATATATAATTAAAAATCATTTCCTATATAGAATTAAGCTAAAAATATCATGTGGACGTTAAGTAGTGTTTAGGAATGAGAGGAAGATCTCACCTGCGTGGGAGATCGGCGGTGCAAACGCGTCCATCACATTCATTTATGTCGCACCTTTAACGCATTATTGTATTCCTGATGAGTTTAAATCCCTATTGACTTTTCGAGAGTTACCTTCTTAAAATTTGATCTGACAGCAGTCTCATCATTGCCCCCAAAATAGCACGAGATTTATACGCGGGCTTCTCGCCAGACAGATCTTAGCCACTAGCACCAAACCAATCATATGGTCACTAAATCTAATCGCATTAAAACTTTTGTTAGCACCTGAAATGGACCCCAGGCTACAAAGGCAAAACAGGGTAACAATTAAACCACGCTCAGCCTTGTAGCTAGCCCTACAAGGACAGGAGAGGGCTCTCTCCGTAAAAGAATATTCAATGGAACACAATAAATGGACTGATATTAGGCTAGATAAAATGATGGGAAAAAGGTTTTAATAAAATGAATGAATTAATTAATTTCAGGGATGTGTGGGATATAAAGGGACAGTTGAAAACGGGAATTAAATCAGGACACGGGATATTTCATGGGGCAAGATAGGTCGGAAAATTAGTAATTAAAATTTAATGAGGATGGGATGGAAAGACTAGTGAGAAGCTGAAAAGGGCGCAATAAATGGATCCTTTTCAAACAGAAGAAAAATCACAGAGTATGAATTATTTCCCAAGGCAGAGCATATAAAATGGATTCTACCTTTCTATCTTGAAAGCATTCAAAAGGAAATGTTTATGGATGAATGGAACACATAACAATTCACATATGAACCAAAGGAGAAAAACAAAAGCTAACTCTCATACCACATGGATCCCACAAATCAGAGCTGCATCTCTTATTAATTCCTGTCAAACTGTACAATGTATCGCAGAGATGTTCTTCCACACTATTCCCCTATTTCTGAGTTACAGATCACAGATTGCTTACAAATGATTTACAATTACAATAAATACACTGAAAGGTGGAAACATAGATCCACAGAAAAGGGAGTTGTTCTAAAAGCTGAAGAATTGAAATATAATCATAGAAATAAATACAACAATCTGCCTCTAAAAATAAGGGACAACATTGCATTTGACTGCTTGGAGATTTTGCTGTTAGGTTGTATGAAAGAAAATAGGTAATCCGATTAATAGATTTCCTATTTCTTTGATGTTTTAGATATCCTCATTTTATTTTAAGCTCTCGGCCTTTGATTGTTCGCTTTCCATTTTCTGTTTGAATAAAACCAACTTTTTTTAATAAAAATAGCTTTGAACGAAACTTTTCCTTTAGTGAAGGGAAAAATAGTGAATAGGAAAAAGGGAAGGGAAAAGAGGCGAGACCGCGTTATAATAGCAATCAGAATCGGAGCGGGAGTGGAGAGATATATATATGAAACAATAGTGTAATCGCAATCGGAATGGATGGGCGGAGGGGATATAACATACAATAACATATTTTGCTATGCGATTGGGAGGAAAACCTTTGTATAAATAATACGAATGAATTTTAACTTTTACAAAGGAAAAAGGGGTTTTGTAACGAATGGCAGAGGAATTAAATGGTGGGACCAGGGGTACAAATCGCAATCGGAAATCGGAGTCGGGAGTAGGGCGGAGTGGTACATATAAAACTTCTGATGCGATCGGGAAAGGGGAATAGGGAAAACCTTTGTAAAAACGAAATATAACAAATTTCCAATTTAAAAAGGGGAAATCCCTTTATTATATGAATGGGCGGATGTATGGTACAGTGGGCCCAGGGTCAATCGCAATCGGGGATCGGGGGTAATTGCATCGGGAGAACAGAATTTGTGATGCGATCAGGGGAGCGGGCGCGATCGGAGGATCAGAGCAATCGGAGGGAAGACGCGATCGGAGGATCTTGCGATCGGGTAATTGGAGGGAAATTACGATTGGCGGATCAGATTTTTGTGCGGTCAATCGCATCGGGGTATATTGCGATGCGATCAATTGCATCGGAATTATTTGTGAATGGCACTTCAAATAAAACACGCGATTGGAAAGGTTGCGATTGCAATTTATTATAATAAAACTCTAAACTTTATATTATAAAGTTTTATCATATGCATGGTGGGGAAGTGGTTGGGAACGGCAGGACTAATAATAAACTTTGATATTTGTTTATTATAAAGTTCTACGGGGTATGGTTGGGGAAGTGGTTTATGGGTACTTAAATTTCATATTTTTAAAAATAATTTATAATACGATTTTTTAATCGAAAAGGGGGAAAAGGGACTTTATTAAAGAAATATAAAACTTTAATAAAACAAAGTTTAAGGAAGAATGGGGAAATAGGGGGTATATGAGGGTATAAGGGCTTTTACTTCACTTAGGCATATAATTCAATCCAGAAGTCAGTTTTCAGAGTGTAGTATATCGTTGGAAAGCTCTTTCCGAGCTCTTTCTGATGGATCTGCTTCAAAGATGATTTGGCACTGAACATGCTACGAAAGACTCTCTGAAGGAAGGGACATCGCTTTGTGGAGATAACAGCTTCTGAATTGTGACTTATTACATATTATGATATAAGATTACATAATGAATGATAATAAAGGCAAAATATTACGTTTCACCTCAAAACATGGTTTTGAGGTGAAAATTACATCAAGATGAATAAAATGTCTCTTTGATCTTCCAGGTGTTGTGACTTTGAATTTATTGGCTTCCTCATGACCTTGCTGATATTATTGACATTTGACTCATTAATTTGACCATGGTGAGACCTTAGAAACTAATAAGACCCATCCTATGACCTACTGACATGATTTCGAGAATGAAAGCGACTAATGACTAAAGACCATAGAAAGGAAAATCAGCAAGTACCTCATGAGGGACAACTGATAAAAATTACTACCATCAATGAATCCATGACCTAGCAGAATGGTGAAATTTATTCAGTATGAGACACCTAATAAGCAAATGCAAAAGAGAAGTTTTGATCACTGATGGCAGTATGAATAGACTAGCACTAACATTGGCTCCAATGGGGATGGTAGCTCCTTGGAGGTGCCAAGAACACCGTAGACCAAGTAGCCTTATCCATTGGGCATGGAGTCAAAAATGTTGAACACTGACACAAATGCAAACTGAATCTGACTCTAGACTAAGACTGAAAAATGAAATAAAACCAACCATACACATATCATCCAAGTTTTATAGCCTTCACCTCGGGCCCCAAACTTGAATGACTATGCATTTTGAACCTTGATTTTAGAAAAATAAAATAGTATATACAATGATGATGAGATAGATTCTGATCCATGTCTTCAACAATGGTAGTACTTTATTAGCCTACCATTTACTGCTCCTCCAGGACAATCCTGGCCATCCATTTCTGAAAGCAAGAAGGCATTCTGACCCCTGTATGTTGTAATTATGTATGGTCCCTTCCAAAGGTTGTCAAATTTACCGTGCTTCCCTTTGTCTTCATTTCTTTCATCCCATTTCAACACTACATCATCCAACTGAAATTTTTCTTCTTTAGTCTTCCTGTCATAGATCTTTTTAATCTTGTCCTGCAACTGGCTCGTTTTCTGTGACACTTCTTCTCTTGTTTGTTGAAGGTGGATCATCTGGTTGATTATTCGTTGGTTTTCATCATCTTCACTGCCAGCTTCTTGTAATAATATCATAACTGGAACCGTAAGAGAAGTAGGAAAGACAGCATCAGTACCATAAACCAGCTCAAAAGGTGACATACCTATTTATTTTTTACTGCTGACTCTGTCTGCCCATAGTGCGTTGATAAGCTTCTGGTGCCAATTTCTTTTGTTTGCCTCCAACATTTTCTTAATTATGTTCATCAGCGACTTGTTGGATGACTCTGCCAAGCCGTTGCCTTGTGGATAATATGTTGTTGAATGGCCCAGCACGATGTTGTATTTATCACAGAAATCGAACATTTTCTTTGATCTGAACACTGCTGCATTATCTATCACAATTTTACATGGGCAACCAAAACGGGATAAAATATTTGATTCCAGGAATTGAATAATTACCGTGTCAGTCGCTTGCCTGGCAAGGATGGCCTTGATCCATTTCGTAAAGTAATCTATCCGAGTCAATATCCATCGATGCTATGCTGAAGACGTGAGGTGAATTTTTCCTATAAAATCGAGCCCCCACTGCTGAAAGGGCGCATTCACTGAAACAGGTTTCAAAGGAAGTGGAAGAAATTTCTTCTTCCCTTGGAAAATTTGACATTCATGACAATTCATCACTGTTTTATATAAATTAGAAAACAATGTGGGACAATAATACCCAGCTCTCAATACCTTGTTCGTTGTATTTTTCCAAAATAGGTGACCACCACAGTCACCTTTATGGAAATTGTGCATTACCTTCTGAGCTTCTTCTTCAACCAGGAAATTTAGCAAAATACCTCCCGGATCCTTCCAAAACAGAGCACTGTTCAAAATGCAATATTTTGCAGATTTGAGTTTCAAAGATCTACCTTTACTTTTAGACATGCCTAGAGGAGGTGACAGATGCTGAAGAACATACACAATATCTGAATACCAAGGGGACTACAGAAAAATATCTGAAATAGGAACCAGCAAACCTTCATCTTCCTCTTCCGACATTGCTGAAATGAGGTTTATATCTAAAGCATGCAGATTTGATTGGGCCATCAATTTCGCCAAACCTTGGCCTTTGATCAACTTAGTAGGCTTGATCTCCAGATCATACTCCAACATAGCAGCTATCCATTTGCCTCTTCTACCTTCTGGATCAGTTTGCATCAATACATCCTTGACTGCTGCGTTAGGGACATATGCTATAGTGTGTGAATGTAGAATATAGACCCTCAAATATTTCAATGCCTTGACAAGAGATAATGCCTGCTTTTCAATAATATTATATCTTAAAGAAGCATCTCTAATAGTCCTACTGAAAAATTCAATTGGCTTTTCTACTTCATCTCTCTTTTTCATTAAAACAACAGCCATAGTATGCTCATATGTAAACGAAAATATAATAAAATATTGAGTATAGTCAGGACTGATCAGAACTAGGGCATCAGACAAAGAAAACTTTACTAGATTGAATGATTTGATAGCTTCTTCACTCCACTTAACAGTGTTGTCTTTCTTCAACATATTGGTCATTCTCTCAAATGCTCAGCCAGATTAGGTATAAATCTGCGTAAAAAATTCATCTTACCATTTAAGGCCTGAATCTCTTTCCTGTTCCGTGGAAGATCTATGAGCTGAATTGCCTCCACTTTGGCTAGATCTATGCGGATACCATCTTTAGAGATGATGTGCCCAAGAAATTTGCCCTCATCCATGGAAAAAAGGCTCTTTTTGGGATTGAGAGAAATCCCAAAATTTCTGCAACACTGAAAAACCACTCTTATATGGTGCAAATTCTCATCATCTGAACCTGAAAACACTGTCAAATCATCTAAATAAACAACAAGAAAAACATATTTTTCATTTGCAAAAGAAATGTCCATTGCACGCTGGAAAGTGGCTCTAGCGTTCTTCAGTCCAAAGGGCATCTTGGCATACTGGAAGGTTCCCCAGGGTGTTTTGAAGGCAGTTTTATCTTGGTCCTTCTCATGCACCAAGATCTGATAGCCTGAGTAGCCATCAAGTAGTGACATCCTAGATGCTCCAACTACTCTCTGCAGAATATGGTCCATTTTCGGAAGTGGGTAATTATCCTTCAAGGATGCCTTATTCAAGTTCTGAAAGTCAATACACAGTCTTATTTCTCCAGTCTTTTTATGCACTGGGACCAAAATCGAAATCCAATCAGAAAATCTAATAGGAACTATGATTCCTTCTTTGTACAACCTGTTTACCTCCTTTTCAATTGATGGCAGCAACTTTGGATTAATTCTTCTCAGCTTCTGTCTGAAAGGCTTCTGATCTGGCTTGATAGGAATTGTATGTTGAATTATGTTTTTATCATACACTTTCAAATCTGAATAATCCCATGCAAATACATTAGAAAATTCAGAAAGCAATTTAACATACTTCTCCTTTACCTCAGGGGATAATGCCTTTGACAATTTGACAAACTTGAGTTGATCAGCTGTTCCAACATTCACATATTCAACTCCTTTCTCTGTGGGCACCAAGCTTGGTTTCTT
Organism: Pinus albicaulis; assembly: GCA_034641835.2. Lineage (NCBI taxonomy): Eukaryota > Viridiplantae > Streptophyta > Pinopsida > Pinales > Pinaceae > Pinus > Pinus albicaulis. Next base: position 1,447,370,473 of record CM076582.1, on the reverse strand, counting down.
TGCGACATCATCCTGATCAAAATGCTCCTCTAGAGGTATGAGACCTCTGGGAATTACATTATCCTTTAACTGCAATATGTCCATCTGTTTTGCTTCCAATTTCTAATCATTAACCTCATACTCACCCTCTATGGGAGTATCTTTGAATTTTCCATCACCCTGCAAAAATGCATTAATCTCATTATCATCCCAAAACAATTTCCAAAACCTTAAATTTTCCGGAATAGTAGGCCTATGTTTCACATGAATTTCAAATTTATTGCTGGAGTTCATCGGAATCTTCAAGTTACTTGCTGCCTTTGCAAGTGCATCTGCAATACCATTCTGAATACAAGGGACACATGTCAAAGTATAATCTGAGAATGTTCTCAAAATGTCCAAGACTGCATTTCTGTATGCCCTCAATCTTGGATGTTTTGCTTGATATTCTCCCTTCACCTGTTTGATTATCAATTCGGAGTCGCCATACACTGCAATACTCTTAGCAGTTAACTTTCTAAGAATTTTTAGTCTAGCAATCAAAGCTTCATATTCAGCCTCATTATTTGAACAATCAAAAGCCAATTTATAAGAACAGACCCTTACATTACTTGGTACTTTGTTTGGGGCAGAAAAAGGGTTGCGTACCCAAATTCCAATTCCAGCACCGTCATTTCCTACTACACCATCAAAATCCATGGTCCACAAACCATTTTCATCTTCTTGAATATGCTAGAAATTTGTTTCTTTTTCTTCTTTACCTTGGCTGATTTTTGGTTGTTCATTGTCCCTTTGCTACTGGCAGGCAGGAGGTTCAGAAGTGTTTGCTGCTTTGTCTTTTTCTTGTTTGAGGACCTCTCTGAAATTCTTTGAAATCTCAGGTATTTCATCCACTTGTACCAATTGAATATTCTCATTATTTAAACCACCATCAGAATAAAATACAAAAGACTCTAGGTCTGTATGGACAGCATTAATGGGATGATTTACAGGCTTGTCTTTGCTGCTAATCATATATTTCATTTTCTTTTCCCTATATAACTTCCTCAACTAGCCAAATACAGGGATAGTGGCATAAGAGAAGTCAAGCTGCATGGTTCCCTTAAGTTTTGCACCCTAAGACCTAGATAGGAGCATTCCAAACCTTGGTGGGACATCAGTAACAACTACGTCCATCAAGACATTCTTTGTTGGAATCTGATCTAAAGACACTACCAAATCTTTAATTAAACCAATACAGTGGACCCTACTTGAGTCGAAGGAATACAAGTCATGATATTTATGAGTGATGTCAAGGCCTAGCTTCTCCATGACAGCTTTGGGCATCAAATTATGTGAGGCCCCGGAGTCCAACATAGCATTATGCAGGATAAACTCATGTACTCTAAGACTCAAGTAAAAAGGAGGGACTTCATTTTCTTCAGATTCTTCTGTGGCTGGACCGAAAATAAGTTCAGGCTAGTTGTCTTCTACATTGACCATATCGGAGACGGAATCTATTTGCAAGACTTTGGACACCTGAGTTTTATACACACTATTCTTCACCAACTCTGTGAGGGGCATAAACACTTTTAATTTAGAGATTTCATTTTCTAGATTAAAGGAGGGAGCTTTTTCTACCTCTTTAATGGGTGGGTCTCTCTTCTCTGTTGGCTCCTTTACTGTGTTCTGTTGGTTCTTCTCATTGGCTGTGTTAGCAACTGCAGGTGCTTTGCTAGAGGAAGGATAAGCCAGCTCCTTAGCTTTCTTCTGTGCATCATTTTTCATTTGGAGTTCCTTTCTCTTTTGAATGGGGTTGACTGTAACCTCTCTGTTCCTTAAAGAGTACTGCCTTTGTTGAGCCAACATAGCGTTCATATACCCTCTCTGATAGTCATCAGACTCCTCTTCCAGTACTGTATCATTGGCCAAAATGAAATTTTGGTCTTTTTGAATGTCTAGAGTCGCCACTGTGTATTCTTCGTCTTTTGTAAGGAAAATGGGCACACCATCAGCCATGAAAAAGTGATTAGCCTCAATCACAGGATTATCATCATCTGAATCTGTCCCTTGCATGTAGTTCTGCTGCAAAGGAGTTTTAATCTGCTGTTATGGTGGCGTAATTTGGTCCTGCGTTCTTTGTTCTCTCTGTTTAATTCTGAATTGCGGCTGCTGTCCTCTGAAATTCAGATTTATTATTTGAGGCTCTGGTCTGTCTGCAATGGTCAACCTACCAACCATTTTTTCCACCGTTCTGATCAGAGTGTCCATTTTACTGTCTGAAGTAGAGGCCTCCTCTTTTATTGTGACTCTTTTCTTAGCTCTGGCTCATGCTCTTTTAGCCAGCAGATTAGCTTCAACGTTTACCGCTATCTTCTGCATGTCTTCAAGTGAAGACGGATCTCTTTCACGCAGCTGATATGCCATGTCAGCATCAAATCCATTGGGAAATTTTAACAATGCTAATCCCACAGGAGGCTTCAAATTAGCTGGAATAGCATTATATACAACATTTAATCTCAAACAATACTCCTGCACGGTTTCACCCATATTTCTTTTAATGTTCTCATATTCAGACAGAATTTGAAGTGGGTTCTTTTTTACCTCCCACCGGTCCAAGAACTAAGTGTGCAACTCCTGCAAAGTGCGAATTGTGCCTGGCGGTAGGGCTCTAAACCACTTTCTGACTTCGTCTCCGAAACTTTGAACAAACAGCCTTGTCGTTACATTCTCTGCTTCTACCTCATGCAAATCAAAAAAGTTTCATTTTATCAACATGTTGTTGAGCCGTGATGCTCTGAGTGGCATCAAAAATAGGAATTTTACTTTGATAGTCAGCCAGCATATCATTGAGGACCTGGGGTAAGACCAGGGGTGCATACCTGGCAGCCATAACTCTGGGTGGATTTACGAAAAGATTTGTAGGATTTGAGGGAGGTGTTAATGGAGGAGATGATAATTTGGAATTGACTGATGGGAATGCTGATGAATTGGGAGGGGGAAATGTTGTTCCTGATGATTCTGAAGGCTCAGGGATATTGGTTATAGTGATGGACTGAGGAGAATTCAAAATGTAATCGTTAATGGAGGTATTTTCTCTTTGGACTTCAATATCTACAAGGAAATCAGGATCTAAAAATGTATCATCAATGTCATTTTCAGACTTATTCCTAAATAAAGAAAGCTCGAAATTCTCGTCAAAGGAAAAATCCTGTACAAACAACCATTCACTGGGCCAAGTATAGGACCTGAAAATGGGTCTGGGGCTTAATGATCCTTCTTGTCTTCTGACAATTCTTGGAATAAGATTTGGATTTTCAAACACAGGGGGAGGATTTGGATTTGGATTAGCCCTAGTGTATCTTCTTGAAGCCAGTGTGGTCGAATGTCTATTTTACAAAAATCTTATTTTGCAGCCTAGAAAAATCTGAACATAATCTTTCAAAAGTATGGAATTATTTGATGTACTAGGGAAAATCTTGCAAGTCAGATGTTATGTTTATAAAACTAGATCGGAGATTGACTGAAGCAGCATTTATCTACTTATGCACTTGCAAAGAAATGTGTAGTTCGAAGGCTACCGGGCATAACTTTAGGCTCCATATGTATTTTATAAAACAAATAACACTAAAAAAAAAAAAATCTTGAACTTTTCCCTAGCAAAGTCGCCAGAGATGTTAGCACCTGAATTGGACCCCAAGCTACAAAAGGCAAATTAGGGTAACAACTAAACCACACTCAGCCTTGTAGCTAGCCCTACAAGGATAGGAGAGGGCTCTCTCTGTGAAAGAATATTCAATGGAACACAATAAATGGACTGATATTAGGCTAGGTAAAATGATAGGGATAAAAGGTTTAAATAAAATGAATGAATGAATGAATGAATTTCAGGGATGTGTGGGATATAAAGGGGCAGTTGAAAGCGGGAATTAAATCAGGACACAGGATATTTCATGGGGCAAGATAGGCAGGAAAATTAGCAATTAAAGTTTAATGAGGATGGGATGGAAAGACTGGTGCGAAGCTGAAAATGGCACAGCGAATGGATCCTTTTCAAACAGAAGAAAAAAATCACGGATTATGGACGGTTGCAGAGCGGAAGCATGTAAATGGATTCTGCTATCTTGAAAGCATTCAAAAGGAAATGTTTGTGGATGAATGGAAGTGATAACAGACTGCATATGAAACAAAGGAGAAAAACAAAATACAACTCTCGTGCCACATGGATCTAAATACGGTATCTCTTATTAATTCCTGTCAAACTGTACAATGTAGCATAGAGACGTTTTTCCACATTATTCCCCTACTTTTGATTCTTTTCTCACTGCTTACAAATGATTTACAATTACATTAAACAGACTGAAATGTGGGAACATAGATCCACAGAAAAGGGAGTTGTTCTAACAGATGAAGAACTGAAATACAATCATAGAAAGAAATACAACAATCTGCCTCTAAAAATAAGGGACAGTGTTGCATTTAGTACAGCAAATTTTTCTATTAGGCTATATGAAAAATAGGTAATTCGATTAACGGGTTTCTATTTCTTTGTTGTTGTGATTATCTTCATTTATTTTAAAGCTCTTGGCCTTTTAATTGTCCTTTCCATTTCTTCATTTTGAATAAAACCAACTTTTTAATAAAAATAACTGAACAATTGCCTTTAGTGAAGGAAAAATAGTAGATAGAAAAAAGGAAGGAGAAAGAAGGTGGGGCCGTGTGCGTCGAGAATCGAGGGACGCGGGAAGGAGAGATATATATATGAAACAATAGTGTAACCACAATTGGAATGGATGGGCAAAGGGGATATAACATACAATAACATATTTTGCGATGCGATTGGGAGGAAAACCTTTTTATAAATAATACGAATGAATTTTTAACTTTTACAAAGGAAAAAGGGGTTTTGTAATGAATGGCGGAGGAATTAAATGGTGGGACCGGGGGTATGAATCGCAATCGGAAATCGGAGTCAGGAGTAGGGCGGAGTGGTACATATAAAAATTCTGATGCAATTGGGAAAGGGGAATGGGGAAAACCTTTGTAAAAATGAAATATAACAAATTTCCAATTTACAAAGGGGAAATCCCTTTATTATATGAATGGGCAGATGTGTGGTACGGTGGGCCCGGGGTCAATCGCAATCGGGGATCGGGGGTAATCGCATCGGGAGAACAGAATTTGCAATGCGATCGGGGGAGCGGGCACGATCGGAGGATCGGAGCAATCGGAGGGAAGACGCGATTGGAGTATCTTGCGATCGGGTAATCGGAGGGAACTTGCGATTGGGAGATCGGAGTTTTGTGCGATCAATCCAATCGGAGTATATTGCGATGCGATCAATCGCATCGGAAATATTTGCGATTGACACTTCAAATAAAACACGTGATTGGAAAGGTTGCGATTGCAATTTATTATAATAAAACTTTAAACTTTATATTATAAATTTTTATCATATGCATGGTGGGGAAGTGGTTGGGAACGGTGGGACTAATAATAAACTTTGATATTTGTTTATTATAAAGTTCTACGGGGTATGGTTGGGGAAGTGGTTTATGGGTACTTAAATCGCATATTTTTAAAAATAATTTATAATGCGATTTTGTAATCGGAAAGGGGGAAAAGGGACTTTATTAAAGAAATATAAAACTTTAATAAAACAAAGTTTAAGGAAGAATGGGGAAATAGGGGGTATATGAGGGTATAAGGGCTTTTACATCACTTAGGCATAGAATTCAATCCAGAAGTCAGTTTTGAGAGTGTAGTATACCGTTGGAAAGATCTTTCTGAGCTCTTTCTGATGGATCTACTTGGAAGATGATTTTGCACTGAAAATGCTGCGGAAAACTCTCTGAAGGTAGGGACATCACTTTGTGGAGATAACAGCTTCTGAATTGCGACTTATTACATATGATGATACAAGATTACATAATGAATGATAATAGGAAAAATATTACGTTTCACCTCAAAACATGGTTTTGAGGTGAAAATTACATCAAGATGAATAAAATGTCTCTTTGATCTTCCAAGTGCTGTGACTTTGAATTTATTGACTTCCTCATGACCTTGCTGATATTATTGACGTTTGGCTCATTAATTTGACCATGGTGAGACCCTAGAAACTAATGAGACCCATCCTATGACCTACTGATATGATTTCGAGAATAAAAGTGACTAATGACTAAAGACCATAGAAAGGAAAATCAGCAAGTACCTCATGAGGGAAAACTGGTAAAAATTACTACCATCAATGAATCCATGACCTAGCGGAATGGTGAAATTTATTCGGTATGAGACACCTAATATGAAAATGCAAAAGAGCAGTTTTGATCACTGATGGAAGTATGACTAGACTGACATTAACAACTTTCATGACCTTTACACCCTTTCCTATACCCTAATGCCTTCACATTCCCTGATCGTTTTTATATCTACGACAATTTCACTAATACTTGCGTGCAGTTTAACCTCGAGCCCTCATGTGATGAGCATGACCCCCTCTCCTCAGTAGGCAAGCTATCCAATGGCAAATGATCACATGTCCACGACATTTAATTATCCTAGTAATTACCCATTTAAATTTAACGCCACCAATATCTCATCATTCTCTCGTTCTATCGCATTTTTGCATGTCCTCCAGGGAAGCCCACACATGGCCGCAAGAAGGTGTGAAGTTATTCTCAAGTCCAAAATACTCACCCCTCTCATTTTGTAACTCCTCCTAGCTCTCCTTCACCTTGTTGGGTAAATAATTCAGCCACAGAAAACTATAATGGTCGAGTCGTCAAGGAGATATACCCTGGTCAATGAACTTGTTGGGGTGCAGGACATGAAGGTGTGCCTCATTGATATCCTTACCCTTAAGAGGAAACTTACCCCATCTAAAACTGCGATTGACGATGATGTATGTTTATTCAGAACTGGGATTGTGCATGCAGCTTATTCACTTGTCCAATTAAACCTTGACTCAATCCTCTTGTTGGTCGAGAAATATGAGCTCAAACATCTGTGTTCTATTTCAATTCTATTTTCTGACTCTTTATAAATATGGGTTAATAGGTAATGGCTAAGATGTTACGTATCCTAGCACAAGCAATTGACATAAAGGATAAGGGACTGGACCATGAGTTTATCACCTGAGCTGAAAATGATAAGCTTGAATTCTTGAGAACCTTGTTCGAAAACCTTCATCCATAATTCAAGTTTCCTTTCCCTTTACCCACTCAGCCCTTGAAACCTTTCTACCAAACTATAACCTCTATCCTCTCTGTCATATTTGGTCTTTCTTATGACATAAATGGATGAGTCGGTCTTTTTGGCCATATGGCTCGTTACTCTTTAGCCTAACCGAGAAACCATTCATTTTCACAAGTACCTGACCCATTCCCTCAAAGTAGACTTGTCTACTGCTATTCCTTTCATCTCTTGCCGTCATTTTTTATATCTTTTCCACGTAGTTATTTTTTATTACCCTTCTTATTTTTTATCTTCTCAACTCATCCTGAGTACTACTGGTACCAACAGTCAAGAGAAAGAGATCTCCCACTGGTCTGATATTATTTATCCCCAGCTTGTTCCTTTTACCTATTCTTAGTACACGGATTTTTTTTGCACACACTCTGAGAATTAAATTAACTGAGACAAAATTAAGAAGGATTTCTGAAGAGTAGGTCATAACATTAATAATTACCAAGGAACAAAATATTGGGAGTTGGTTTTTGTTTCTTGGTTATACCATAAAATGTTTATATGTATTCAACAAGTGACCTTTTCACTTTCCCAATTATGTGTCATTATTAATATTATCTTATGAATTCCTTGGGAAGAAAACGATAGTAAATGAATCTCATTTTGTTTCTAATAAAAAAGGAGTAATGTTCAATTTTCCATATGCTATTATGCCTTTAACTACAAAGAATAAAAGTGAAGTTGATGCTTTGGAAAAGGAGATGATGTCTTTTTGTAATATGTAGGATGATATTTGGCATTATGATCCCCTTGGAATCATCTCAGGAATGAAAAAGCATGCTATATTATCAGCTTATACTCATGAGAAGAGACCAGAAATAGAATGGTAGCAAATTCTGCAGTTCTTGTTGATGAAACTACACATTCAAAAACATCTGTAGGAATGATAGAGGAAACCACCCAAATTGGCTCAAGTAACTCCGATGTATAGATAAAAGAAGGTGATGTAGAACCTGTGGTCTATGTTTCCACTACTCTTGCATCCAAGAGAAAATTAGAAAGCTTAACTCCCCCCGACATGTATCGATAAGTGAAGCCAAAGGAAAATGACGCAAATTCTGACATGAGAGGACAGGAAGTTGAACATTTGAGTAAGGAGATTCAACAGACCTTGGAGGATCTAAAACCCAACGATTCAGGGATGCAAACCCTGGACATTAAGCATGATTTTACTGAGGAGAAGGAAATCATGGCAACCGGTTCATAATTAGTGTTATTTTCAGATAATTCCCAATCAATAGACACCTTAGCTCTAAAGGTGGTGATCTTCATAGCTGGACCTCGATTCATCTAAGGTACACATTTGAGATAAATGTTTTAAATCTTACGTTCGGCTAGCCAGAGATTGGGTAAAATCAATAAATGATGAACTCTAGGACCTCTTCCCTGGCCATTAACCATTAACCTGGGGAGGGTGTCAATTATGGATGTCATTAATCTGCACCGACAGGCAGGGGATAGTGTGGCATAGATATTACTCGATTCCACTACTGGAAACAAAAAAATGCAAGCGATGTTTGAGAAGGTGTTTGAACAATTACATGTCGCACATATCTCTCTAAAAACAAATACTAACCATATATAGGAGTTAGAGGATGTATTTTTTCGACAATCCGTCCAACCCAAAGACATTGGGCGTACTAAGAAACTTATGGAGGAAAAAAAAAGAAATCAAAGCTCTTCAATCAATCCTTAAAATCCCTGATCATGATCCTCGCGTCTTGATCCAGGCTTTTGAAAGGAAGGAAGAAGTCAAAGCTCACCTCTGAGACATTGGAAGTAGCCTTACAGATTAAGGAAGAAGAGCAACAGAACAGTCTCAAACAACTAGAGCTACTGAAAGTGGAATCTCGTGAAAAATAAGAACGTCATCTGAAACTCTTGGAAAAGTACGAAAATTTGATCAATGAAGCATTAGTTCCACCCAAGCATCTGAAACAAAATACTACACACTATTACATGTTAATATAACCTATCCGAAGCAGGAAGTACAATTTTCCCAAGCGGAAGCGACAAAGGATGAACATAGAACAGAAGTCTTGGTAGGTTGGAAGAATGTAGGGATCAAACAGATTCAAGATTCCTTGAAATACAAGCATAACGAAGCTAAATCCTTGAAGGAAGTCCTTTGAGTCACTGTGACAGGGTTAAAAATACTAGTGCAAGCCAAAGAAGAGATATGGAGGTAAATATGGCAGAAGATCACCATAGTCAAAGTTTATGTGTATATCCTCTCACACTATGAAAAAGGCATGATAAAAAACACAAATTTAGAAACTAAGGCCACAACTACAACTCTTGATGAAATATTGAAAGATAACGACTCCTTAATCGATCTCTTCATTAAATTGGACATGATTTTTTGACAATATTAGATTTACCTCCCAAATATTAGTGTGTTTTCTCCCTTTGCATGTTAAAAGAGAAATAGGGTGTTGTGCAAATAATGTGGGAGGAATTCGACAAAGTTATTAAATAAATAAATGATTTTATGACTGATTGGAATTATCTTGGGAGGTTTGGTGTGCCTTCATTCTGGGGAAATGATAACTGGATAATATCTCGGGAAAACTTATGCAGTCAGTTGAAAGACACAACAAATATTCTGGGTGTCTATCCTTGCAAGGTGAGGAAGCGATCCCCTCTTCCAAAGTTGTGAATGGTCTCTGCATAGATTTCACCATTCTGGCAGAGATAATTAAGATTATATAGAATTTCCCTTCCACTTGGTATTAAATCATATCTCTATTGATGATAGTAATCACCAAATATAAAAATGTGCCCTGGTCATATGCCCCTTATTGGGACAAATTGGTTAGGCTGAAGAATTACTTTAAATAGAACCTGGTGGTTGAAAATATCTCCTCCATGCCGCAAGTCATCTAGTTGGTTCAGTTGATGCAGTCTATGACATATTGGCCAAAGGATTGGGTTGAAATATCTTTGATTACCACACAAGCACCAATTTTCACGATCCATGGATCCCACTCATTCTCCCTCGCAGACCCATCAAGGAAAGTAAAATCCTCTAAATCATGAAGGTGCCACAATGAATAGCTCTTCCATTTAAAATTATTTTATTTTAATTTAAAGTTGAATTGGTTATGTTTCATAAGTTAACTTTTAAAACTATTATTTAGAACCTTGTTTGCCATCATCGGGAGGTTGTTGACAGAAGTGAGAATTTTCTAGTTTATGTAAAAAAAAAATTACATGTTGCAGTGTTTTATTTTGACTCTCTAAAATCAATACTCGTGATTTAAAGAAGCTTGTTGTTCTCTTTCTATTTTTTGTTTCGAAATTATAGAAACTAAACCAAAGGCTTTTCCTCGTTTAGGAAACAATTCATTTGGTTTCGATGTTCTGATATGTATATTATCAAATGTAGGACTGGATGATTTGTGCTCTATCATTGCTAGTTGAAACCTTGTCTTATTATTTTCAATGATTTATGCTCTATATTATCGATTGCAATGTATTGTGTTATAATTTTTTCTATTTGGATGACACTATCATTTCAGAAATTATAAAGTTTTGATTTTCCTTTGTGGATTCTAGCTTCAATATCTATTATTGCATGTGTTCATTTGTGAAGGATCAAAGAGGAATGTAAAGATATTTTGTACTTGTTGCATATATCTGTATCTGATACTGGAAGAATATTTTTAAACCTTTGGTGTTTTATTTTTCTTTTCTTTTCCTTTTTTTAACTCTTATGTTATCTTCTCCAAACCTCATTGTTAACTTCTTCGTATCATTGGGATCGCGTTTTCAGGATTGTTATTAAATTGAGTTTTATTATTCTCTTATGTGAACACCATGAATTATTACAACGAACAATTATTTGTATCTGACCTTTTTTAATTCGCTTATTGAAAATCATATAATTAGATATCAGGGTTACCGCATGTGGTGAATTGGAGGTCAGTCGTAGCACCTAGAGTGGGAGGACTTACTAGTCCTCAGTAAATTCATATTCAAGTCGTTCATATGTGGGGGCGATTTGAGAACTAACATAAAGTATTGATAATTTTTCAACTGGTGCAAGGTTGACCTTAATTTTAATTTTTCAAGAAGAGTACAACAACATACACAATGATAGGGATACAAAAACTTCCAAGGTATCAAACACATCAAATAGTTAAGTGTTAATGACACTAATACAAGAATCCAACTCAGGATTCCCAGTACCATACACTCATGCAAGGATATAAGACACTAATAGGGACTAAGGTGTTATCTAGGCATATTCCCCTATAGGTACCATCAGGCTTCGGTCTTAACAATAACTCCCAAGGATCTAGGTATCATCTCCAAGGTTAGAGCTCCACAATACCAATGATACCATCACTCACTGGGATGAATAAATCATCAATGGTCAGCCAAGATGTCCTCCCAAGTACCATCATACAAGAATTTCATGGTACTTTATCTCTCCCTCTCAACCAAATGAGAGAGATATACCAATTGGAGCATAAAATAACCTCTTGTTGGGAAGATATTTTGTCAACAAATCAACTACTAGTTCATATGTTGTCACATATTGTAGCTTCACGACCTCAACCAGTACTAGTACTTTCCATCAATATAAAATCTAGGGTCCTAAACTATTCTGATACTACTCAGATTATCACAATACCCAAGCACATTTCGACAAAATATTCCTTCTTTAACTTTTCCAGTAGCACCAAACTCAGCCTCAATAATTTCCAAAACATCCAATTCTTGGTCACAACTTCATCAATAGGGAACAAAACTTTATTAACTATTATTAACCATATGTAGTGCTTGATCCATTCTATGATGGTACTCACTATAATTATCATAATATGCCCTTCCTCTTAACTAGGGAGATGTACACTTTATTTATCCAAGCTTCTTCTCTACTAGGGGACAAATCCAACAACTCAGACACATAAGCTATTTCATTTTGCATCAACATGTCATCAAAGAACTTTAACCTTTGATAACATTATTCATTTTATCTTCATATGGCAACAAGGTCATCTATTAGACAAAAATGTAAACTTAAATGTCATTAATATTCTTACAATTCCATTTTTCCATCATGCTCAACATCATCATCAAGTCATCATCAAATATGAGGTAGGAAAGCATCTTCAAAATATTGAAGACTGTGTACCTACAAATCTTCATCAACAAGTACAACAAAGCACAAATATATATGTACAAGAGCATGGAAATTAAAACTAAGGTTACCATATTATCATAGAATCTAGGGTTATCAAAAACTCATAGCAAGAACTTGATATATCAAGTTCTAAACTTAGATGGGATATTAATCAAAAGAGAAGCAATTGACTAGAGTTACATTTTCATGCCTTAGATATTTACAATAACATTTTCCTAGGGTTTCATAATAAACACTAGATACCATCAAAAAAACTAAACCTTAGATATTAACAATTAAATAAAGTTATAATTTCAATCATAGATAAATAATTTTACATCGAGGGTTTTGTTATCATGCCCTAGAATCTTATATCAATCTCTTACTGGAATTTCGTCGTAAACTCTAGATACAATTATCAAAACTTTAATACAACAACTAGACCAAGTTAGGGTCTCAATCATATGGAAGCATATACACCTAGGGTTTCATTATTGGGACCTTACATTAGCTATCACAAGGGTTTTGTTAAAAAACCCAATTCATCAAACCCTAAAGATCTATGGTTTTATCATGTGTTCTATATATCATCAAAAAAACCTAAAAGGCTCGGGTTTTTATAATGAACCCTAAAGATTAGGGTTTTAACAAAGTGAACAAAAGATAGTAAGACGAGGGTTAATTTAATCTAGAGATTGATCACCTTAACACTATGATAATATTTCATTATTTTATAGAAAAACCCTATGCATAAGAGAGTTAGTAATATAAAGAAAACTTTTAAATATAAAATTATCATACCTTCTTATATGAAAAATATTTGCAACAAATATTATAGTTTTAAACGTATCTTGCGTTGCCCATTTTACAAAACTTGTACGACTTCCAATTAGGGTTATTTTTAGGTCTAAAATTGGCCTCCTAAAGAAATTATAAAATAATATTGGAATTAATAAAATAAAATTAGATTGCATCATCAAATTTTAGAGGGAAAAATGGAAAACTACTTTTTCAACTCGTATTTTCATCTTATCTCCGTATTATTTTACTCAAATTTTGAGCGGGAACACTCGTTGGATATATAATTTTATTCCTCATCCAAGGAGTACCCATGTTGCATACTTTTGATGGACCCTACTACACGAAAAATGAAAATACATGAAAAATTTGATTGCAATCATGACTTTTGATGTATTTCTCATTTTTCATGTAGTAGCGTCCATCGAAAGTATGTAACATGGGTAATATTGGATGAGGAATTAAATTTCCCATCCAACGAGTACTCTTGCTCGAACTTTGAGTGAAAACTTAGGGAGATAAGTTGAAAAAGTAGTTTTATTATTTTATTATTTTTTAATATTTTTATTTTTTAACCCAAAAAGATGATCAATCATCCCCCATGTTTTACATTGTCATCTTCAATCCTATTTTTTCTTATAAATTTTATTTTGGTTGTACACTTTTCTTATAAGGCCCATTTTAGACCTCAAAAGTTCTCTAATGTCTTGAAGGGCTATTTTTGCAAAAAAAATTCTTTCATGGTTTAAGTATTCCTCTAAATCTAGTCATGATCTTAGAATATGTCTAAAAATTTAGTCCTTCCAAGGAAAAATAAAGATAAATCTAGATATATATATTATAAAAAATCAAAGATAATACATATCTTTTGTGAGAATGTGAAAGTTCCCATTGGAAGGGCTCCCTCTCACCATGAAGTATCAACATCCTTATTTATTTATGTACATACAAAATTCACTAAGAAACACAACCAAAATTATAAAAGTACAATAATATGACTACAAACTATAAATTTCACATTCAAACCCTAAAATATCAATTCTGGGGTTTAAAATTAAATTCTATACTTAAAGGGATTTCCAATTTCTCCCTAGACTACCTACAAACCCTAGAGAACAAAACTAAAGTTTTTGTGAGGGAACATAATTAGAATGGGATTAGGGTTTCTGTAGAAAATAGGGTTTACAATCATTTAGATACAAACCTTAGGAAAAATAAAATGAGATTTCAAAACCATAATCTAATTTGGTTTAGGTTTTATATGAATAAAAACAATTGCACTTACCTCAAGGACTACTTACCTTAGTCTGTTATAACATTTCATTAAAATGTCATGGTCTTCTTCTTCCAAAGATGTCGAGTTCAAGGAATAATTAAAGGACTTCTGCAAACATGCTTCCTTTATTTCTTTGACCTTTTCAATCATGCTCCTTGAATATGGATACAGTCTTTCTGTTTTGAATCCATTGTACTTTTCACTTGTAGACTAATTGTTGAGTCATAATGATGATGGGGTAAAACCCACAGTCCCTGTTTACTCACATTTCAATCTCAATGTTGTGCATAAATTGCCTTCTGATTCATTTCCCAAGCAAATCCCCACTCTGGGAAACTCTTGTTCTTCTATTCTCTTGAACTGGCAAATAAAATAGTCCAAGAACCTTAATATCTCAAATCTCCGAGATTTGAGATATTAAATTGATACTTCTATGGTTGTAAGCCTAAGAAACCCAGACTTTCAAATCTCAGTGTGGAAGCTCATATCTTAAAGCACACATAACAATGTGTCATCTATTCCCTACCAAACCATTTATGATAGTGTGCAGAATAATTCCCCCAAAGGTCATAAAACTTTCATTTCATATAACGGCCTTGTAATAAAACTCATATTTCATAAGGTCTAACAACCATATCGGGGCGTGATTGATATCAAGTCAAGTTCTATATTTAACCATGTAATCAGGGTGCATAACCCCACCACTTAATATTTTACTAACACAGATTCCACCCTCTATTCATATGCCTCTCCAAGTGGTAACAATTATTAAGGTCATCGGCCCCATATAGGCACCTCTATATTTCAACATTCTGCTAATCCATGCTTTGATTATTATGCACTTATATATATAACTCAACGACGTTATATGAATCTTCACACAACATTCAAATGTTGCTATATATGCACATTCGCTCATATAAATAACCTAACTTTCATAAAATATTGACCGCCACTTATATATATATATCATCGCATATGTATACTCCTCACATCTGATAGTCAAGACGTTGTCGGATCGACTTCGATGATTCGACGGTCACGACTAGATATTGCGTAGACTAGATGCATGGGCTTTAGTTCACGATGAGAGGGGTTTTTGGAAACCATGTTTAGTCATGCGTCGATCAAAGGCACATATCGCGTTATTTTGTTGAAAACAACTTTCCACTTTTTCAATCGCGCGAATACCACTCATTCCAACTCTGGTTTTCCTTGTTCCAGCAAGGTTCTGCTCCTCCTACGCTCCAGGTTACATCTTCAATGCAATTCAATTGTTTACAAATTCCTTCACAACTGCATCCAAAGCTTCGTTCTTCTGCATATATTCTCACGGAATTTCACTATCATAATCCAGCGCCTCTGTTGGCTTCCACTCGCTCTAACGCCTTCTATCATTCATCCTCGAAACAAATTTTCTCACCCGTATGCATCTAATTCTCCTTGAGCTCAAATTCCACCACACAGAGATTAATCAATAATAGAGGAAATTGAGAGACCGATCACTCTGTGATCGATTCACCGAAACTTGTAATCATGGCTTCAAGTTTTAACATAGAGCTTTAATATGCTCACGATTCGCGACCACAGTATCACCAATAACCCTCCAGGGGCGTACAGGAATACTATTAAGTTTATTCATGGGCCAGAATACAATCTCAATCCCTTCTATAGAGAATCCTATTGCATGCTGGTCATACTCCTTGAAGGCATCAACACATTAAGGTTGGGTTTCAACACAGGGTCTCATCATCCCTTTCTCAAGCACTCTCATCATTTAATATACATAAAGACTTAACCAAGTTACAGAGTCTTGTGCATACCAAGTTCACGGAAGTTTAAGACAAATTCACACAGAAATCAATTTGTCAAATACACAGTCATACTGAAATCAAATCTTTCCATAACACATGCATAGGGTTACTTACAATACTCTAGGTTGGCCAGATCCTTGATCAAATGGCCCTTCTACAAAAACTATTTGCAAATCTCTTCTACGCTTTATGCAACCAAGTGCAGCCTCTATGCAGGTCTCCCGGACTCTGCCACAGAGGTTTACTTTTATCTCAATTACAATGAATCGATTCGAATTTATCAATGACTCACAAAGTCTTCAATTTCCTATAGTTCCAAATTAGACTAACGCTCTGACAGACGGAGACAGAATGTCTCTTCCTATGCCCACTAATCATCCAGGAAGTTACATTTTACCCTTTAATTAAATAAAATAACTCAATTATGAATATTTACATGGGTAAACAAAAAATGAGACCCCCTTTTACATTTATTTATGGACAAAGGTTGTTTTGAGCCTAATGCCCCTACATCAGACTCCCCAGGTTAAAATAGTTCATGATCT
The DNA here is from genome assembly GCA_034641835.2 of Pinus albicaulis. NCBI lineage: Eukaryota > Viridiplantae > Streptophyta > Pinopsida > Pinales > Pinaceae > Pinus > Pinus albicaulis. The sequence goes on along the minus strand of CM076582.1, from coordinate 1,447,353,703 downwards.
CTTGATCATGTGCTTCATCTTCATCTTCCTGGGTCCCACACCCTATTCTGCAACTGGTCATCTGTTGCAACATTCTTCCTTTGTATTCCCCCTGGCTTCCATACTTTGTGCTGCAGCCTCCCACAGACTGCACTTTTATAGTCCCCTTCTGTTTTCCTTTGGCTGGTACTTCTTTGTTTCTTCGCTGCTATCTTTTTCTCAGTCACCTTTATCATCAACTTTCTTATAAATTCGATTTCTTGATCCAATGTGTCCTTTGACTGTTGGACACCACTTCTCCTTGATTTTTGAATTTCAGCTGTGTCTGTAGCCCTTCTTACTTCTCCAGTTCTTACTGCTGCCCTATTCGCCACCCAGTCATCCATACCCTCTCTGCAACAGTAAAATTCTTGCTCCTCTGCTGGAAATACTTCAGCTTGTTGCTTCCATATTCTCTCCAGAAACAATCCAAGTTGTTGTTATGGCATTCCGCACTCCTTTCTGGATGTTCTTGACATACATTTCAGCCATTCATTTCGCACTTGTCTTTCATCATCAGCATGCTGAAATTTGGATTCAGCATGATCTTCTTCTTCTTCCTGGGCAATCCTCAACAATTGCCTTCCCTCTTCTTGAATGATTCTACTAATCACCTCAAGTCCTTCAACCACTAAGATTCCATCTTCTATCAGAGTAAAACTCTGATTTTCCATTGTTGTATCAGCCCCAAAATTCTTCCCTACAACCTTCTCTCCAATCTTCTCTTGGCTATTCGAACAAGCTAATTCTTCTCTGCTATCAATAGCAACCAACTTCTGCTCATGAGACATGATTGTCTCATCTTCTTCCAGTTTCTCATATTCATTCTACAACAGCTCCTTTTCTTTTTCATCTGTAGAAACAACAAGTTCATTCACAGGAGGCATGATAGCCTCACCTTCCTCCTTCTGCACAGTCCATCACCTTCCAAAACAACTTCAAAATATGGATTGTTTTCTGCCCTGCCTGTCAACACAGCCAATTTGTCAAATTTTAATTCACAAGACCCGATGGTCTTAATTTATGACTCAATCACTAATTTCTCTTTCGGAAGTTCTAATCATTTCCCAAGACTCAGAAAATATTTCCTGGCTTTATTCCTCTGTATCTTCTCATGTTGCAATCCCCAATTCTGAATTTGAGGTTCTTTCTCTTGTTCAGGATTCTGCTGATCCAGCACACTCTCTATCAACTTAATTCCTCCATTCCATGGATCAAACATTACCATAGAATTCTTCTCCTCTTTCAATTGACTACCCCATGTTGTCAATTCTCCTCTAGCATCAGCAGAATCTGAATTCACCAAACAATTGTCAAGGCAAAATTCATAAGGCCTCAGAGCCTTTCTCTCTTTTGTCAGCATCTCAATATGCTGCCCCAACTTCCTTTTCTTCTCCATCAGCACATCAAAATGCTTCTTCCAATTCTTCAAAAATTATTCAAGACTATTAGTCAGCCTATCCTCTGCATCATCCTCTTCAAGGATGCCTCTCTGCTCTAGTTCATAGGAATGAACTCTCTCATCTTCAATCATCTCTGTCCTTACCATCTGAACACCTTCTTTCTGTATTTCTAGCTTCTTCTCATGCCACAATATTGGCATCTCATCTGAGAAAACATCTTCGACATCTTCACTATCTTCTGTTGTCACTATCTCCTCAGCTTTCATTAGAATAGAATCCTGATTTCTCATCTCTGCAAAAACTTCAGCTATCTGTCCATCGTTCTTCATTTGGCCATCTAAAAAAAGAAATTTGTCATTATCAGCATTAATGAAAAACTCATCATCACCAACCTCAATGAAACAGTCTCTTCTATAAAATAAGGAGTTAATGAATTCCTTCTGCTGTAATAATTCAATCTACTCCTCATCTGAAAGATACTCATCATACTTCACTTGGCAACAGTCAGCTTTATTTAACACAGCCTCATCACATTAGCTGTCTTCATCAATACCTGCATTCAACACAACTTTTCAGTTTCAAAAACATAAGACCTCATGGCCTCATTTGATGATTTTATCATCAAATCTTCTTGCTATCCCAAGTCTTCTATAGGCTTCAGAGATTCTTCAATGATCTTCTCTTCCTCAAATTCTTCAAGATGTTCAACCTCCAGCTTCTGGCCAATATCATAAACTAAATCTCCTCTGCTTCCAACATGTGGGAAAGCAGAATCTCTCCCCAAATGTGCATGGACATCTTCAAAACATGTAGCTGCTCCATTTTCTTCCTTAGTGACAACGTCAACAGTTTGCTCATCTCCACATGGCTTTCCTGCAAACATACAAAATATGTCATATGTAAGGCTCTTGGACCCCTTGGTCCCACTTGAAGCTTCAGTATCCAAGTCCTTCTCCAGATACTCAATCATTCTGAGCATTTTGTTCCTTCAGTTGAGCATTTCTCATTTGCTCATTTTTCCTTTGTGGCCTCTGCCACTTTACCTTCTTCTTCATGAGCCACCCAACCCTATGGTTTTCCTCTATCATCCTCTCCAACTCATAAAGCTGCTTATTGATCTCAGCTATCTCCTTCCAATATTCTTCATCAGTGAGTCTCTTCCTTATGCCATTTGCTTTGGCATATTCCCTCACTCTTATGTTGTGGCTTCTCTTAGAACCTCTGTAATCTCTGCCATCTCTGCTATGTCTCTCAGTAGCCATTTTCTTCTCTAGGATTTCTTCACTCACAAGCTGCACTAAGACTCTGCAATAGCAAGCTCTCTTACTGCAACTGACCTCACCAATCCCTTCCTCCAGATCCGGCTTTTGGAAAGTACTGGTTCACTCTCTCTGGAACCTTATGAGCACTCCCTTATGCTCTCTAGGCTTCACTCTGCAACTTCTCTCAAGAACACCTCTTTTCTTCGTTCATCCAACCTCAGTTGGGAATCTTCCAGGTTCTACCACACTCTTTCTGCACTCAAAATCCCTTACTGGACTCTTTTATCACTACTCTAAAAGCTGTGATCTGCCGAGATTTATTCCTCAATTGCTTGCACTCTGCACTCTGTAAAGAATACCTTCAAACCAGAGTTAAAATAAGGCTCATCAACTCACCTCTCAAGATCCCTGAATGATCTTACTTCTTTTCTCACCTGCACTGCAACTCTATCTACTGTAATCTTCAAGACTCCTTTTTTTTTTCTCAACTCCAGATTCTGCACATCTGGAGACCTTCACTGCATGTCAAATCAAATCTGCAAATTTTCTTGTTAAACAGATTTAAACATCAACTTCTCTCATTGTGTATTTTAAAATAAACTTTTCAAAGAACTAATTAAATTCTAGCTCTGATACCACTTGATGATGGGGTAAAACCCACAGTCCCTGTTTACTCACATTTCAATCTCAATGTTGTGCATAAACTGCCTTCTGATTCATTTCCCAAGAAAATCCCCACTCTGGGCAACTCTCGTTCTTCTATTCTCTTGAACTAGCAAATTAAATAGTCCAGGAACCTTAATATCTCAAATATCCGAGATTTGAGATATTAAATTGATACTTCTATGGTTGTAAGCCCAAACAGCCTGGACTTTCAAATCTCAGTGTGGAAGCTCATATCTTAAAGCACACATAACAATGTGTCATATGTTACCTACCAAACCATTTATGATAGTGTGTGGACTAATTCCCCCAAAGGTCATAAAACTTTCATTTCATATAACAACCTTGTAATTAAACTTATATTTCATAAGGTCTAACAACCATATTGGGGCGTGATTGGTATCAAGTCAAGGTCTATAGTTAACCATGCAATAAGGGTTCATAACCCCACCACTTAATATTTTACTAACACAGATTCCGCCCTCTATTCATATGCCTCTCCAAGTGGTAACATTAAATAAGGTCCTCGGCCCCATACAGGCACCTCTATATTTCAACGTGATGTTAATCCATGCTTTGATTATTATGCACTTATGTATATAACTCAACGACATTATATGAATATTCACACAACATTCAAATTTTGCTATATATGCACATTCTCTCATATAAATAACCCGACTTTTTTCATAAAATATTGGTACATACTTATATATATATATATCATCGCATATGTATACTCCTCACATCTGACGGTCAAGACGTTGTCGGATCGACTTCGATGATCCGACGGTCATGACTAGATATCACGCAGACTAGATGCATGGGCTTTAGTTCGTGATGAGAGGGGTTTTTGGAAACCACGTTTAGCCACGCGTCAATCAAAGGCACATATCACGTTATTTAGTTGAAAACAACTTTCCACTTTTTCAATCACGCGAATACCGCTCATTTCAACTCCAGTTTTCCTTGTTCCAGCAAGGTTCCACTCCTCCTAAGCTCCAGGTTCCATCTTCAACGCAATTCAATTGTTTACAAATTCCTTCACAACTGCGTCCAAAGCTTCGCTCTTCTGCATATATTCTCACAACATTTCACTATCATAATCCAGCGCCTATGTTGGCTTCCACTGGCTCTAAGAACTTCTATCATTCATCCTTGAAAAAGAGTTTCTCACCCGTACGCATCTAATTCTCCTTGAGCTCGAAGTCCACCACATAGATATTAATCAATAATAGAGGAAATTGAGAGACCGATCACTCTGAGATCAATTCACCGAAAATTGCAATCATGGCTTCAATTTTTAACACATAGCTTTAATATGCTCATGATTCGCGACCATAGTATCACCAATAACCCTCAAGGGGCATACAAGAATACTATTAAGTTTAGTCATGGGCTGGACTACAATCTCAATCCCTTCTACAGAGAATCCTATTGCATGCTAGTCATACTCATTGAAGGCATCAACACATTAAGGTTGGCTTTCAACACAGGGTCTGATCATCCCTTTCTCAAGCGCTCTCATCATTTAATATACATATATACTCAACCAAGTTACAGAGTCTTGTGCATACCAAGTTCACGGAAGTTTAAGACAAATTCACACAGAAATAAATTTGGCAAATACACAGTCATACTGAAATCAAATCTTTCCATAACACATGCATAGGGTTACTTACAATACTCTAGGTTGGCTAGATCCTCGATCAAATGGCCCTTCTGCAAAAACTATTTGCAGATCTCTCCTACACTTTATGCAACCAAGTGCAGCCTCTATGCAGGTCTCTCGGACTCTGCCACAGAGGTTTACTTTTATATCAATTACAATGAATCGATTTGAATTTTTCAATGACTCACAAACTCTTCAATTTCCTACAGTTCTAAATTATACTAACGCTCTAACAGAGAGAGACGGACTGTCTCTTCCTATGCCCACTAATCATCCGGGCAGTTACATTTTCCCCTCTTATTAACTAAAATAACTCAATTATGAATATTTACATGGGGGAACAAAACATGAGACCCCCTTTTACATTTATTTATGGACAAAGGTTGTTTTGAGCCTAATGCCCCTGCATCACATAACATTACTCGGAATTGTGGATCCTTGTGACAGAACTTCACAAAAGAACTTTGGATTATTTTATTACTATTATAACTTGTATATCGTATCATATTTTAATCTTCCAATTTATAGTTATGTCCAAAACTATATTAGATGTCTTGAAATTTTTGTAACTACTTTCCAGCTTGGAATTATATTTTTTCTCTGTAGTTTTATCCTAATTGTTTTCATCCATGCAAGGTAAGGTCATAGTCATATTTATATCTACGCATTACTTCTCATTATTATTTGGTAACACACATATTTTTATTGATTATTGCTATCAATCTCCCATCTCATGTTGACCATTTAAGGATACTTACAAGTCTATAAAATATTAGTTTGATCCTTTTACAAGCTTCGTTTTACCTTACAGGACCTTCGACCTTGACTGTACTTGTATCTTTTTCTTTCTTGGATCACAAAAAAGTTAAGGAGATTGCTAAATGTGTTTTCTTGTCTTAATTACTCTTTAGTCTCCTAGAGAAGTGATCAAGACTTCGTCCTTTGGTTTTAATTGATGTCAGGAAGCCTATATTTCCTTGTATCCTACAATAACTCTTATAATAAACCAATACTTTAATATTTCATTATTCTTTGCAAACAAAAGCTTTCAAAACATATTCAAGCTACCTTTTTCCTTATCCACTTTACTCTAATACCATGTTGGAAAATCATAAAGGCAGAAATATTTTCTTATCTTCATAATTACTTGTGATCTTTAATTATCACCTTACAACGATTCTTTAATTTCTTTATGTATTATTTTCATCAAGCATGTTATAGTCCATTTTGTCACATCTAGTTAATAGGCCTGCAAACCGGATCAATCAAAATTCATGAACACCTTGTCATCATCCCCGCACAAAATCATAAGCATGACCCTTTCAAATACTGAAGCTTTTGGCTCTGACTGCTTCAAATTAGTGCTTTTAATGCCCAACGCACCATGCCCCTTTAGGGACCTACATTTAGTATTATTTTTCTTCCTTATGCTCTAGCACTGATCAATAGCATCTTGCTCCTTGTTAGGGGTGCGTTGATTCTAGAAATTCGGGAAAATTAAAAAGAATCCCAAAGGTTCCTCTTCTAGAAGCTTCCAGAAGTTGTTTTAACCATTTACCTTGGATAAGAAGCTTGAATCCTATCTGATATTACCTTGGAGATTTCACCTCTAATCCCTTGAGCTCATCCTCCCATATTAAGTGGATCTCAACCCTAGATTGGTAAGTGGATAATAATTCCTAAACCATCATCCCTCTCTTATAAATTTAAAACCATCTACAACATCACGCTTGGATTTTGGAGACTAACCATGCCCTCATGTTGCTTCCTTGAACCTAAGAGAGTAATCATCTTCATTCATGAAGATGAAATTTAGGTGTGCTTTGTGAAAAGGAAGGACAATTTAACTTGTGGATATCTCTACGAGATAAGCTACTATTATTGGTTGTAAAATTTCTCCTATTAATATTAATACAAATAGTATATCGTTTTCATATGTGTTATGTTATGTTTACATTCATGTATTTCAATTCTTTGCTGATCCATTGAATATAGTAATTGGATAATACTACATAGATTTCGTAGATATTTGGCTTGTGTTAATTGTATGTGCATGTTCTAATTATAGAAATTAGAGCTTCGATTGGAGCTTACATGTCGAGAGGAGAGAACAGCTTGTGAAAAATTCTAAACCTCTTTCCATTCTTCAATTTCTCTAAGGGGAACATTATATTCTTTTCTTTTTTTTGTTCTAGACCATTCCACTAGATCTAGGGAAGATACTTCTATCTGCAATCATAAATTTTGCATAACAAATTGGTGACTCCCTTGGGGATCATTTCATTCCCTTAATTGTTTCCTTGTCCTTAGTACTTGTTTCACCTCTTAAATAGAACTCCATTTCCTCACTCAGTCTGAATTGACCCTGAGAATACATTTCATTGAGATTCATTTGATTGTTTGTCTCCAAACTTGGCCTTATATTGATCAATTCTACCACTGGTCTAGAGACAGAGTGTTGCATAACTCCTCATCCTTCTCTGCACCTGCGATGTAGAGGACTCGTTCCCTTTCAGCACGTGTTAGACTGAATTCTATTCGCAAGCGTACAAAAAAAGCTCACTTTAGGTGTGCATAACAAACAACCCTAACATTAAATGTGGTTGTCAATTTCCTTAGATCTGCAATAGGTGACCAGAATAAATGCTACAAAAATCCATATCTATGTAATTAAAGACATTAAACAGCAAAAATTAGAAATATTTTCTCCATGCATCCAATGGACAAGACAAGAATTTTTTGTATTATGACACCTCGAAAGGGAACATAGAAATATGTTACTAGTCCCCCTCAATGGGATGGGTTCTTGTATGTCCTCAACGCTTCAGATCTAAGATCTCTCTCTCTTGATGGTGCAGAAAACCCAGACAAAATGGAACTCAAAGGGAGCTTACAAGAAAAAAATAGAAAAATATGACAATGATGGAGGATCAAAGTCAGAAAAAAGTGTAGATAAAAAGGTGATCTCAAGGCAAAAAAAGGTAGTGAATGAATGGAAAATCCTTCAATTTATAAAAAAATATTGGGTTAGTCTAGATATTGGTGCATAGTTAAAATATTATTAACCAAATATTGATCCAACTTACATGAAATATTTTATTATTTTGTTGGAGGGAAAAGGAATTTTGAATTGGTCAAATCCCTTTATTTAGAAATAATAAATAAATAAATGATTTATTATTTATTTTAAGAATGTGGTTAAAGAATAATTAAATAAATAATTATTTATTCAATTATTTATAAATGATTTAGTCAAATTTAACAAGGAATATTATTAAATAATTATTCCTAGAAAAATAATTATATAAATAATGATTTATCTAATTAATTTTCCTGTTTTGGGTTAAATATGACTAGGAATATTAATTAAACAGTGGTTTAGTTAATTATCCCTAGAGGAAAATCAAACAAATAAGGATTTATTTAATTATTCCTCATGGGGTTTCCTCTTTAGGCTAGAAATAACTTAATAAACTATGGGTTATTAAATTATTTCTCATAGTGAAAGAAATTTTACAAGGGTAAAATTGGTCTTACATGGTGTACTTTAGTCAATTTTAGGTTAGATCCCTACACTTCGGTCTCGTATATATATCTAGGATGGGGGACCGCGACAACCCAGGATGCACCGCTGGGGGTGGCTACTGTGTAGAGGAGGAGGTGGGGCAGTCGGACAAGTGTTTTGACCCTAATTTTTTATGCGTCGGGATCAGATTCCATTGTACATATATGACTATCCCTATAGTGGGATGAACTATAATGGGGACCTAGAATAGCCACTTCCTTCAAGTCAAGCATAGGGTCCAGATGGTAAGTGAAAAGTTGATTATCTTTTATGGTGCATTTTAAAGTTTTATAATATTCTAAATGGTATTGATTCATTCACTTTTGGTATGCAGATATAGCACCGGTGAAACCGGCTGGGTATATGGGATGGCCTGTAGTGTTAGGAGCTGCGGAACCTAGTGGATCAAGGGGGACACAAAATGAGGATGCAGTGGCCCTCCTGGAGGATATCTGTCGTAGATGTGAGAAGTTGTTGATCAGTGTTTCTGAGCACGGTTGGCAGGACCTTGATGACCAGTACATAGAGCCATGTATTGGTCTACCCTCAGAGTGGAGAGGGTTCATGCGGCACATGGCGACGGCCAGACAGGGGATGCGTGATCTACGGGCTGTAGGAGACGAGCCATTGGTCGGGGATCCTCCAGATAGTGATTAGATGTAGGGGCATGAGGTGCCTCCAGTTTTGGTTTTTTTTAACATGCTATGGGCATGTCATATGTATCAGAGTTAATGGAATCTAAAACATTTTGAACGACACATATTATGGATATGCATCGTTTTATGGTTTATGGTTATTGTCTTGTGTTAAATGTGTGTGATAAATTCCAATCTAGAATATTGTCTGCAATTTTATCTACATAGTGATTATGGGCTCTAGGTACATCACTAAATGTAATGATTTCAAATTCACGAATTAAGAGCTTCACTCGTAAAAATATTCTAAAAAGGATAGGATTATGCACATGATAAACACCATTAAATTGCATGACAAGTAACTAAGAATCTAAACGAACATGAAGGTGAAGGATGCGACGGTCAAGGGCATCGACTAAAAAACCTATCACTGCATAATATTCGGCCTAGTTATTGGTGGCAGCACCAATGCATGCGCCGTTAGAGAGGAAAAGTGAATGCAAGGGGGTGAAAATGGCCTATGCTTCCGAGGCTAGATTCTAAGAGTAGCGACTTGCACCATCAACATAGTCAATATACAGTGTGGATGGGGGATCCATCTAAAAAGTGCCACAAGACAACAAACGAGAGGCTAATGAACAATGTTGGCAACCTTAACGCAAGGCAGAAACCAAACAAGCACTGCTAGGGGGAATGTTATGGGTAGAATTTCTACCCCCTTCACACTAAATAGTGGATGATGTGGGGGAACTGCCTTGGGGGCATCTTATGCTCATGTCGCGAAAGTCACCATAGACACAGATGGTGCCATTTTTCTTATGGGCTGGATAGATAAAGTCAGGGGTGGTAAATTCTTCCATAATTTCGTCATCACAGTATAAGATGGTGTGACTGGTGGAAGGATGACAACATGACGTTGTGAAGCTACCTGAATCTTCATCATGAGAAGAGAGGTTCACATGCACATCGTCACGAAGGGTGACAGAAGAACAAGTAGATGAAGGATCCACCAATGTTGAAACCAAGGTGATCACTGAAGGGAGGTTAGGCGAAATAAAATGGAAAGCCCTAGAGGGGTCTTTCACCATGGATCTCATAGATGATGACAGGTAGAGGATAGTGGCTGAAGGCTCTGTCATCTCGACATCAAGAAGGGGAATGTCAATGGGATTGGATGTGTTCTCTGGTTCTGCCGAAGAAAAACGTGCAAGTAAGGGAGAGATGGACTCTTTGCGCTTGACCTTGTATTGGCGAACCACTTCCAAGGAGGTGCGGAAATCATCAAGGTGAGGACAGAGGTGAGTATAGTGGCCATGGAAATCACACAAAGAATAAGGGTGAATTGTGTGAAAATTCTTGAGTTTCTTAGCTGAATCTGGTAAAGTGACATGGAATTTTGGGATATCAGACTCAGGAAACACTTCGTTGACCATGGGTTTGAGACGAGGAAATTCTGGAAAATTGTGGATAGCATGACCGACAACATCACACAAAGCACATGGAGGTGTACGCTTTGGAGGCTTAGGAGGAGCAGGTGTTCTCTAGGTAGCCTTGTCCATAGGTTCCTTTTTGCAAGCTTTTCCCCCTCACTTGAGGCTTTCGCAATAGGAGTAGATTCATGTTGAGGTGGCTGAGGCATAGAAGCAAAGGGAGGGGTCATGGCAGCTGGTTGGACTGGGGTAAAAGCAGTGTAAGGTTTGAGCTGACCAGGCAGGATATTGGCTGGGGGATCAATGTACCAGATTGGGATCCCCAGGGTCATGTTGGGAAGGGTCAAGGTAGCCATTATAGATACCAAAAATACTCCAGTAGGGGGAGCAAGAAATGGTATCTGACCAGAGGGGTAATGGACAGGTGGAACAACTCCGATATGGATAAGGTCAGGGGGAACCATTCTAGGAGGAAAGAGAGGATCAGGGACACTAGCTACAGATGAAGGGCCTTGGGGAGGAGGTCTCGAAGGCTGAGTCGAATTACTAGGAGCAAGTTGCAAAGGGCGAGTCTGCTAACTAGTCGAACCAGACCGTTTGAGGTCAGACCAAGACGATTGCAACATGCAAACATTCGAAGAGCTAGGGTCAGATATAGGAGGGGGGAGACCAAGGAATGAGCCAAGAAAAGAGGAATATTTATAGACTCTGGGCGAGACACTAGTCGGAGTTTCAACTACTTTTTTATTAGCCACCGAAGAAATAATGGACTCTAGAGAGTTTTGAGACTTCGGTTCGTAATATGTCAGCTGATCTATAGTAACGATATTTTCGTTGTGAGGAAAGCACATCTTACGATGAACCACAAATGGGACAAAAGACATTGCATAAGTGTAGCTATGATCCAATATATTGTTGTAGTCTAAGGGGGCATCAATGACTTCAATTTCAACACAAACATTTTTGCCCATAAGAGTGATAGGACAGTTGAAGGACATGCCAAGGGGCTGGGAAGAGTGGCCATCCCACACACGAAGGGTGATAGTGTAAGGGGCTAACTCGGGTGATCCGAGCTACTTCCAAACAGAAGCCGACATCACGCAGGTGGATTCCCCCTCGTGAATGATACAATGGTAGGCGTTGGCATTCTGAATCTTGAAAGGTATTTGGAAGGAAATGGATGCGGGAAGGCGTGGATGATTTGACTTATCAATATTGAAGAAAATAAAATGATCATCTGAAGGATCCACAATGCCCATAGCAGTTACTAGAGATTTTCTTTGTGAAGGGAATGACTAGAGGACTTCCAATGTTGACATGGCAACATGGGATTGTGCCAAGTCATCTATTATACTGTAGGTGTGGGCAGCTTTACCAGAAGTAGTATTTCAGCGTAGCATTCCATTGGAGATCTTGGTATGCATATCTGCCTTAGGCTGAGGGATCTGTAAAGGACCATTGGGTGTTGAAGTTGGCTCTGTGGGACCTAAAGATAGGGACTCAGTGGCAGACGTAGCAGGAGGCTTAGTGTACTAATGGGACCGAATCTGAAGGTTGAGATCAGCAGCATTGGCCTGGTCAGATTTTATCATGAGGATCTGGTAATCATAAGTACCAGGAGGAGGAGGTTGAGCAGCTACCTGACCTTCAGGGGGTTGGGAAGCCACATATCCTTGCTGAGGGAAATGACTGGTAAACATAGCCGGTTGAGTAGGTGCAGCATTAGGAGGAACCGAAGAAGAGGCTTGTTGTCCTTGAGATGATGCTTGAGCTTCCCACATTTTACACATCTGAGGTAAAAGGGTAAAATAGTGGGTATAGTGACCATAGACACCACAACAATAATAAGGCATATTTGTGCGAATAGGTTTGTTCTTCTTGGGTTGATCGCCATGTTGCTGGGTTGCAGTGTTAGATTTATTCACTTGGAGATTATTTCCTAGATTACCTAGAGCAGGTTGCTTCTATTTACCTTTCCTCTTCTTCTTGGAAGTGGGAGGATTAGTCGCACTCTGCTACACATACACCTGACCCTGAGGGGGGGGGTGGCTATTTTTGTGGAGCTTGAGAAGGCAAGGGAGGTGGAGAAGATTTTTTTGGAGGAGTTGGAGCACCAGGCTGTGGATACAGATATTAAGGAGGTTGAGAAACATTGGGGTAAACAAGTTTGGAAAAATCATGCCCTCGCATTGGAGGATGATGTCGCGCAAAGGCGTGAGGCATGCCTTGTCCTGGATACATGATGCCAAGAGGGGGAAAAGTGCTAGAGGAGCTAGCCCTTCTGTGAGGGAGACCATAACCCATAGGAGGATGAGTGTAAAGATGTGAAAGGTAACCAATGATACCGTTGGCAGAATGAGATGCCCCGGGTGCATTGGCACCACCAGGTATAGGGAGATCAGTTAAGATGGTATAAACATAATCGGATTGCCCGTAGATCAAGTCATATTTCAACGCAATTTGGAGGGTTTCTTCCTCATTCTGAGGAAAGTGAGATGTGACATCTTTACCAATAGAGAGAAAAAGGGATCTAAGAAACTAGTCCATGTAGACACAGTCTTCAAAAACATGGGCTTGACATAGCCTCTTCCTTATGTGCCATTATTAAATATGGTTAGATAGGCGGGCAGCAGAAGTTTGACGGAAAGAGGTCAAGATTTCGGTACCAGTGTCATAGTGAAGTGGAAGTTGGAATAAATACAAAAATTCCTTTGCAAGAGTCACAAAAGTAGTATGAGAGGAAGATGCCTGGTCAACATACCCCTTGGAAGCTTCTCCAGTAAGAATATGCTGGAATAATCGAAGACGCATAGAGTCGTCAGTGATAGAGTTAGAGGAACACCACATGTGGAAAGAACGAACATGGTTCGTAGGATCCTCTCCAACATTTCCTTCAAACTTAGGGATGTTTAACAGAAGCATGGTTAGCATAGAAAGCCAACCTGGATCATGGTGTATGGGGTCATTAATCAACTGGCTAAAATCAGGAAGGATTAGGCCTGCCATATAAGGAAGCAAGGGAGAAACCGGAATAGTTCCTATTGTGGCACCACTAGTATCGTTTCCAGCATTAGAGTCGGGGCCACCACCAACATTTTGTCCTGAACCAGACATGATGAAGTTGAAAGGTGGAAGAGAGCTGGGGATAGAAACAGAAGGGGAACCCGATGAACTAGAATCAGAGTCGGAATGGGGACTCGATGGAGGACGAACACGAACCCTACACGGTGGGGTAAGTCTTCCTAACGAAAACTGAGGATGAAGGCCTTGGATTCTCCGGGATAAATGCCTTGGGGGAGCAATGATTGAGAAGATACATGAAACCCAGATAGGAAGAGAGGTAAACAAGGGCATGGAGGTGCAGATAAATTAATTACAATGTTTAAGTCTTGACCTAGCAATGTAAACCAGGCACTCTTTGCTTTAGGTGTGTGTGTATGTGATAAGTGTGTTAATTTTAATTAAGCCTAGACATGTGTAGAGAAAAAATAAAAAAGATATTGTATAACTGTAAATAAAACTGAAATTGATAGTAAATAAAACTAAAAGTGACAGTAAATAAAACTAAAAGCGACAGTGACATAAACAACTAAAGATTCATAAGTTTAAACCCAAGGAGGAGGGCTTCCCCAAAAACTAGTCTATGGGTGGGTGAAATCTAGTCAAAACACACAAAATGGCCAATGGATGTAAGGTAAAGAGGGACAGGGATCTAAAGGTCATATCTATTGAAAATTTGTGCAGAAAACAACAAGAAACTAGAGGGAAAAATGCTGCAAAATAGGTGGCGAAAGGCTACAACCTAAAGGGAAACGGAGAGGGAAAAATGAGAAACTACTTTTTCAACTCATATTTTCAGCTTATCTCCCTATTGGTTTACTCAAATTTTGAGCAGGAACACTCGCTGAATATATAATTTTATTCCTCATCCCAGAAGTACCCATGTTTCATACTTTTGATGGACCCTACTACACGAAAAATGAGAAATACATGAAAGCGTGACTACAATCATGATTTTTGATGTATTTCTCATTTTTCATGTAGTAGGCTCCATCGAAAGTATGTAACATGGGTAATCCTTGAATGAGGAATTAAATTTTGTATCCAATGAGAACTCCTGCTCAAACTTTGAGTAAAAACTTAGGGAGATAAGCTGAAAATACAAGTTGAAAAAGTAGTTTTATTAATTTATTATTTTTTAATATTTTTACTTTTTTACCCAAAAAAATGGTGAATCATCCCCCATGTTCTACATCATCATCTTGAATCCTATGTTTTCTTATAAATTTTATTTTGGTTGTACATTTCTCTTAGGAGGCCCATTTTAGACCTCAAAATTTCTCTAATGCCTTGAAGGCCTATTTTTGCAAAAAACTTCTTTCATGGTTCAAGTATTCCTCTAAATCTAGTCATGATATTAGAATATGTCTGCAAATTTAGTCCTTCCAAGGAAAAATAAAGAGAAATCTACATATTTATATTATAAAAAATCAAAGATAATACATATCTTTTGTGAGAATGTGAAAGTTCCCTTTGGAAGGTCTCCCTCTCACCATGAAGTATCAACATCCTTATTTATTTCTGTACCTGCAACATTTACTGAGAAGCACTACAAAAAGTATAAAAGTACAATAATATGACTACAAACTAGAAATTTTACATTCAAACCCTGAAATATCAATTCTAGGGTTTAAAATTAAATTCTATACTTAAAGGGATTTCCAATTTCTCCCTAGACTACCTACAAACCTTAGAGAACAAAACTAAACATTCTATGAGGGAACATAATTAGAAGGGAATTGGGTTTCTTTAGAAACTAGGGTTTACAAGAATTTATATACAAACCTTAGGAAAAATAAAATGATATTTCAAAACCCTAATCTAATTTGGTTTAGGTTTTATATGAATAAAAACAATTATACTTACCTCAAGGACTACTTATCTTAGTCTGTTATAACATTTCATTAAAATGTCATGGTCTTCTTCTTCCAAAGATGTCGAGTTCAAGGACTACTTAAAGGACTTCTGCAAACATGCTTCCTTTATTTATTTGACCTTTTCAATCATGCTCCCTGAATATGGATACAACCTTTCTGTTTCGAATCCATTGTACTTTTCATTTGTAGATTACTTGTTGAGTCATAAAATTACTCGATATTTTTGGATCCTTGTGACAGAACTTCACGAAGAGATTTGGATTCTTTTATTACTATTATAACTTGTATATTGTAGCATATTTTAATCTTCCAATTTCTAGTTATGTTCAGAACTATATTAGATTCCCTGAAATTGTTGTAACTACATTCCAGCTTGGAATTATTTTCTTTCTCTGTAGTTTCAGCCTAATTATTTTCATCCATGTAAGGTAAGTTCATATTCATATTTAGATATAGGCATTACCTATCATTATTATTTTGTAACTCGCATATTTTTATAGATTATTGCTATCAATATCCCATTGTCATGTTGACCATGTAAGGCTACTTCCAAGTCTATAAAATCTTAGTTTGATCCTTTGACAGACTTCATTTTACCTTACAGGAACTTCGACATTGACTGGACTTGTAGCTTTTTCTTTCTTGGATCACAAAAAAATTAAGGAGATTGTTAAATGTGTTTTCTTGTCTTCATAAGTCTTTAGTCTCCTAGAGAAGTGATCAAGACTTCGTTCTTTGGTTTTCATTGATCTCAGGAAGTCTAGATCACCTTGTATCCTACAATAAGTCTTATAATAAGCCAATAATTTAATATTTCATTCTTATTTGCAAACAAAATCATTCAAAATATATTCAAGCTACCTTTTTCCTTATTCACTTTACTCTAATACCATGTTGGAAAATCATAAAGGCAAAAATATTTTATTATCTTCATAATTACTTTTGATATTTAATTATTTCCTTATAGCTCTTCTTTAATTTCTTTATGTATTATTTTCATCAAGCATGTTATATGTCATTTTGTTGCATCTGGTCAATAGGTCTGTAAACCGGATCAATCAACATTCATGAACACCTTGTCATCATCCTTGCACAAAGCCCTAAGCATGACCCTTTCAAATACTGAAGGTTTTGTGTCTGACTGCCTCAAATTTTAACGCCAATGCATCATGCCCCTTTAGGGACCTACATTCAGTAGCATTTTAATTCCTTATGCACCAACACTGATCACTAGCATCTTGCTCCTTGTTATGGGTGCGTTGATTCTAGAAATTTAGGAAAATTAAAAACAATCCCGAAGATTTCTCTTCCAGAAGCTTCCAGGAGTTGTTAACCATTTACCTTGGATAATAAGCTTGAGTCCTTTATGATATTACCTTTGATATTTCACCTCTAATCCCTTGAGCTCATCCTCCCATATTAAGTGGATCTCAAGCCTAGATTGGTAACTGGATAACAATTCCTAAACTATCATCCCTCTCCTATAAATTTACAACCATCTATAACATCAGGCTTGGATTTTGTAGACTAACCATGCCCTCATGTTGCTTCCTTAAATCTAAGAGAGTAATCATCTTCATGCACGAAGATGAAATTGAGATGTGATTTTTGAAAAGAAAGGACAAGTCAACTTGGGGATATCTCTACAAGGTAAGCTACTATTATTGGTTGTTCCTATTAATATTAATACAAATAGTATATCGTTTT
The DNA here is from genome assembly GCA_034641835.2 of Pinus albicaulis. NCBI lineage: Eukaryota > Viridiplantae > Streptophyta > Pinopsida > Pinales > Pinaceae > Pinus > Pinus albicaulis. The sequence goes on along the minus strand of CM076582.1, from coordinate 1,447,336,411 downwards.
CATATATGTGTTATGTTATGTTTACATTCATGTATTTCAATTTTTTTTTGATCCACTGAATATAGTAATTGGATAATACTACATAGATGTCATAGATACTTGTCTTGTGTTAATTATGTGTGCATGTTCTAATTATAGAAATTAGAGCTACGATTGCAGCTTACATGTCGAGAGGAGAGAAGAGATTGTGAAAAATTCTAGGTAAGCCTCTTTATATTCTTCAATTTGTCTAAGGGGAACATTATATTCTTTACTTTTTTTTGTTCTAGACCATTCCACTAGATCTAGGGAAGATACTTCTATCTGCAATCGTAAATTCTACATAACAAATTGTTGACTCCCTCGGGGATCATTTCATTCCATTAGTGGGGTCCTTGTCCTTATTACTTGTTTCACCTCTTAAATAGACCTCCATTTCCTCACTCAGTCTGAATTGGCCCTAAGAATACCTTCCATTGAGCTTCATTTTATTTTTTGTCTCCAAACTTGGCCTTATCTTGATCAATTCTACCCCTAGTTTGGAGACAGAGCGTTGCATAACTCCTCATCATTCTCTGCACTAGCGATGTATAGGACTCGTTCCCTTTCAACACATGTGTTAGAGTGAATTCTAATCGCAAGCGTACGAAAAAATATCTCTTTATTTGTGCATAAAAAATAGCCCTAACATCAACTGTGGCTGCCAATTTCCTTAGATCTGTAGTAAGTGACCAGAATAAATGCTACAAAAGTTCAGATCTATGCAGTTAAAGACATTAAACAGTAAAAGTAAGCAAGAGCTTCCAGTCCCCCTTTATGGGATGGGTTCTTGTATGTCCTCGGCGCTTCAGATCTAAGACCTCTCTCTCTTGATGGTGCAAAAAACCCAGACAAAATGGAACTCAAAGGGAGCTCACAAGAAAAAAATAGAAAAATATGACAATAATGGAGGATCAAAGTCAGACCAAAAGTATAGATCAAAAGGTGATCTCAAGGCAACAAAAGGTAGTGAATGAATGGAAAACCATTCTATTTATAACAAAATATTAAGTTAGTCTAGATATTGGTGCATAATTAAAATATTATTAACCAAATCTAGATCCAACTTAGATGGAATATTTTATTATTTTTGTTGGAGGGAAAAGGAATTTGAAATTGGTAAAATCCCTTTATTTAGAAATAATAAATAAATAAATGATTTATTTATTATTTTAAGAATGTGGTTAAAGAATATTTAAATAAATAATGATTTATTCAATTATTTATAAATGATTTAGTCAAATTTAACAAGGAATATTATTAAATAGTGATTTAAATAATTATTCCTAGAAAATAATTAGATAAATAATGATTTATCTAATTAATTTTCATGTTTCAGGGTAAATATGATCTGGAATATTAATTAAATAGTGGTTTAGTTAATTATCCCTAGAGGAAAATAAAAAAAATAAGGATTTATTTAATTATTCCTCATGGGGTTTCCTGTTTAGACCAAAAATAACTTAATAAACTATGGGTTATTAAATTATTTCTCATAGTGAAATAAATTTTACTATGGTAAAAGAATAAAGGTAGTACATTTCCTTGTTGAGAGATGGAACAACACGGAACTGAGCACGAGGACAACCACCATGACCTAGGGTTTGGAGGTTTCAGCGCAACTTGTCCCTGGAAGACCTCCCTCCCAGCTCTTTAGGATGTGATCACACTCCTGGAAAGCCTTGAGGCTAAACCATGACAGAAACCAGAGGGGGGATGGTTGCTCCCCCTACCACAGGGTAGCCTCCCACAGGAGCGGCGACAAGGGCTGACACTGATCATTACCAAAAAACTGGCCCGCTTCATAATACAATAGGGGTGACTCCCACAGTGAAATAGACCTCCACAACAGAAGTAGAAGAAGAAAATATCACCTCATCCACATGCATACCCAAGGATACCAAAAGAACCATGATCGAGCTCCCTGCGCATCGAATCAATGAAAGAATCCAATTCATGAAGGATCATGCATTGATAGGAAAGTTCATGGGCTTTTGGCCCACTGAAAAATATCTCCGACGATGGATAGCCTCCAAATGGAAGCCCAAGGGTCATATCGACCTTCAACTGTGCGCCAAATGTTTCTTTCATGTTATCTTCACATGCAATGGAGACAAAAATCAGATCATGGATGAAGGGCCATATTTCTTCAACTCGACAGGTTTATACTTGCGCAACTGGGTAGAGCGCTTCAACCCAGACAAGCAGGATATCACATGGGATCTGGTTTGGATCCGGCTCTACTCCCTCCCCCTAGGACTACCGGGATGAGACGACTCTACGGGACATAGGAAATGAAGAATTCATCAAAACAGAGGAGGAAACAAAGATCAACCGACATGCAGCATAAGCACAAATCTATGTCTACATGAACATCGTAGAGTCGCTCCTTGGTGAGGTAAGCCTATTGCATGATGATTTTGAATGGATGCAAACTTTAGATTATGAACATGTTCCATTCAGATGCCAGAGGTGTCACCAACATGGGCACCTATTTAGGGACTGCCCCCTAAATAAAAAGGAGGCAACTAACAATGAATCAAATGATCAAGCTACAGAAGGGTTTATGAAAGTAGCAAGAAATAAAAGGCACAACAAGAGATCCAACTCTAACCAGAACAAAAAAGCCCAAGTGACTAGCAACAGCTTCGAAGCCCTAGCTCAGCTGAGTGAAAATGAGAACGAACCTTCCAAAGATACAGGGAAATCCTCACAGGAGCAACCCCTAATCTCAAAGACACAACAAGACAAGATTAAACCAAAAGCCTTTCTGAAGCCCCAAACCCCTATACATGCAGGGGAAAACTCTACAACGAAAGGCAAAGGAAAGGCGCTCGACCCAATCCCAGAAGCCATGGAGGAAGAGCCAGAGAGCATTGACTTTGAGGGCCTGGATCTCATAGGGTTCGAGGATGCATGCAACAAGAAGGAATTTCTCTCAATACCCCAGTAGCAGATCCAGAAGTTGGAAAAAATCCTCACCCGAGCACAACAACTCCCCTCTCTGGGAATTCAGGGAGGTACACTCCTAAATACAAAATTCATCCTAAAAGGTAGGTAAGCTCCTAAATACAAATGAGGTAGAAAAACAGAGCTGCAAAGAACAACTGAAATGGGCAGAGAGATGGTAGAATCTAGGACATTCCCCAAGTTAACCCGATTCTACTCCTACATCCCCAACCCCCCTTAATGAAGATCATCTCATGGAATATCAAAAGGGCTCAATAGCCCCACAAAGCACGAGATCATCAAGAAAAGAATCATTGAGGAACACCCTGCAATTTTCTACATGAAATAAACCAAATGCTCCAGCTCCACTCTGGAAAAAATCTTCAAAAGGATATGGAAAGGCTGCAAAACAATAGCGGTAGATGCCAATGGAGCTTTAGGAGGATTGGAAATCATCTGGAACCCACATATCATCACCCTAGAGAACTACCATGTCAATAGGCACTTTATTCAAACCAACTTTCACTTAATTGGAACTGTCATCCATGGCCTACTCACGAACGTCTCATTAGGGGAAATTTGAGGTCTAAAATGGGCCACCTAAGAAAAATGTACAACAAAAATAAAATTTATAACAACAAATAGGATTCAAGATGATTATGTCAACCATGGGGGATGATTCACCATTTTTTAAGTAAAAGGGTAAAAATATTAAAAAATAATAAAATAATAAAACTACTTTTTCAACTCGTATTTTCAACTTATCTCTCAAATTTTTTACTCAAATTTCGAGTAGGAGTACTCGTTGGATGCAAAGTTTAATTACTCATCCAAGGAGTACCCATGTTGCATACTTTTGATGGACCCTACTACACGAAAAATGAGAAATACATGAAAAAACGTGATTGCAATCACGTTTTTCATGTATTTCACATTTTTTGTGTAGCAGGATCCATCGAAAGTATGCAACATGGGTACTCATTGGATGAGGAATTAAATTTTGCATCCAACAAGTACTCTACTCGAAATTTGAGTAAAAACTTTGGGAGATAAGTTGAAAATACAAGTTGAAAAAATAGTTTTTTCTTTTTTCCCTCTAAAATTTGATGATGTCATCAAATCTTATCTTAGTATTTCCACTATTGTTTTATAATTTCCTTAGGAGGCCCATTTTACACCTCAAACTTCCCCTAATGACTTCCCCCATAATCTCTAGTAGAAAACTAAGCTTTCGGACAGCATTGTTGATCTTAATAATCAGCGAACTCTACCTCTTTGGCTACTTGGAGGAGATTTCAATATGATAACCAATCTACAAGGAAAAAAAGGCAGAAGGCAGCATCTAGATATGGACAAAAATGGGTTCAAGAAATTCATCCAAGACAATCAACTCATAAATCTACCAACTTCCAATGGTATCTTAACTTGGAACAATAGAAGAGGAGGCAACCAACAGGTCGCCTGTAGATTGGACCGTTTTATCATCACGGAAGACTTTATACAACTTGGGGGAGATCTTGTAGCCACCATCATTCCGGCCACTGGCTCTGACCACTAGCTGATACAACTACAATGGTTGAGACTAGGTATGTCCATGCCCAAACCATTCGGCTTTTAACAGTACTAGCTCAGACATCTAGGGTTCAAAGAAATTGTCTCAGATTGGTGGTCATCCCTTTCACCGCCTCAAGGATAAAAAATGTATCAGTTCTAGACAAAGCTGAAGATGCTCAAATGGAAACAGAAGGTGTGGATCAAGACCACCTTTGGCAACATCTTCAAATATCAAAGAGAGCTAGAAGAGCAAATGAAGAAGCTCCAACAAACAATCATCTCATAAGGACACTTGGCAGATTCAGAGAATAGAGAGAAAATACTAACAACCCAGATGGAAGAGAGAAGAAGCCAGGAATAGATCCTATGGAAAAAAAAATCTAGGATATGCTGGCTCAAAGATGGATAAAGAAACACAAAGTTTTTCCATCGCTCCACCATCCATCACAGGATGCACAATAGAATCACAGTTCTCAAAAATCAGAATGGAGAACGACTAGAAAAGCAAGAGGATATCACGGAGGAGTTGCGTAACCACTTCAAGGACATCCTCCAAGAACCCAATAATCAGAGTCATGAGGCTATAGGAAAAATCACTCAACACATACCTAAACTGGTCACGGAAGAACAGAACTGAACATTGCTTAAAGAAACTACCCTGGAAGAGGTAGAACAAGAAGTATTCCAACTATAGGAAGGGAAATCTCCTAGACCACATGGATTCACTACCAACTTCTTCCATTTCTTTTTGGAAACCATCAAAGAAGAGGTCTGGGATGTCGTAGAGGAATCACACACCACTCACTGGCTCCTACTACCTCTCAACGCCACCTTCCTCACTCTCATACCAAAAGAAGATAATGTTGCAACGCCAAGTAAGTATATACCCATATCACTCTACAATGTCATTTATAAAATCATTTCCAAAGTTATATCTAACACACTGAAGCAGCTCCTACTCCTGCTCATTTCCCTGGAGAAAACAGGCTATGTATAAGGCAGGAAAATCCTTGATGGCATCATCTTAACCCACAAGGTCATACACTCTCTTAAGACTTACAAAAAACCTAATATGCTCCTCAAAATTGATCTTTCCAAGGCTTTTGACAAACTCAGTTCGGATTACATTAAGCAATTCCTCTTAGCCTTTGGCTTCAGCCACATGTAGGTACGATGGATAATGAGCTTGATAACCTCCCCCTTTCTTTCCATTCTGGTCAATGGAATACCTTCAGCAAGCTTTAATCCTTCAAGAGGTAATAGACAAGGAGATCCTCTCTCGCCCTTCATTTTCATTATTATGGCAGAAGGGTTGGGTCGCCTTCTCAAAAGCTATGTATATTCAGGTACCCTACAAGGCATACCCCTCCACAACCTCCCTCCAATCTCCCATCAACAATATGTGGACGACAATATGAAAATGGGACACCCCTCAGTCCAAGAAGCCCGATCCCTCAAATCTCTGATTGACTGTTTCTCTGAAGCATCTGGCACAGAGGTTAACTTTAAAAAATCTCAAATCTTCTTCTTCCACACTTCCCCTATCACCCAACACAACATCTCCTGTATAATGGGCTTCTCCATAGCTTCCCTGTCTTCCAAATATCTTGGAGCCCCTCTCACAGACACATCCATAAATCATTTCTCATGGCGAGTTCTGTTGGATGGAATGGAAACCAAGATATCCAACTGGACCCATCGTTCTCTCAATATAGCGGCCCGCATGGTGCTCATCAAAGTGTTTCTTCAGTCTCTCCCCATCTAACTCTTCTCAGTTATCGCAACCCCAAAATGGGTCCTCAGAGATATACACAACTTACAAAGGACTTTCCTCTGGGGAGGGACCAAAGAGAAAAAAAATGGGCATTAGTAAACTGGAAAGAAGTCTACAAACCAAAAGGTCATGGTGGACTAGGGCTACGAGATCCAGAGCACAACAACAGTATCATGGGGGCCAGTATTTGGTGCAAATGGGTCTCCAACCCTCACACACTATGGGCAAACCTATGGGCAGCCAAATATGCGAGAAACTGGCCCAAGGAGGACCTCATCAGATTCAACATAGATCCAAGAGGATCCCAAATATGGAAAGTGACCAACAACCAAAACAATTTGATCCAAAACCATAGCTTCTGGGAGTTGCGCAGCGATGCTGAAGCCAAATTCTAGGAGGATTCGTGGCAGAAAATGCCTAGCCTCTCCTCAATTTTTCCCAGACCCCTTTGGAGCACAGTATTATAGGAAAGGCATCAGAACTGTGTACAGGATCTCTAGACCAATGACACAACTCAGGGCTATAGGACCTAGATTCATACTGATAGATGGAAAGAATATTGGAACACTGGAAATCACAAAGACATTTGGAAGGAACAAACAACTAAAAGAAGAATCAGAGCCCAACAAGGACCTGATATTCTTAGATGGGGTCATACTCTAAGTGGAAACTACTCCACCAAGGAAGCCTACAATCTCTTACAACAGCAAAATCCAGATCCATCCAATTTCATATGGAATAAGATATGGTCTACAAAGCTCTAACCCAAAGTAGCCGCCTTTCTTTGGTTGCTTAGTAAATGACGCATCCTCACATGGGAGAATCTATTGAAATGAGGTTTTGTGGGACCCTCAATATTCCCTCTATGCGAGGAAGACCTTGAAACTATCGACCATTTTCTATACCTTTGCCCCATATCCAATGCACTATGGGACAGGATTGAAATTCTATGCAGATGCACCAACAGAGAAAGGGGTAGCATAATCCACACCATCAGCAAGTGGACGGAAAATCCATACTCCAAAAACCTTCTAAACAGACTCTAGTAGTTAATTCCACGCCTCCTTATATGGAACATATGGAAAGAAAGGAATAGTCGGATATTTAAAGACAAGGCATCCAATCCAGAGCAAATCTGGGCAAGGATACACGAAAATCTCACAAAAACCCTTGCCATAACTCCCTGGAGTAAGGAAGACCTCCCGACATCTAATGTGGAGCGTAACATATGGAGAAACTGGCATATGAGCATAAACACCCCTATGTACAAACCCCCTGGGAATGCAGGAAGAACCATCGCTCCTGTACAATGGAATCCCCGGCCAAATGGATTCTTCAAATGTAACTTTGACAGAGCCTCCAAAGGCAACCCAGGAAATGCAGGATTCAGAGGTATCTTTAGGAATTCCCAGGGCCAGCCCCTTCTCGTCTTCTATGGCAATAGGGGATGGGATAGAAACAACTCCCCGGAGCTAGAGGGACTCATTGAGGGCATCTCCAGAGCCATCAAGTTCAACTATTTTCCTCTGGAAATGGAGGGAGATTCACAAATTATCACACAGGAAGCCACATGAATTCTCCATGGCTCTTCCTCCATAAAGGTCTCCACCAGCTGGAGGCTTGCTAACAAGCTCAAACTCTTGGAACAATTGATACAAAATAACATGGAAATAACTTTTCACCATGTGTGTAGGAAAGCGAGCACCGTTGCAGACCTCATATCCAACAAGGGTGTGGAAAACCACAATGCGTTGCATTACTCCAACCTCGCCCAGATTGAGGATGAATCCTTAAGAAGAGAATGCCAAACTCTCATCCAAAACGACTATATCACCCTAGATGCGGGTGACATTAGATGCACATATGAAAATAGTCTCTCCCACATTAGAGATGATGAATATTTTCAACGTAGGCCTTCACTTGAAGTGGATCCACCTTTCTGCAATAATTCACATGAGGTGACAGAGGAAAAGCATCATGAAGACACACAAAGCCATCAACCACCCTCAGGGGTACCTCTTAGCTACAATCATTTGAATGAGTTCCCAGATGGATATGACGCTCTTCCATAGCTCAAAATGCATGATTCCACATGAAGAGTATCGCAACATGCATCTGCGAGTGAGTCATAATAATGCAGAGCATCTTCGCTTGTGCCATAGGCCTACAAAAGGGGAGGCCCTTCCTCATAATGCTACTCAAATTTTGCTCGTTCTGGATTTTCTATTTCATTTTTAGCCCTCTTGCACGCACTGCCCACTATGCAGCCTCCCCCCCCCAGAGTTGTGCTACGCAGAATCCTCCCGGCTGCGCACCCCCCTAATTGCGTGCCTTACCTTGGCTCCCTTTGCCTTGCTAGTTTCTCCAGCCTGTGTGCTCCCATCACCAAGCTCCCCCAGCTACGCATCCTCCACCTGCGCACCACCCTATCCAATAGCACCACATTGCGCTCTCCCTATATTTGGTTAGAGCATCTTCTCCATACCTCTTAGACCCCCATCTACCCTCTGCTTTACTATTCCATGGCTCCGAGGCTATGCCGAAGAACAATTTGAGGAGGCCAAAGAGGTGCGTTCCCAAGACGCTACCAGCGAAGGCCCAATAACCGCTTGGAGTATTTTGAGGGCTCCTCTTCAGGCAGTCATGCCAGGGACGCCCCCCAGAGCCCTATGCATGACCAGGAGGAGGAGGTCCCCATTCACAGAACACATAGAGGCAGAAGAAGCCCAAGGAAATCCACCATTGCGCACCAGGAGCACCCCAGGCCCCGTAAAACCGAGCCTCTTCCGGCACAAGAGGTAGAGGGGGAAGACACCAATGTATGGATAATGGATTCAGAGGGCACCTAGATGCAAGTACTAGATGCTGAGTACCCAGTCGCTCCCATCCTCTCCACACATGCCTCCAGGCCTCCGCGTCGACCTACTATTGAAGAGGAGGCCATAGCGCAGAAGTACACATGCCATATCGAGGAGGAAGATTCAGATACCGAGGATGATGCATAAGACCCATGACTGCATGATAGCTCAGCTTTTTTTTTTTTTTTGTTATGCCAGCTATTATCATAGAACCTTTACTCTGCACAAGTGCCATGGCACATTTTCTAATCTTCTGTCTGATATTATTTGAGGGTTGGTTTCCTCCATGGAGGCAGCCCCATACATGCACAACTATGAAAGTAACAAAGGCTCAGATTGGTTAAGCGCAGCTTACCAACTCAGCCTGTAGCATATGTAATGTTTTATTTTTGAATCAATATTGTTTAGCCTCAATTACCAAAAAAAAAAAAAAAAAATTACTATTGTAAAATTGGCCTTGCATGGTGTACTTTAGTCCATCTAATAGTAACATGTCAGATGACCAAAAATTGGTGTAACAACATGCGATGACCCCTGTTTCATGCAAAAAAATACCTTTTTTATGATTTTCTCTCTAATTAGCTTTGTTGTAGCTAGTTATCCTTATGTCCCTGAGTGTGTCTTGGTGTCTCAAAAGCCTTCATCTTGTTTTCTTTTGGCTTTGAGTGCCTTTGATAAGAATTTGTTTATATTTTTTTTGTTCTTCTCAATTAGGTCATTAGCAAAATTATTTCCTCATCATTGATAGCTTGGAAGAATTGGTGTTTCAGTGGTCTTTCTGAATAGTTTATTTTATGAATTATTAGGAAAACATATTAGTTTTCATATGAAAATTAAGTGTAAATAAAAAGAAAAATAGTATGCTTCTTGCATTACATATAGGGTTTTGTGTGTGAATTGGAATTAGGAACAACTGGATTAGGGGAATTGATTTAATAGAATTTTTTTTACATCTTGTATGTTGCATTATCTTTGTTTTATTCCCTTCTGTATATATATTTTCATTGAAAAGAAAGTTTCATTTCATCATTCTAGATTTCATTTTTAGGATATTCAGGTGAAATTCGTGGTGAGTCTTGAAAACTAAAACTTAATTCAAGATAACCTTTAAAATTTATTGAACCAATCTTAAAGATCATTTGAAATATTAACACAAACATCTAGAGGTGTATACTAGAGATGTTTTATGGCATTTATAAAGATAGGAGTTGTGTTTTTTTCCAGCGTTGCATTCTAGGGGTGATATCATGTTCCATGTATGTACTTAAGTGTATCATACCATTCTCCAGGTACCTCCAAGTATACTGGATGGAACTCCAGACATGAAAAGAATTTGGGAACGCTCTCACTATATAGTTGCACATTAGAAAACACTAACACAGACTAAACTTCCATTTATTGTTGAGTATATTTTGGAAGTCCACCATAAGTTCCTATCCTCACCATAAGTAACTGATTCGACTGCCTTGTACACTCTGATACACCAAACACAACATTCAGGGATATTTCCTACTCGTATATTAATCCTTGGTCCTCCAAGGTTGTATATTCTAGTTCACAGTTACTTGGTAAACCTTTATGCCTATTTTACCCTCTTAATTTTATTTTTATGTTAATTTTTAAACTTTATTAATCCAACGTGGAAGAACAACACCCTACACTCTGATGTTCACAAAGAATTCAAAATAAGCCTCCTCTTCCACCTGAGGTAACTCATGGTCATCGTTAGAAGCATAAAAAGACGCAGACTATCGAATCTAGTATTTCAAGAGCTACTAATTTTGTTCTTGCAACAAAAATAGATCCGCCATAGTCATATTTTCCTATGAGTATTGAACCTGATATTACTTCTTAATTTTCTCGAGAGTCTAAAACTGTTGAAACAAAAGAACTTGAGACTTTATTACCTAAGGTTATTGAACCTGACCATATTGAATCAAAAATCATACAACCTGAGGTTATACCACGTGAGGCACCTCATTCACCTACAATTGTTACTTCAGGACCTTCCTCTTCTCTTTCTTTGTCTCAGACCCAACTATAAACCATATATCTTAGACCTAATGGTGAACTACTTCCACCTAGTCTTATGATTATCGAAGAGAATCCACTGGAAGAGTCTCAAACCTCCTCTCCTATTTGAGTAGGGGCTCATTTTTATCATGCCCATCCTTTTCCTTCTCCTCATACTTTATCACAAGCTCCTTTTTCTGGTTCTTTTCCTTTCAACTCACCCTCTAGTTTCTCTTGACAACTCCCTTCGGGATAGTTAACCATGACTAAATCTGCTATGGTTTCTCAACTTATATCTACTACCATGAACGAGACAACACATGTTTCAACTTCATCCATATTTGTAGCATTTTAAAAAACACATTTATATGGTGGCCTGATTGTCTCACCTGGTTACCAATATTGATTTGGCATCTTTTCTTGTTCATCATCTAGTCCATGGACCTCTCCCATGTCATCTACATATATAATTCCACCTAGCACTTCATTGATGAGAGATAAATAGTCTTCTCCTCTTCCTCCATCTACTCTTACAGTTTAGCAGCAAACTGATCCTTATGTTAGTGGGTATAGACACCTACAACATCCCAATCCACCTCCTATTGGGAACCCTCCTCTTGGGTGGAAGTTGCCTTTGTATAAACCTCCTATTTTAGTAGGGGGGAACCTGTTGCAGGGATATTTCCATCTCCTCAAGTTATTTCTCAACCTCATATCAGTCCTCCACATTCCGGAATGACTGTTAATGTTTGGAAACCTACCCCGCTCGTACAACCTAGTTTAATTGTGGCTTCATCTTTATTTTCCCAACGTGTTCCACCTACATCTCAAATTCTTATTCAACAACCTGTATCTCAACCTGTTCAAGCTCAAGTGAATGTAAGCCAACCTTTACAAGCGCCATCTTTAAATCAACCTATTTCATTGATATCTTGCACTTTGAAAGCTTTTTATACCCAACCTTTCCAAGGTAACTTACAATCACATCTGCTCGGTCAAGTCATTCTTCAAATTCAAATAGGTCAAAATGTTTATGGTATGGCATAGGCACAACCTATCCAAAATTATGTTGGAATGATGAAAAATATCATAGGGAAAAAATATCAATCATATCAAGGTATACATCAAAGCCTTACAGTCAACAAATCCAAACCCAATCGTTTCAACCTTTACAAGTTTATCCTAGAACTGGGAAACAAGGTTATGTGTATTCTTGTTATCAAAACTCTCCCTATCCTGGAACACAGATACATTTTTCTCAAGCTATTTCATCTCACCAAGTGTATCCTGCACTGGACCTTAACAGGCAGTTTTCATTCGTAGCACCTCTCTAATTACTAGATTTGACGAGGCTCACCAAAAATCTCAATGCTCATTCTCCTTGGTGGTTCTTTATTCCCATAAAATTTCCCAGTGATATCCCTAAATTCAATGGAAATCCTAGATAAGAACCATCCATACATGTGATGACTTATCATTTGTGGTGTTCTTCTAACTCTCTCAATGATGACTCTATTCATTTGCGTCTTTTCTAGCGCGCACTCACTAGTACAACAGAAAAATGGTATATTGAACTACCACAAGCTTCGTTCGATAATTTCAATGCCTTGGATACTACATTCCTAACACATTTCTAGTTACCCATCCGATATGAGACTAGAAAAAAAATTTTAAAAAATTTCAAACAAACTGATGCCACTCACATTTCGGATCACATTCATGAGTTTCAACATCATTGTCATTTGGTTAAAACTTTTGTCCCAAACCAATTTTTAGATGAATGGTTGATTAAGTCATTGTTTTCATCTATCACAGAAGAAATCACCAAGTGCAGAGTTATGAATGAAAAGCATGTTGGACATTCGGTGGCTATATTAGTGTTGGAATTGATGTTAGAAAGAGTCAATTGTGATCCATTGATATCCGCAGGCTTCTAGTAGAGATTCATCATAGTAACGGGCTTATTGAAAATCCATTAAATGATGATTATGATGGTTGGAATGTCAACATTCCAAGCACAAGAAGAAGGGTCAAGAGGTAGTACGGTAGAAATTTTAGAGCCACCCTCAGAGGTGGAAAATGAGCTCCAAGTCTACATCAAACCCTACCCATTGAAAAGTGCTCTAGAAGAGCTTTCCAATGATATGTGGAAGTTTAAAAATGGACTCTTGGACCAAAAGATATTGTTTGTTTAAGTTCAGGAATTTGGAGCCTTGTGAAGGATGACACATTGGAGGTCAGAGCATCGGGACCTCAAGATATCGGCACATCGAAGGTCAGAGCATCAAGATCTTGGGATATCGTAACATTAGATGTTGGAGCATCAGGGTCTCGGGGTATCAGAACATCAGAGGTCGGCGAATATCGACACATTGGAACCTTAAAGCACATTGAAATATCAGAGGTCTGAGATATCGGAACATCGGAGGTTTGGGATATTAGAACATCAAAGGTATGGGATATCGAAACATCGGAGGTCCAAAATATCGACACATTGGAATATCGGAACTTCTTAACAAAGTTGTTTTAAGAAGTTACGGTATCCAGCAATTCCGATGGTAAATACGTCGATAGAGAAAAATTAACAAAGGAACTTGTTGCAAAACCAATATTTCTTGCATCCTCTTCTCTCTCCTATGGAAGGACACATGGAAGCATGATATTGGAACCGAGAAACTAAAGTGGTAGATGATGTCAGCATGACATGGCAGTACGACAAGACACGTCACAGACAGATTCAACATTATTGGGTGGCCTAGTGGGCCAAATACGGGTGACACATGTCATCACTATGGAGGTGCCACATGGAGTGATGAAGCAACCATGACATCACATTAGAGGTCGACATATCAGATATGATGGACCTCGTAACTTCTTGACAAATTCCTTATGAAGAAAATTCTGATAAAGGGGCTTCGATGTAATTTTGGCACTTGGTCATGGGTAAGTCCAGAAAACTAAAGGCACAGAGAAAATACAAAGGGAGAGTGTCCCTCAGTAGGAGCTTGAAGGATTTAGGACCTAGGAACTAAGATCTCGATCACAACTCACAGTCCCATGGTAAAGCGGTGCTAAAGGATCTAAAGGCAAAGGGAACCAAGGATATTGGGGAAGTGCAATATCGTAACGTTTCTCCTTAGTTACGATATGGTGTGCTCTGATAGTGTAGCTTTGAGGAGTGAAGGCTCTGATATTACAACACCAAGATGTATTCAAGGATGAAAGGGTCGGCAACGAAGTAAAGATGTGCACATAAGAGTTTGTTCATGAAATTAATGGCGACAATAGATATCTCTTTTTTAAGACAGCAAGGACTACAATTGCATAAGTTGATTCGAATGAATTATGTCTTGAGCTCTTGAGTAATCCACCTCTAAAATTCTAGTGCATGCCTTAGTGAATTAAATAGAGTGTAGAGAAGCCATGACAAAGTATAGTATATTCCTGGTTAGCCATGAATAAGCATGGAGAACCCAATTGGAATATGCAGGTGGAATGAGAATTTATTTCTCAAAAAGAAGACATGCTCAGGAACTCATTCTTGTGATTAATTTTATGATAGAATGCAAAATTCATACACAAAGGCAACAATGTCTGTCACGCAAAGAAGCAATTTATTGGTATGTGCACTAATGACAAGGACAAGACTGTGTAGTACCCAGCAGTGGAAAAAAACTATCAGAAGTCTTTGAGTAAGGTAGAGAAAAAATAGTATTGTTGAATTTGCTGTGGAGTGAGAACAGTAGGAGTATTGGGTGAGTGAGCACAGAGTTTGAGTTGTGTGAGTACAACAAATAATGTGTTGCGAGAACATAGAGATATGATCACATGTTATGTTGAAGCAGAGTACACGAGATGTGATTGTGCATGACTAGAGGATTAGGTGTTTCAACCGAGAACTGAGAGCATAATGCAATTTTGTGACATAGTGGGTTGGTATTTATCTTATATGTAAAAGCCTTTGTTTCAATTTGAAAACTGTATGAAATAGTAAAAAGGTGGCGACAACAGGTAATGGCCTACATTCAAATAGGTTGGTGCCTCTTGACAAGTCAGTGTTTGCTATTCTAAGGGGGTTGGTGCCTCCAGTGAGTGGGTTCTCACAAAAAAACTGATGTAATTAAGTGGATGCTTAATTTACATATTAAAACAATAAAAAATTGTTGGTTTTTACCCTTTGGGTTTCCATGTGAAAAATACATTTGTATATGTGTGTATGTGTTGATATTGAGAACTATTGTTGAACATATGAAAGATCATGACTAACTGCTCATATATTTGTGAATGAATGCTCTCATAAATAACTGACAATAAAGGGACTAACTAAGAACATATTAAAAAAAGAGGAAATCAAAGTAATCATAGAATTATTGATTCACCCCCCTCTCAGTAATTCCTTATACAAATAATTGGTATCAAATCCAAGTCCTTCAGGAATATTCTAACCACTAGAAGGCAGATCAATAAGTAATTATGTCTAGGCAAGAGAACCAATAAGCTTATTCAAGCAGAATACCAGTATTTTATGGGACAAACTTTGCCTTCTAGAAAGTAAGGATGGAAGCATACCTAATTTCACTTAGTGTAGACACATGGACTTGAGTACTGATAGATTAGCATGTCCCCAATATTCCTCCCACTGATGCAATTGGTAATAAGTTATATGGAAACAACGCTAAAGCCAAAAATTCTATTCTTTTTGGTCTTAGTAAATCAGAACTTATGAAATTTATGCATTCTAAATCTGCTAAGTTTAGGTAAATCTCATCGAGAGTTACAAAGGGGATGACAAGGTCAAGTAGGCCTAGATGAAAACCTTCATAATGAGGTTCGAGACCCTAAGAATGGATGAATATGAGGTTATTGAATAATAATTCCTCAGGGTCGCGGAAGTCCCCAATATGAATAGAGAGCTAGGTGAATAATTCAAGGAAGAAATGGTTGTACAAAAAATCTTAAGATCTCTTCCCATGAGATTTACTTCCAAAGTCTTAGCTATTAAAGAAATGGCTAATTTGAAATATCTCAAGATGGACCAATTGCATGGTACTCTTACTTCCTATGAAATGAGAGTTGGAAAGGAGAATTCAGAACCAAAGGAAGCAATATTTAAAGTGCCCGAAATGGTAAAGGAGCTCAAAAAACATCAAGATTGATCCAGCTGCAAATTTGATCAGGAGTTGGCTCAGTTGGTCAAGAAACTAAAGTGTGGATCAGAAAATATAAAGGGAATCTGGCCTTTAAATTCTTTTATTTCAGAAGAGTGGGATATTTTTCATCCAAATATCCCTACAAAGAAAGTACTGAAAAGGAAGATGATAAAAAATTGGGGAACAAGTCTCAGAAACAACACAAGAAAAGGTTTTACAAGAAAAAGGGTTTCTACTCCAAAGAAGATAGATTAGCACCATAATCATATAGCGAAAAATCTTCTAAGGATAACTCATATAAGTTTATTCTTATGGCCTTCAAAACATACTCCACGAAACAGAGTAATGTTGACTCTAAAGAGGAAGAGGAAGAAGGATCAGTTGACCTTGAAGGTGAACTTATCAGTGCCCTTAATGAGTTAAATAAATCAAGGAAGAATAATAAGTTTCTAAAGGAACAACTACAGTGTGTAGAAGAAGGAATGCATAACATAGATAATGAGGAGTTTGTTTATCAAAAGAAGGAGCATGTGAGAAACTAGAAGAAGAGAACAAGAAGTTAAGATATGATTTGATCAAGGTAAGAAAGGAAACAATATCAAGAACATGCAGGGATGAGATTATATCCTTGGAAGTTGAGCTAGAATAAGAAAAGCGAAAGGAAGAAGTACTTCAAGATGTAATCCATGAATGGGAAGATAATTGTCAATGTCTTGAGGCATATATTATCTCTCTAAGAGTGGATCTAGAGGGAAGGAAGATCAAGAATGGTCTAAATTATAATTTCATTGAAGGCACAAGAAAACTATATCAAATTCTAAACACCCAAAGACCCTCAGGAATCAGAACTGGTCTAGGATACTCAGAAGAACAAGATTCTTTCATGAGGAATATGAACTTCAGGTCTGCAAGATTCGAAAAATCACAGGGTTATGAAAATAAGCATCGAGAGGAGGTTAGTGAAAATAAAAAGGCAAAAGGAAAAAGAGGAGATCATCAATGGAGAATGAATCGATCAATTAGGCATCCAAAGTACTCTCATGCATAAACACGTAAGATTTTCAACAATAGTCATGCCTATCTCTTTTATGGAAATTTCTATAAGTGTCATATCTTTCAACACAAAGTTGTTGATTTTAGAATAATTAAAGTTGAAATATATGAAAATTATAGACATAATAAATATCAGAATTTCAAATCTCCAAGCTATTCTCTCACAAATCATAATGTCTTCTCTCCCTTGCTAAGTGAAGTAGAATTCTTCAAATGTAATAATTTTAGGCACAAATCCAATGAGTGCAAATGTAAGTTTGAATACGTGTCTAAGTCGCAAAATTTCATACAACCAGCTATCAAAATGGATAAAGGGATTTGGAAATAAAAAACTAAGAAGAGCATGTAGTGTGGAATTTCCCTATCAGCTGATAATCAAGAAAAAAAATGGTATGTGGATATTGGTTGTTCCAAACATATGACTAGGGAAAAAATCAATTTTTTTTTTCACTAAAGGAAAAGGAAAGAAGAAACAATGTCACCTTTAGAAAAAATGCTCCAGCAAGAATCAAAGGTAAAGGTGTAGTCAGTCTCGATCCAAAGACAGAAGCACAAAATGTGCTATATGTAGAAGGTCTCAAGAAAAATCTTCTTAGTGTTAGCTAGATGTGTGATAATGTCTACGAAGTGACCTTTCGATAAAAATACTATGAGATCTACAATATGAATAACAGAAAACTAGTGGGAAAGGAAATCATAACCCACAATAATGTATATGTGTTTGACGACTCCAGAGTCAATTTCTATTTAAGAAAAACAAATGAAGTGTGATTGTGGCACAAGAGGTTAGGGCATATGAATTTTGATTGTTTGGTAATAGTCAACAAGATGGGAGCCATGAAAGGACTACCAAGACTGTCAAATATTGATAACTGCATTTGTAAGTCATGTTAGTTTGGAAAACGAACTAGGACTCATTTCAAGACAAAAGAGTTTTCCTCATCTAGACCTTTGTATCTCATTCACACGGACATATGTGGCCCAACTAGAACAAATACCTTAAAAGGGGAAAGGTACTTCATGCTACTCATTAAAAATTTCACCAAATCCACTAATATTGTGCTTCTAAAATAAAAATTGAAAGCGTTCAACAATTTCAAGAAGTTTAAGCCTCAAGTAGAAAATGAGAAAGACTTAAAGATAAAATTCTTAAGATCAGATAGAGGGGGAGAGTACATATAAAGATAATTTGAGGAATTTTTTGAAGAGCATGGAATAAGAAAGCAGTACTTAGTGACCAGAACTCCATAATAAAATGGAGTGGTGGAAAGGAAGAACAGGATGGTTCATTTAATGGCTAGAGGAATGTTGGATGAAGAAGACGTGTCACACACATCTTAGGTGTTAGGTAAATTGACTTGTGATTATAGTCAAGTTTGACCGAGTTAAACAGTGATGGTTTTGGGGCACATGGTATTGTGCACCCATGGTTTTAGGCTCATGGTATTTCATGTAATGGAGCCTATAAAAGGCTCGGAGGACTTCATTGTAATGTAAGGCCTCGATGTGAGCGGTGAAGGCTTACTTGGCTGGATTGGCCAGGGTTTGGCCAAGGCTAATGAAATTTCATTAGGATGGGTTTTCCCAGGAGTTTGGGGTTTTTCCCAGTTAAACATATGTGTTTACTGTTTATGATTTGTTGCTAGTTATGTTTAATTATTCCTCTCAGTAATTAGTTAATATTCTCTGGTAAATGTTTCTTCATTAGGGAGAAGCGGCACAGACGAATGTATATCTATCCAACATAACCCAACTCATGCCTAATAGTAATAAAACTCCCTATGAGTTGTGGAATGGAATACCTGCATTAGTTAAACATATTAAGGTATTTGGAAGCAAGTTCTTCATCAAAATAAATGATAAGAATCTTGGAAATTTTGATTCTCGTGCTAATGAGGGAATCTTACTTGGGTACTCTATTCGGAGCAAAGGATTTAAATGTTATAACAAGCGGATAAATAATATTGAGGATTACATTGATGTAATAGTGGATGATATGGGCACAAAACCTGAATCCTCTAGAGTAGAGATAAACTCTAAGGATGAATCAAATTCAAATATGGGGGGCTTGGACCAAGAAGAAACAGGATCAAATTGGGGACAAGAGAAGTCAAACATGACCTCGAAGCCAAAGAAACCCTCCAATTATTTACAGAAGGAGCATCCTAAAAGTAAAATGTTTGGAGACCAAAGACATGGTGTTCAAACCCAGAGGAAACTCATTGGCAGCCCAATATGTGAAAATTTGGGTGAAATCAATGAATGAGGAACTTGATAAAATTGAAAAGAATGATAATTGGGAGCTAGTTCTGAGACCTAAAGATAAAAATTTCATTGGAATCAAATTGGTTTTCAAAATTAAGAGGAATTAACAAGGTAAAGTAATAAAGAACAAGGCTCATTTATTCTTCAAAGGATATGCTCAGATAGAGGGAAAATATTTCGAGGATACCTTTGCACCAGTGGCTAGACTAGAAGAAATCATAATTTTTCTATCCTTTCCCAGTCGCAAGCACATCAAAGTATATCAAATGGATGTGAAGTCTTCTTTCCTCAATGGAGATAAGGAGGAAGAAGTTTACATTGAGCATCTAGAAGC
The DNA here is from genome assembly GCA_034641835.2 of Pinus albicaulis. NCBI lineage: Eukaryota > Viridiplantae > Streptophyta > Pinopsida > Pinales > Pinaceae > Pinus > Pinus albicaulis. Next base: position 1,447,316,443 of record CM076582.1, on the reverse strand, counting down.
TTTTGTGCTCATCACAGAGGAAGGGTTTGTATGAAAACTGAAAAAGGAAATATGTGGACTCAAACAAGCTCCAAGAGCTTGGTATGAGAGGTTGGATAAATACCTTCAGCGGCAAGGTCTTAGAAAGGGCAATGTGGATAGTAATTTGTACATAAAGGTTGAAGGTGACCATCTACTGATTGTAGTGGTATATGCGGATGACATAATCTTTGGCAGCGATGTGGAATAATTGGGGCATCAATTTGCAGAATGTATGCAAACAGAGTTTGAAATGTCCATGATTAGAGAGTTTTCCTTATTCCTCGGACTACAAATATGAAAGGAGTTTTTATCTCCCAATCCAAATATCTCTGAGAAACTCTGAAAAATTTTGGGTTGGAAGATTGCAAACTAGTAAGCACACCCATTATTACAGGTTTCAAGTTATCCAAAGAATATGAGACACCTCTAATAAATCAGATAGTATCTAGATCCCTTATGGGAATTTTTTGTATCTTACTGCATCAAGGCCATATATCATGTAGGTCGTAGGACTTGTGGCCATATGCCAAGCTTTCCCTCATGAAATTCATGTTGTGTCTATCAAGAGGATCTTCAAATATCTTTGAGGGACAACATAATATGGGTTGTGGTATGCTAAAAGAAAAGAATTTAAGTTGGAAGCTTATACTGATGTTGATTGGGCTGGTAGTCTTGATGACAGGAAAATAACTTTCAGTGCAGCATTTTTCTTGGGGAGATGCTTAGTGTCACGGGCCAGCAAGAAATAAGTCGTCGTCTCTTTATCGACTATTGAAGTAGAATATATTTCTAATGCCACCTTCTACATACAGATTTTATGGATGAAGCATGCTTTGAAGGGTATGAAGATAGAATTGACTGATCACATTCCAATCATGTGTGATAATACAAGTTCCATCAGTATCTATAAAAATTGAGTCATGCATTCAAAGACAAAGAACATTATGATCAAGTTTCATTTTTTAAGGGAACAAGTTGCAGCCAATGTGGTCATACTTGATTATGTGAACACTAAATAACATTTGGCATACATATTTACCAATCCACTCACAAAATAACCATTTGAATATCTCAGGCAGCAAATAGAAATTGTGACTCCTCCCTCCAAACGACTTCATTTTGGTAAGGGTGGGGAAGCTAATCAGTAGGCATTAGAGAAATTTTGAGTTCTAAAATGGGCCTCATAAGAAAAATGAACAACCAAAACAAACTTTATAAGAATCAATAGGATTCAAGATGATGATTTCAACCATGGGGGGTGATTCATCATTTTTGGGGTAAAAAAGTAAAAAGATTAAAAAATAATAAAACTTATTTTTCAACTTCTATTTTCAACTTATCTCCCTAATTTTTTACTCAATTTTTTAGAATGATTACTCATTCAATGCAAAATTTAATTCCTCATCCAAGGAGTACCCATGTTGCATACTTTCGATGGACCCTGCCACACAAAAGATTAGAAATACATGAAAAAATGTGATTGCAATCATTTTTTTCATGTATTTATCATTTTTCGTGTAGTAGTGTCCATCAAAAGTATGCAACATGGGTACTCCTTAGATGAGGAATCAAATTATTCATTCAACGAGTGTTCCCTCTAAAAATTTGAGTAAACCCATAAGGAGATAAATTGAAAATACGAATTGAAAAAGTATTTTTTTCTTTTTTCCCTCTCAAATTTAATAATGTAATATAGTATTATTTTATTATTTCCACTGTTATTTTATAATTTCCTTAGGAGGCCCATTTTATACCTCAAAATTCCCCTAATGGTGTGGCTCATGGGAGAGTAGATTGTAATGGTTCAGGGGGAGTATTCAAGAAGTACTATTTTCCATTGATGACAAAGGGGAAGAAGATCGGAAAAGTCCATGCCTAGCCAGAGGGGGAGCTTATGGTGTTTCCATCAATGCCAAAGGGAGAGATTTTTGGAAAATAGGTGGTTTTATTAGTTTTGGCATTTATGTCAACAATAGTCAACGGTGATCCATTGATATTTGCAGGCTTTTGGTAGAGAATCATCATAGTTGCAGGCTTATTGAAAAGCAACTAAATGATGACTATGATTGTTGGGATGTCAGCATTCCAAGCACAAGAAGAAGGGTCAAGAGGTAGAGTGTGGCACAAATTCTGGAGCCACCTTCAGAGGCAGAAAATGAACTCCAAGCCTACACTAGACCTTACCCATTGGAAATTTCTCTGGAAGAGCTTTCCAATTATATGCGGACATTCAAAAATGGGCTCTTGAATCAAACTATATCGTCTGCTATACTTCAGGAATTTGGAGCCTTGTGGAGTATGACACATTGGAGGTTGGAGCATCGGGATCTTGGGATATCAGAACATCAGAGGTCATATCATCGAGATCTCGAGCTATCAGAACATTGGACGTCGATGAATATCAACATCTTGGAATCTAGACCACATCGAAATATCAGAGGTCCGGGATATTGGAACATTAAAGGTCTGGGATATCAAAACATTCTAGGTCAAATATATTGGAACATCGGAGGTCTAGTATATCAGGATATCGGAGGTCCAGAATATCGACACATCAAAATATCGAAATGTCTTAACAGAGTTTTTTTAAGAAGTTATGATGTCAAGCGATTTCGATGGTAAATGCGCCGATAGAGAAAAATTAACACAGGAACTTGTTGCAAAACCAAGATTTTTTGGGTCCTTTTCTCTCTCCTATGGAAGGACACATGGAAGCATGAGATTGGCATCGAGAAACTGAAGTGGCATATGACATCAGCATGATGTGGCACTACGAAAGGACACATGGCAAACCGATTTAGCATTATTCGGTGGCCTAGTGGGCCAAATTCGGGTGACACATTCCATCACTATGGAGGCACCACATGGATTGATGAAGCAACCATGATGTCACATCGGAGTTCAGCATATCAAAAATGATGGACCTCATAACTTCTTCACAAATTCCTTATGAATAAAGTTCAGATAAAGGGGCTTCGATGTAATGTTGGAACCTAGTCATGGGTAAGTCGAGAAAACCAAAGGCACAAAGAAAATACAAAGGGAGAGTGTCTCTTAGTATGAGTATGAAGGCTTTAGCACCTAAGCACTAAGCCTATAATCACAACTCATGGTCTCATGACAAAGTGGTACTAAAGGAGCTAAAGGAAAAGGGAACCAAAGATATCGGGGAAGTGAAATATCGTAACGTTACGCCTGTGAAAGTTACGATATGGTATGATAAGTTGGTGTAGCTCTATGGTGTGAAGGCTCTGATATTAAAGCATCGATATGTATTCAAGGAAAAAAGGGTTGATAGTGAAGTAAAGACGTGCACAACATATTTGGTTCATGAAATGAATGGCGACAACAAAGATCGCTTGGTCAAGACAACAAGGACCACGATTGCACAAGTTGATTTGAATTAATTTTTTCTTGAGCCCTCGACTAAGCCACCTCTAAAATTCTTTGCACGCCTCAGTGAATTAAATAGAGTGCAGAGAATTCATGTCGAGGTATAGTTCAGGCCTAAGAAGCCATGAATAAGTATGTAGAACCCAATTAGAGTATGCAGGTGGACTGAGAATTTATTTATTAGAAAGAAGAAGTGCTTAGAACTCATTCCTTTGATTAATTAAATGAAAGAATGCAACAAGCAGATGCAAAGGCATCAATACGTGTCATGCAAAGAACCAATTGAATGGTTTTTGCACCAATGGCAAGGAAAATACTGCATAGTATGTAGAAATAGAAAAAAAATATCAAAAGTATTTGAGAAAGGTAGAGAAAAAAGAATAATGTTGAATTTTTTGTGGAGTGACAACGGTGGGAGTGCTAGGTGAGTGAGCACAGAGTCTGAGTTATGAGAGTAGCAACAAAGAATTTTTTGTGAGACATCAGAGAGTTGATCACATGTTATGCGGAAGCAGAGTATAGAACGTGTGATTGTGCGTGAGTGGAGGAGTCAGTGTTTTAGTAGAGAACCAAGAGGATAATGAAATTTTGTGACACAATGGGTTAGTATTTATCTTATTTATAAATGCCTTTGTTTTCAATTTTAAATTTGTATGAAATAGTAAAAAAATGGCGACAAAAAGTCATGGCATGCATTCAAAGAGGCTGGTGCCTCTTTGCAAGTTGGTGCTTTCTATCCTAAGGGGGTTGGTGCCTCTAGTGAGTGGGTGCTCATAAAAAAACTGATGTAATTAAGTGGGTGCTTAATTTACATATTAAAAAAACAAAAAATTGGTTGTTTTTACCCTTTGGGTTTCCATGTGAAAATACATGTGTCAATGTGTTTATGTGTTGATATTGAGAACGGTTTTTGAACATATGAATTATCACTACTTACTTCTCATATATTTGTGAATGAATTCTCTCATAAATAACCGATGATAAAGATATTAATAAAATATATAAAAAAAGAGGAAATCAAAGTAATCATACAATTACAGATTCACCCTCTCTCAGTGATTCCTTATACCAATAGAGAAGGTAATTGCTCATTCCCAATATTTGGATCTTATTTGTACCCAATCTGGCACACTTTATGATAAAATACCAAATTCTCTGGGACCTTTCAATATTGTTCCTCAACATCCTAATAAATAATCACATGTCACCGATGGCATGATTATTTTTTCCATTCAGGAGTTGAAGAGTAAACAATCTGGTTAAACTCTTTTTTTGGTTGCTCAAATCCATCCTTCCACCACTCATGCGGCTTATGCTTCCAAGATCAATGTCGTTCAATCATCCAAAGGTAAATCTGAGCAAGAAATAAGTCATAAGAAAGGAAAAGGTAAAAAGAAAAAAAAATAATCCTCTACAGGATAAAGAAAACAATCAGTCTTCTAAAGAAAAGCAGAAACCTTGTCATCCATGTTTGATTTTTAATGAGGAGAATTTCACTTGTGATTGTCCACACCTGGTGGAAGTGAATCAGTTCCTTAAATAATCTGCTACACCTGTTTTTTTGACATATCCATTTCCGAATCAGGAGATAAACATGGTTACCTGAGATCTTGCTTCCTCTTACTTGGTCTTGATGCTTTCCTCCGCTAAGCCAAAAAATGACGTTATGGTGGCCACCCGAAGTAAATACTACAGTAATTTGAATCCCTCAAATGATCAGAATACTGATCAACCTACCAGTTTGATAACATCTCCATCAGATCCTACTCCAAATTCAATACCTAATGAATTGACTATTAAGCCTCCCAAAGGTGTTATCCATTTTTATTTCAACCCTCGTGTGAGAGCCACTCAAAATTATAACATAGTTGAGGATCTGGCTCAATCTCCTTTAGCTATGTCCACTCTCGAGGTGTTGCAAAAATTTCCCTCCCAAAACAAGCCTTTTCTTTCTGCAATTCGATGTATTGATCCCTCGGATTTCAACCTAGTAGTTTTTAACCATGAGAATTGCACACCTTGAATTCCAATTGAATTGGCTTTCATGAGGCATGTTGTCGTTTGTGGTAATAATATCCTTCATTCCACTATGGACAAGGGATCCTCAACATGTGTTATGTCTTTTTCTTGCTGGAAGGCCATTGGTTCTCCCCAATTAAGTTGGTCACTAACCACTCTCATGGCTTTTGATGGAAGAAGCTACAAACCTTGTGGAATTTTGAATTCACTACAAGTTGAATTAGGTGCCAAGATTGTATCCATAGAAGTCGAAGTTATCGATGGATTGTTGTTGGGTGAAAATTTTAAAATTCAATTCCTCAACACTTAATTATCAATCCAGGTCTTCGTAAGCTTCGATTCATAGCAAAATTAATGAAAAGGGTTATGGATTCAGTCTGTAATCCCTATCTCTATCCCTGCAATTAGATTACTCAGGTGCAAAAATAATAATTTTAAAGAATTCTTTTTAGTTATATGCATGTACTATTAACACAATGACACCACACCGCTCCAGATATTGGATCCTCACTCAAAAGATAACAATTAGAGACTTGGAAGAAATATTTCAAAAGAAAACAAACTCAGGATTCATTACAAACCATGCAAGCTCAATAATTTTGAAAACAACATGTTCATGTACTGAAACTTTTCGAAACAAATCTATTCTTGCACTTGGTTCCTATACTAGGAAAGACAAAATAGTTCCTGCACTCTGTTCATGTACTGGGAAATAAAACAATATGTTCCTGCATTAAAAATAATATTGTGAAACAAGCCCAAAATCAATTAATGTAGAAAGAAAACTTTCTTAAGTTAATATAAAAACCCCCAAACTCATCACACTCTCTTTGAATACTCAATGCAAAAACCTCAAGGTAAGATGAATACTTTATCAAATAAAAAACAAAATATTAAAATCCTATGCATGAATAAAAAAATCAGCTCGTAAATGTATTTTTGTTCATAAATTGTTCTGGTTTGGTTAATACTATATTTGAGATAAACTTATGCATTTATTAGAGATACAAAAAATATAAATTCAGAAAGAAGATTCAACTGATAACTTCATATTAATTAATGACAATGATATTCTGTTCTTATACTCGAAATACCCAAATAGACATATGAAAATATGAATTCAACATGACCAAAATAATACAATGTAATATTTAAATCATGAATTTCTTAAGAATAAAAAATTCCACTCGCACGGTGACATTGTAAAATAATTACATTCACCAGAACATAGGTTTTCATCTGCTTGCTACATATAAAAAATATAAAAGATAAATTTATCAATCACCAAGAAAGATCTAATAAATAACCCCCCTACAAATATTCACTCAAAAGAGTTGTGCATACCACAGAGTAGATCTAAACTGAAGTGATGACTTTGAAAACGAAAAGAAACTTTCCATATCTAAATCCTCACTACGACTTACAATAAACATAAAGACTTCTTTAATGAAAAAAATTTAAAAATCAAACCTAAACATAAACGAAAGACTTCATATCTAAACCTTTATCACTTGTCTCAAAAGAAATCACACAAGGGTTTACACCTAGATTATAATCACACCTCTTACAAGAAACCTTCACACATAGATTATAATCACACCATTTACGTATCACATAATATGATAAATAGAGGGATAATGAGCTGGGTTGGTTAGGCCCTAGCCAACCAACTTGTTTCCCTTTTTAAGGAAAAATATTAATCTATGAGAAAATATATATCATCACAGTAAATAGATAAAACAAATGCATGAACTTGGAATTAGCCCTCTTTTATTAAATACAAAATCTATCTTCTCAGTACATATCATATAATGATAGATCCGGCTCTTAGATAGGCTATGGTGATACAGGCTTTTTAGACTACAAACATGAAAAATTGTCCTAGTATCACGAACCTACATTATAATCTAACTTGAGATATATACAGATTACATTGGGTCACATCCATATCAAGTTGATAACATAAGATGAAGTTGTTGGCAACCAATCCCTAACTTGAGATACCCTCAAACACTCCAAGCCATTTGTAGGAAGACAAGAACAAAACTTCACGAGTGAATGTGCGCCTTTCTCTTTGACAGTTGATATTGACCCCTAGTCGAACTTCTCGAATCAATAGCCTTCCACATTCAGTGTAGGCATCAAGGCAAGTGGAGGAATATCAGGATCTTCCTATACCATGACCAATTTGATCTTGAATTAGTGAACATTTATTGCAATATTCATAAGTTAATATAAATTGTAAGCTACATAGAAAAACATTGACCTATTTTACATTTAATTATGATGAGAATACATTATCCATTTACCCAAAGAATTATTAAAATAAACCAAAAATACTTGGATAGAGGTCTTGTTTAGGTTGTGAAACAAAGGCTAAGGTAGGATAATTTAGGTAAAAAATAAGACAAATATGACAACCAACATTCCCCCATCCTCATCCTATTGTGTGTCCTCACACAACCACTAACCTCTTCAAAAAACAAAAAATGAAAAACCCTTCCTTCTCATTTCTGAATTTGGATATTAATTCTTGAAAATTCTGCTTTAACCTTCTTCACTCAAGCATTCCTTGTACATTTTTCCAAATTCTTAACACCCGCATGGAATCTCTACTTTCTCACCAACTTCTTCAATTCAACCATCACTTCTAACAGTTCTCCATTCTTAGTCTTTAATGTTGCATTCTAAGTTTCCACACATCTATTCAAGACCTAAATCTCTTGAATTTGTTGTTTCAAATTATGAATTTTATTTATCTTCTTCTGAGGAGAAGAGGCCTTCAATTCCTCCTTTCCATTTTCTTATTCCTATATCTTTATTTCTTCTATCATGGATGCCAGAGGAACATCATCCTCATGTTCTTCTTCTTTCTTTTTCTCCTGAAATCCTTCTTGTTCCACCTCTTGTTGATAAGCCACCTTCTATATTTTAGCCTTCTTCATCCATGAGGCCAAAGGAACATCATTGTCATCCTCCTCCTTATGCTCTTGACTCATGACAGGGGTCCCCATTGTTGTTACTCCTACCAGAAGAGAGATATTATCTTTCACATATTTATTTTCCATGGGGATATCCAGTGGAGGTTTTTCAAGAGAAACACAATCTGTCCTAGATGACTCAGAGTCCTCGATGAACCTGACCTAAGATGGAGTAGCAGGTTTCAAATTATTCTTACTAGAATAATCATGATGAATTTTCAACAACCCTTGCATTATTCCCCGGGGTGGTTCCTACACCACAACCTTGACTTTCACACCCTTCTTTTCATTCTGGACTTTATTTTCTTGCTTTTTTGTTTTCTGAGGCCAAGTAGTCCTCAGTTCTTCTTCATGTTTACCTCATTGTTTTACTTTCTGGCGTTGGATACCCTTGGGTTTTGTATTTTTATTATGCTTCTCCCCTTGTTGACTCTTTATACTAACAACCTTCACAACACCTCCACTCTGATATGTTTCCAAAAATGCTTCCTAACTAGGTACCTTTTATTCAATTCTTCACTAACCAAAATATTTATCAACCCGTAATAACATAATTTTTAACCCTACTTGATCCTCCAAGGATTTTTACACACTTCTTGACATCTTATCCAAACTTTTTAACAAAAAGTGTGGGAATTTAATCAACTTACTAGACTCGAGGTGCATGAGGAGTCGAATATGGTACATGTAGGTCAAGGATTATCTCCCTTCATAAGTAAGAAATTTATGTAGAATATTCAATATATTTCACCACTTCTCAACCATATCTCTCCTCTGCACTACTTTCTTCCAGTCGGCCTTTTCCAAGAACCTAAATCATGCACCTTTTTCTACTTCTCCTTTCATAAACTATTTCTCCCTAGTAGTGCACAACTCAGTGACCTGGAAAATGAACTGCTTCATCACTTCAAATTTCAAGGAGCCCATAATAGTTGTCTTTCCATCAAAGTTTTGTGAAAAATACTAGGTAATGGTTTAATCATAGCAATTAAACTCATACAAAAAGGGAATAAAACCTGCTTCCTATAAAATAGGCATAGTCATTTTGTATTCCACAGTCCCTTCCATCTCTTTGACAGAGCACGGTTAAATCTTGACTGGATTCATTCTAGCTTTTAACCCTATATAGTGTTATGAAACCAACTCCAAAAATAGAATAAAATAGAGATCAACGCCTTAGAAATAAGCCACTTCGAGGGGCAACCTCCTTTACATTACATAAATGAACAATTCTTGGATGATTCAATTGAAAAAAAATTCTTTCTATATATAGGAGTCCATGGGGTCACAGTATAATCATAACAATAATAATGTAAGGGAACAACAATAACAATAGTGGCTTTTATGGGGCACAATAATAACAATATGGGGACTACAGTGGTATAAAAATAACAATAAGGGGGATACACCACAAACAATAAGGGGGATACACCACAAACAATAAGGGGGTCACAATATAATCCTAGCTTACATAACAATAATAATGTAAGGGCACAACAATAACAATAGTGGCTTTTATGGGGAACAATAATAAAAATATGGGGGCTACAAGGGTACAAAAATAAAAATAAGGGGTATACACCACCAAAAATAAGGGGATGCACTAGTATTATAGGGATGTAACATGCCCCTCTCCTTCAAACAAGTGTTTCCCTCAACGCTTGATTATTTCTGGATGGTTCTGTATAAAATTATCATCCTCCCATGTGGAATCTTCAACGGGTAAGTTCTTCCACTTGTTGAGATACTATGAAACTGATCGATTTTGTAGTTGTCAATTTCTTGTTTCTATGACTTCTTCAGAACTTATTTCATTGCAATTTTGATCTTCATGTTGTTTCATTCGATTATGTACCAAATTTAGGTTATCCATTGAGATTTGGAGAAATTGTTGTTGATGTTAGATGTGATCTTCCACTACTTTATCATCGATATTAGCTTTCATTTGATCCTTCAAACCGTCCAAATTAGCCTCCATTTTTTCTTTTAAACCATCTATGTCATCTTTGATTGCTCTTTGTAAGATCAAAATTTGTTGCACTTGCTCTTGTAATTTTGATATATCATGTTGCACTTCTTCGTCTTCACAGGTCATATTAGAGTATTCTGAGGGCTTAATGGGTGTTGAATTACTTTTAGGGGGGAATTTTAGAGCCCAATAGTGATATATATTCTTCAATATGCCCTTGGAATCACTTCAAACTGATTTTTCAAACAAGACTTATGCAATTTGAAAAAAAATACACACTCTTTTCTTGCTTTTGAGGATCTCGATATAAAACTTAATTATCTCTATTATTTCTGATCTTCAATACCTTAAATTCGGTCTTGTAGTAACACTCTAAATCATCTTTCGAATGCCACAGGTCTGACCTGATTTGGATTCTTCAAGACAAAGTTATACCCAATCTCCCACAATGACCTAATTATGGACTAGTTCAATAGAGCGAACTTTTATGGCGTGCCATGTGTCACTGTTTTCTCCTTCAACTCTACAATTGATACATAGGAAACTAAAGTCTATGTAATTTTGACCACTTTTTATAGAATTCCAATCTGATTCTCAAAGAGAGATTTATGACGATTTTCCCAAGGTCACCTCTTTTAGATGAAATTCGGGAGCCTGCAAAAACCCTAACTTCGAGAGATCATATCTATGAAAATATTGTGAACCAAGATCTGAAATTTTACATGAAGTTCCTCTGAATTGCGGCTTCTCGAATAACCTTTGTAGAAAAAAATTTATAGCGCAAATTCCATAATGACATGTTTGAAGCAGTGAAACCCTAGAATCCAAGGCTTTGATACCAAATGTTATAAAACCAGCTCCAAAAATAGAAGAAAAGAGAGATCAACACCTTAGAAATAAGCCACTTTGAGGGTGAAACATTAGGGGAATTTTTAGGTCTAAAATGGGCCTCCTAAGGGAAATTATAAAATAATAATGGAAATAATAAAATAATATTTGATTACATCATCAAATTTTGGAGGGAAAAAAGAAAAAAATATTTTTTCAACTCGTACTTTCAACTTATCTCCCAAATTTTTTACTCAAATTTTGAGCGGGAATACTCCTTGGATGACAAAATTAATTCCTCATCCAATAATTACCCATGTTGCATACTTTCGATGGATCCTACTCCACGAAAAATGAGAAATACATGAAAAACGTGATTGCAATCACATTTTTTCATGTATTTCTCATTTTTCGTGTAGCAGGGTCCATCAAAAGTATGCAACATGGTTACTCCTTTTATGAGGAATTAAATGTTTCATCGAACGAGTAATCCCACTCGAAATTTGAGTAAACATTTTTGGGAGATAAGTTGAAAATACAAGTTGAAAAAGTAGTTTTATTATTTTATTATTTTTTAATATTTCTACCCTTTTACTTAAAAAATGGCAAATCACCCCCCATGATTGACATCATCATCTTGAATCCTATTGGTTCTTATAAATTTTAATTTGGTTGTACATTTTTCTTAGGAGGCCCATTTTAGACCTCAAAATTCCCCTAATGCCTCCTTCACATTACATAAATGAACAATTCTTGGATGATTAAAATGAAAATAACTCCTTTCTACATATAGGAATTCATGGGGTCACAATATAATAATAACAATAATAATGTAAGGGCACAACAATAACAATAGTGGCATTTATGGGGCGCAATAATAACAATATGGGTGTTACAGGGGTACAACAATAACAATAAGAGGGATACACCACCAAGAATAAGGGGCTCACAATATAATCCTAGTCGACATAACAATAATAATGTAAGGGCACAACAATAACAATAGTGGCTTTTATGGGGCATAATAATAACAATATGGGGGTTACAGGGGTACAAAAATAACAATAAGGTGGATACACCACCAACAATAAGGGGATACACTAGTATTTTAGGGACCTAACATATAGAAATTACTTACAAACAAATTCTTGAAACAAAAAATAAACAATGGCGATAACATAAAACATAAAAAAATATACGCATATATTTTCCCCTGGATCCCAAAACCGGGACTACCAAATTGATTTTCCATTATATTCCTTCCAATGTTACAATCCATATATATACATGCCTAATAATTCATAAACCCCAATCCATTAGCCTTGGATAAGCACATAATCGTAGTCCCCTTGACGAATCTACAAAATACCATGGAAAAAAACCATCATGCCCAAAAAAAAGTGAAAAACTCATGCACAAAACCATAGGTAGGTACACCCACCTAATATAGGGTCCAACAAAAAATTCCTGGGTTGTTGCCCCGAACCCCGTGCAAGGGGAGTTGCTTGACGAGACTCAATCTTGTTTTGTACTTGTTTCCCTACTTTTCACTTAGAACTTTTTTGGCAATTTGTTGATTTCTCTTGCCTTTAGCCTTAGAATTTCACAGCTAACGAAGTTTTGACCTTTTCCCTTGGTAGCATTTCCAACACTTGGGTGATTTCATTTTTCTACACTTTTGCAATCTTCAAGAATTAGTCCATTTTGTGCATCTTTAAGAAATTTTTTTGAAGTGTAAACTTTTATACTTTGCGCATCTACGACGATCTTCTTGGCGCAACGAACAGGGGGCACTATCGACACCACTATGCGCACCTGGCGCATGTGACTGGTCGTGGAAAGAATATAACGCATACCCAAAATTATCCCACTTGTTGTTTTTTTTCCACACAGGGGGGTTACAAGAGAGCTTAGTCATTGGTCAAGTCCTGCAATGCCCAATGTTTCTCTACACCAAGAAAAAATATCAGTGCTCACAAACTTCATCAATGCATCTATCACATTTTTGAAAGTGTCCACCTTTACCAACAACACCTTTTTTCCCTCAACCATATCCCTCACAAAGTGATATTTAACATCAATGTGATTTGTCTTTGAATGATAAGCAGGGTTCTTTTCCAAGAAAATTTCACTTTTCCTATCACATTCTATCCTTGTAGCTCATTGTACCAATCCCATACTTGAACACAATATTTGAAACCAAACTTCTTCCTTGTTTGCATGACTGACTTCCATGTATTCAGCCTCTATAGTTGAAAGAGCCACTACAGACTGTCTTTTACTCATCCAACTGACTGCTCCTCCAAATGGGTTAAATACATACCCACTTGTAGATATTCTCTAATCTAGATCTCCAACCCAGTCTGCATCAACAAAGCCACAGATGTCCAAAACTCTATTCAAACCTGGTCTTCCTTCATAGCATAGACCATAATGACTAGTACCATGCAAATACCTGAAAAATTTCTTCACTATTGTCCAATGATCCTTCCCTGGTTTTCAAATAAACCTTCTCAATACTCCTACTGCATGTGAAATTTATGGTCTAGTACATACCATTGCATACATCAAGCTACCTACTTCACTTGCATATGGAACATGGGACATTTCCTCTTCCTCTTCTTATGTCTTGGGACACTGTTTATCAGATAACTTTACACCTACATGAATAGGAACCTTCACTGGTTTACTATCCTGCATATTAAACCTTTGCAATATTGTCTTGACATACTTCCTGGTGAGCCCTGGTATTGCACCAAGAGTTCTACAGCTCCCAGGGGCTGCCCTACTTTACTTTATCAACCCGGGGTTCATACAAACTTTGAGGTGACAGTGCTATATACATAGCAGATGCATTTTTTTCATGTCATCCTCTTATGCTTTATGAAAGGGTGTTATTTCTTAAACTGTGAGAAAAACTGGAAAGTAAATTATTGGAAGGAAATTATAGAAAGGAAACTAAAATAAGTTTCTAAAAGGAAATGACAAGAATGAAACTAATTTAATTCGCAGAAAGAAAATAGCATAAAGGAAGCTAATTCTAAACCACACTTGACTTGGTCAAACAGCTAAATGCACTCTACCTATCCTATGATCTATCTACCATTCTCCTAGTCATGCAACTAAGCTACCCATGTCTTAATTTTAATTAAAAAGAGTTAATTTGTAGCTTAGAGGGAAGAAAATGGCTAAAAGAGGCTAATGGGGGGGTTTAACACATGAAACGAGGTTTGGAAGTGGAAATAGGGGGTTAAACCCTTATGAAACTTTATTATAGTGCAAGAAATGGCTTTGGAGCAGAAATAATTCAAAAGTGCAATGACAGAGTGCGATGGAGGACAAAAGTTGCAATGTGCAATGTCACAATCGCAATATCGCAAGTTTAAAGGGATAATGGTAAAGGTTAATGGAATGAACTAAAATGTGCGAAGTGCAATTTGCGATGCGGTAAAAGTTGCAGGTTGCGATCTGCGATGTGGTAAGTTCAGCGAAGTGCAAAGTGCGATGGGTGATGTGGCAGAGTTATCACATCATCGGAATGAGCCGTAAGTGTTATGCGAAAAGCAAAATGATGTGAAGTGCGGTTCTGCAATGTGGTAAGTTTAATGAAGTGCGAAGTGAGACGAGTGACGTGGCGGAGTTATCACATCGGAGGAATGAGCATTAAGTGTTATGAAAAAATCTAAATGATGTGAAGTGTGATTTGCGACGCGGTAAAAGTTGCGAGCTGCAATTTGCGATGTGGTAAGTTCATCGAAGTGCGAAGTGCGACGAGTGACATGGAAGATTTATCGCATCAGCGGAATAAATGGTAAGTATTATGCAAAAAGGTAAATGATGCGATTTGCAATTTTTCAATATCGCAATCGCAAGAACAAACGTTAATTGTTTAAAGGTAAAAGGTAAAATGTGTGACTTGCGAAGTGAGATGTACAGTGGCGGGAGACTTTAGGAGCAAGGCAGAGGTCGGGTTTTCGATGGTTTTGAATGGTTTTTCATGTGTTTTGCATAAAAAGGGTAAGGCAAGTGTGAACGGAGAAAATCAAAGGAATAAGGCTTGAAGGGCTTAAGTGCATTAGGAAAAACAGTAAGTACAATGTTAAGGTGAGAAGGAAAGGAGGGGAATGGAGGCGTAAGAGCAGTGCTCATAAGTGAAACATAGTTGCAGATTCATGCACGGGAAACAGATAGAAATGCTTGATAACACAGGGAAAGAGAGACTCAGACTTGGTAATGCAATTTCTTCCCGAAACTCAAACAGAAAGAAATTTTGGCCTGTGGGAAGGTCTACCCTACTCGAACTCTACTGACAGAGATGAGAGGGGGAGGCTTGACCACAGTTTTTGGACTTTTTCCTCTAGTTTACTATGCATAATAAATTAAAAAAAATACAGTAGCACAAAAAATAAACAGAAATGAAACTATCAGAATCAGATCTAACTTAAATGGCAGAAGAAAAACTAGCTAAATGACAGAAAGGAAAATATAGTGACAACATAGAAGCTGAGGCACATGGATTGGGCCCTAACCTACGAGCCTAGCCCTATGAAACTTAAATCAATCGAATGAAATGAGTCTGCTGATTTCATAAAATAATAACTTCATACATCTCTGAAAGTTTGATCACTGAATAAAACAAAAATCTCAATAGCTCACAACAATAGTTTTGAATGGAATCGAGACTAGAATAGACTAACTCTTCCTAGCTCTAGCTCTTCTCTATTTATTCTACAGGGAACTACCAACAGCTCCCTAGAAAATGGTGATTGATTCTACTTGACTCCCAGTGAACAAGGATTGGTTGCACTCTTCTTTGATTTGCTTGGTTGCCTTTGGACTTCAGGTTACTGGAGATAATCCTTGGGGATCCTTTGGCTTCTTTTGGAATTCGAATTGCTGGAGAGAATATTTGGGATCCTTCGGCTTCCTTTGAGGGTGAACAATCCTCCTATAATTCCTCTTTGTTTTCCCCTCCGAGTCTTTATGATAAAATCCTTATAAAAATGACTAATAATTCCTAATTTTCTACACTCAACCTTATATTAGGCACTCAAAGTATGTTAGCCTAAATCACCACCTATACTAGCATCATAAAACCAAATAATAATAAAAATGCAAGAAAAAGATATTTAAGAAGGCAAAAAGGTAACTATTAACCCCTCCAAATATGTCTAATTATGGATCTCATCATCACCCCACTACCGAATGGTTTCTCATCCTCTGAGCAACTAATCCTCCTCTTGCATTTCCTTTAAGGCTCTCACAGCCCCCCTGATTTCCTAAGGAAGAAGCGTGGGAGTTTCCCCACCAAAGGGGGTAAAAACCATTATTCTTTTATGAATTCTCCCATTCTCTATCTTGTGCATTTGTGTCCTCTTCATCAGTCAGCCCCAACAGCAAAGGTGGGCTAAGCTTTAGTCCCAACCATTGGATATTTTTGGCCTGCATGGCCCTCTTGTATAATGGTGCCCTTTCCAATGCACTCTTCAGTATTTCTAGAGTATGGTACTCCCTGTTCTTGAGGTTGTGAGGGAGGTTGTTCCATCTCCTCTGGCTAGCCATAATGCACTCATCTTCTATCTGCCTAGAGACATCATCAAAGTGGCCTATCACCTGGTTTTGAGTCTAAAGGTAGCTTTCAACCAGTGCAAGGTCCCTTTCAATCTCTCGATGGTTAAGGATGACTCCTCTTGGGCTAAATAATTCTAGTCTGATATATATAAGGGTTATGTATTTCTTCTTCCCGTGACCTTCCATATCTCTTTTTCTCTAGTGTCTTCATTCACCATTCAAGATGCTAGAGCCATTAAATGCATATCCCCCATTGTAGGATTGGGGTCCCAAATATCCAGATTTATCAGCACAAAGTTATGCACATAAAACTCTTCCATCTTTGCCTGATCATCCATGCTAGCTTGCTTGTATAAATTCATGAATTGCCTACAATCTTAGAAAGGTAGTGATCCATGGGAGGCTATATTTTTTGATTTGAAATAGAAGCCATTGTTCTTTGAGGTACACATCATATTATTCATAGGGGAATCTGTGCTGAAGGGCTTGTATGCATAATTTTTCCATGGTGGATACTTGCTCCTATTTTTGTTGCAATTGCTCCTTCAATGCTACATTATCTGCCTGTTCCTTCTGCAGCTTCTCCTTCAGAATTATCTCTTCGATTCTTTCCTCCCACCTTGGTTATTCTTCAATGATAATTGGGCTTGTGGGAGAATTTTCTATTTCTCTTTGATTCTTGTCATCTCTGGAATACCTAGAGGTCTGCATTTTTCTCTTTGCGCTTAGAGGAGCTATGGTGGCAACTATCTGTTTATATTGAGGAGATGTGGTGTTGTGTTGTGAGTCTGTTTCTCGCCCACTTTCTGCTATCTCTATGACTTCTATGGACATCTATTATTGTTTTCTTTGGCCCTTTGTCTCTTCCTCTTCTTCTTCTGGTTCTTCTCTTTTCTACTAGTTCTTTCTCTTCTTCTTCTAGTTCTTCTTGTTTTTTCTGGTTCTTCCTCTTCTTATTTAAGCGTTGCGCGCCTCCACTAATCTCTCTCCCTTTAAATATTTTCAATCTACTGGTTTGGATGAGACATCATCTCCTTTTATTAGATAGCGCAGCTAATTTTGGAGTGCTTATGTAACTCGGCTCAGCTCCAATTCTTTTGTAGACAATTTTTTCCTTCTCTTGTTAGTTCATGATCGACTGCGTGTTTCCTCCCCTCATTATTCTCTACTCCACTTGATATAAATTCTTTTCTTTTGCATGCCCAGGTGGCGTGTACTTTGGTTTTATTCCAGTCATACCTCACGGTGGTGGCCGAGTTAACTAACCACCTTTCTGCCCCTTAAACTCTAAGTCTGCAAATTAATTATTACTTGCTATTATGGATGCATAGCAAGGGGTGAGAAGTTATACTTGTGTTTACCTATTGTTTCCAAGGTGGTTGCAGGAGCTGGAGGTTGGAGACAAGCCTTTTAGATGTTGTGTTCCTCACCATATTCATGTACTCTGAATGAGCATCTTGTTGAATGAGCAACTTCCTGAGTGAGTTTCTAATATTTGGTTGTTGTTTCTCTCTGTTGTGGATGTCGCGTGGGGTGCTTGACATGCCATGGGTGGCATTCTCGTTCTCTCGGAGTCTGTTATGCAGTTTTCCTTATTGTTCTTCTTGGCAGTCCATGAAAAACTTTGTTTTTTGGAAGAACTTCCTGATGTTTGTAACAATCTGTTTGTGAGTTGCTTCTCTTGCTACATTGCGCATATGAATGGAGGACTGTGGTGTATGGAGGTGATGTAGGAAGTTATGAATATGAATGGAGTGAACGATAGGATGGATGGTAATATACAAGAAGGGAAAATAATGTGAATGATTCACTGTGTTTCCAGAAACCATTAACAACCTGCAAAATAACAAACACAGAAAACAGAGAGATGTAGATGTATTTATTTTATTTTTTGTTCTTTTTCTCTTCTTCTTTTTTTGAAAGAAAGTGATCTGCCTCTATGGATTTTTTCAACCCACAAACTTGTCTTGGGCACCTCAGAGAGGTTTTCACCCATGGATCTATATTCTCTTTTTCTCTTTTTTTTTTGAGCAAGTGAGCTTCCTCCATCGAGGTTTTCAACCCACAAACTTATTATTATTATTATTATTATATATATATATATATATAGATAGATAGGAGGTGTGGGAAGCTATGGAGTTTCCCATCACATACACCTCTCTTCTTATTGAATTTATGAACTCTTCCTTTGACAAAGGCTTCTTGTAAATTTTAAGTCTATGACCATTGACAAGCAAGGCAATTCCTTCCTCATCTATGGTTCTTATTTGAACTACGCCATTATCAAAACATTTTTCCATTGTGTAAGGTCCTAACCATCTTGTCATAAACTTGCCTTTGAAATATTTAAACCTTGAATCATACAACAACACCCAATATCCTTCTTGGAAGGCATTTTCTTTGATGTTCTTGTCATGCCATACCTTCCTTTGCAGCTGAACTACCTCTGTGTGAAGAAGTGATTGCATTCTAAACTCATCCAATCCATTTAGTTGCAACAACCTCTCTTTTTGGGAATTTTATAGATCTATATTTAATTCAGCTACCATTCTTAAAGTATTGAATTCAAACTCAACTGAAAGTAGAGATTTCTTACCATAGACTAGTCTATAAGGAGTGAATCATGTTGTTGTCTTCCAAGTAGTGTTGTAGGCCCAAGTAGCTTCTACCAATCTATCTGCCCAATATTTTATATTTCTACTCACAACCTTGGTGAGGATGCTCTCTAAATATCTGTTAGTTACTTATACTTGGCCATTCTCCTGAGTGTGATAGGCAGTAGAAGTTCTATGCTTAATCTTGTGCTTCCTCAAAATATTCTCAATGAGGTGAGAGGTGAATTGTGCTCCCTAATCAGTGACTGTTTCTCCGGGGTATCCAAATTTGTAAAACACATTATCCCTTAGAAATTATGCTACTTTCTCCTTGGCTGCTACCTTCACTACGTTTTCTTCAGCCCACTTTGTCATGTAATCAGTGAAGACTGTGATATACTTCTTTTGTTCGGATGGTGGATCGATAGGTCCAACAAAGTCCATGCCCCACTTATCATATGGCTCAATGGCCACCTGAGGGTGTAAAGGAATTTCATCCCTTTGTGTGGTTTTCCCCATCCTTTGGCATTGGTCACAACTGCTGGTGTATCTTCTAGAATCTTGGTGAAGGGTAGGCCAATAGTATCCTACCTACAAAACTTTGTAAGAAGTTCTGTTTGCAGCAAAGTGGCCTCCACATGGGTTGTCATGAAATTCAGAGAGGATATCGAAAAATTCTTCCTCCCTCACGCATCTCCTTAGGATTTGATCAGGGCCTAGCTTGAAAATATTTCCCCCAATCCATGTGAAAGGGGCGAATTTTCTGATGATTCTGCTCCCCTCCCTGAATGAAATATTAGGAGGGATTTTTCCAGCAACCAAGTAGTTGGATATATCAGAAAACCATGGTGAGAGTTATGATATGGCAAAGAGGTGTTCATCTGGAAGATGGTCATCCACCATTCCTTCTTCACTTGCAGGGAGAACTAACTTGGAAAAAAAATCTGCAACAACATTTTCCTTTCCAGGTTGATCAACAATAGTCAAATACAATTGCTGCAAAAGTGAGAACCATCTAGTTATCCTAGAATTTACATATGGTTCGTTCATTAAATACTTGATGGTTGCATGGTCGGTGTGGACAAGGGTTTGATATCTAGTGACATAATGCGTAAATTTGTTCAATGCATGGAAAATGGCTAACATCTCCTTCTCAGTAACAGTACAATCCATCTCAACCTTTGACAAATTCTTGCTGATGAAATAAATGGAATAAGGTATTTTGTCCTCTAATTGTCCTAATGCCGCCCCTACAGCTTTGTCAGATGCATTAGTGTGGATGTGGAAAGGAAGAGTCCAATTTGGACCTCGAAGGATGGGGGCAGTATTCAATTGTTTCTTAATGAGCTTGAAAGCCTCTTGACAAGGGCTGGAAAAAATAAACTCAGAATCCTTGGCCAATAACCCAAATATTTTATTTATTTATTTATTTATTTTTATTTATTTATTTTTTATTTTATTTATTTATTTATTTATTATTATTATTATTTTCTTATTATTACTTTTTTTTTATTCTTAAATTTAAAAAAAAAAAAAAAATTATTTTATTGTGTATTTTTCTTGATTTATTGTTTATTGTTTATTTTATTTTATTTTATTTTTTATTTTATTTTATTTTATTTTATTTTATTTTATTTTATATTTATTTTTATTTATTTTTATTTTATATTTTTTTAATTTATTTATTTATTTATTTATTTTTGGGTCAAACTAGCCGTTATTTTATTTATGTTTATTTTTAGTTTTTAGTTTTTCATATTTTATTTTTTATTTTATTTTATTTATAGTTTTATTTTTATTTTTATTTTGTTATTGTTATTTTTATTTTTATGGTCAAACTAGCCATTATTGTACAACGGCTATTTGGAGCTTCTTTTTCTATTTAAGATGAGTCCTAGATCAGATTTCGTATCTTGTCCTGATGATGAACCACACTGGCTGGTTCGAAACGCGTCTTTTTGACAAAAATTTCTCCATTGTGATTTTCACCGAAAGATTTGATACTTAATTTATTAACCCAAATAATGGTGAAGCCATCTTGTTGAAATCTTTGATCAGCCTTCTATAGTAACCAGCTAAGCCTAATAAACTCCTGACATATTTTTGCTTTTGAGGAGTAAGTACCCTTTTGATGATAGTGATTTTGGTCGGGTCTACCTGTATTCCTTCTTAGGTTATGGAGTGGCCTAATACAACACCTTCTTTCTTTAGGAATTCACACTTTTTTGGGCTCAAGGAGAGATACATCTCAATGCACCTTCTTATTACTTTACGCAAATTGGAGAGAGCTTCCTAGAAGTCATCCCCATATGGTGTGAAATAATCCATATAGATTTTGCCAGAGTCATGGACTAGCACATAAAATATTCTCAGGACATCCCTTTGCAAGGTGGTTGGGGCATTACATAAACCCAAAGTGTAGGAATCTATAAGCAAAGGTACCCCAAGGGCAGGTGAAAGTAGTTTTATTCTGGTCTTCAGGGCTGATTTGAATTTGATTGTACCCACTGAACCCATCTAAGAAGGAAAATAACTTCTTCCCTGCAAGGCCATCCAAGGCATGGTCTATAAAGGGAAAAGGGAAATGGTATTTCTTTGTGGCTTTGTTAAGTTCTCAATAATAAACAAAAATTCGCCACATCCCATTCTTCTTTGGGACTAGGAAAAGAGGAGATACCCACTCACTGTCAGATATAGGATATATGAACCCTGCATCCAATAGTTTCTGCAACTCTCCTTTGACTATGTCCTTCAGAGCTGGGTTCATCCTTCTTTGGGGTTGTTTCACAGGCTTTCATCCTTCTTTGATGTAAATGTGATGCCTTCATACTAAAGGATGCACCCCTTTCATGTCCTTGTAATCCCAAGAAAATGCTTCAAGATTTTCTTTCAAAAGCTGGCATAGCTGCTTCTCTTCTTCATTCGAAAGGTTTGGGTTGATTTTCAGAGATCTGGATGGGCCAAACTCAATATCCTTCATGGTTTCAAAGGTTGTCTCAACTGAGTGCACTTCCATCCAAGGTTGGCTTTCAGAATCTTTGACTAAGGTTTCGAGAGGAGTGTTAGTGGAAGTCTCGTTTTGAATGGCATGGTCGATGATTTCATCTTCATTAAGTTTCCCCCCTATAAGAATAGCATCTGTGGTACACATAGGGGCAGTGTTATATAACTCATCTTCTTCATCCTCCAACCATATAGGGAGATCATGATCAATGGAAGGTTGGGCTGGAGGATATAACACTAGTTGTTTAGACAAAGGCCCATTTTTTATAGTCATGTTTCTGGCCCAAAAACTAATATAAGCATCTGCATTGGCTAACCAAGGTCTCCCTAAGATGAGAGGATAACCATTAAACTTGTTTTTTGGTTGCAGGACTAGGAAATCTGTAGGATACTTCCAAGATTCAATGGTAACCATAACATCCTCAACAATTCCTTCTGGAGTTACTGTGGACTGATCTGCAAGTTGCAGAACTGTTGTGGTTTTCCTCAAAGTCCCTTGGAGATTAAGTTTCAACATAGTTTTCTTGTTCATGATATTGATGGCAGCCCCTAGATCAATCAGATTGTTGGGGACTATGACACTGTCAATATGCACATCAACAATTGGACTACCAGGGTCCAGGTATTTTGGAAAAATCACCTTTCCCAGCATCAGGTCAGACAGTTGTCCTACCACATTGATGGTGGGGGTATCTCTCTTCCTTCTCCCAGATTTCTTGAAGCACTTTTCTTTGATGAGCCTATTGTAGATAAGGAAATCCTTAATGGCCTGGAGAAGTGGTATCTTTACACACAAATTTTCCAATTCTCCCAGGATTTCAATCTCCTCTGGTGTGTGTTGACTAAGGTGGATCAAGTGCTCAATAAAAGGAGGTTGTTGGATCTGAGTGTTATATTCTTCCTTTTCCTCCTCACCTCTACAGGTGGATATGGGATATGGGGGATGGTTATCTAGGAGTACTCTTCCCTACCTGAGATTAACCTCATGTATCTCCATAGCATGAGCTGGATGGGATGTGCATGTCTATTGTTCGGGTTCATATTGGGATGTGCAGGTATAGGTAGCCTAGGTGGAGCAGCATGACTAAACTGAAGGTGAGGCTGGGGTGGAGGAATTAGAGAATGTAGTTGATTCTTTTGAGCCCTCCACCCTTGGGATGGATTGCCCCATTGAGGTTTTTTTGGAACATACTGCTGAAATGGCTAGTTTACTGGCTGAGGATGATATGAAGGGTTGGAAGGCCAAGTAGGAGGTGTAGACCAGGATGGACGAGTGGGGGTGTACCAAGGTTGCATGGGTGCACTCTAATTGTTGTAATAGTAAGGGTAAGGTGAACCTTTCATATCTTGTTGATATGGCCGAGGGTCTTGAGGCCTTCTCTGGTTGATGAAACAGGGTTTCTTTGGCATTGTTTCGCCACCTTGATATACAGTTTTAGGTACAGGTAAGGAGGGACACTTGTCTGTGACATGATTCTCTTCATAGACTAAGAAAACCTCTATTCCATTCAGTGGACATTCATTTCTTGGTTGTTTCCTGGTACATGTAGGACAAAATATGGCTAGGGCTCTCTTTGCTTCCTCTTGCCTCCTTTTGACCTACATTGTGTCTATTTGCAAAGAAAAGGTGTGCAACATGTCACTCTTGAATTCCTATAGCATGTTTCCAATCTCATGTTTTATGAAGGTGGAAGAGGAAGGGGTATAGGATTTTCTTTGGCCAGCTCTGCCCTTCTTCCTAAATGCCCTAGAATGGTTCCGGAAGACAGTTTTGATTGTTTCATAGGGTTGTGGGTAGATATCCCCTCTTGATAACATATTCAAGGTTTCTATCATCTCTTCACTAATCCCTAGAATAATTACAAGTTTAAGTGAGTAGTCAATTTAGCGTCCCAAATTGCTAACATAAATTATCAACCAGGGCTAGTAAACTGATGAAGTGTGGTGCACTATATGTGCTTAAGTGACCTCTTCCTTACTTCGTTGTATGTGTTTTTCTTATTGTTTTTATTTTAATGCAATGAGGATCTTCTATCAAACTTAAAAATGAAATGAAATGACAGAGCTAAACTAAATGTAATCTACCTCTGGAGTGCTCTAACTAAATTAACATGCAACTAGTCTATGGAATTCTACAGCCCATCTTGTTCATGATGAATGATATTTTGGAAGAGTTTGTAAAACAGTCCTAGCTGTATTATCCAACGCAATTGAACATAAACGTAAAACTGAAAGCAAATACAATTAAAATCTAAGACACCACAGCTATTTCTTACTCATTATTATGATATTTTGGAAGAGCTTTGTAAGAGTAAGAATGGCGATGCCACTTAGTGTAAACAAGCAACTAAAACCTACAATACCACAGTTATGCCTTATTCATCATAATGATATTTTGGAAGAGTTTATTAGAGTAAGTCTAACTGTGATAATTAACGAAAGAAATACAATTAAAATCTAAGACACCATAGCTATTTCTTACTCATTGTTATGATATTTTGGAAGAGCTTTGTAAGAGTAAGAATGGCTATGCCACTTAGTGTAAACAAGCAACTAAAACCTACAATACCACAAAAAGTATTAAAACTAAAAATGCTAATTAACTCAACATAATACAACCAAATATTTTTCATCTAATAATGATATGTTGGAAGAGCTTTTTAAGAAAAAGAATGGTTGTAAGATAATGAAGATCTTTTAATCTAATTGAAAAATAGAAAATGCTAATTAACTCAACATAATACAACCAAATATTTTTCATCTAATATTGATATGTTGGAAGAGCGTTTAAGAAAAAGAATGGTTGTAAGATAATGAGAATCTTCTAATCTAAAAACTAAAGTGCTGGTAACTCAAGATGTCACAATTAAATCCATTTCATGAATAAAGATATGTTGGAAGAGCTTTTAAGAAAGGATTAACTATAACATCATGAGGATCTGTTAGCTAAACAAATAATGCAAGACATGAATTAAAAGTTAACAACACATAATTAAAAGCTACTTATCTAGAAAACATGTAGAAGCCTCCTTGGATAGCAGGGGCCCTCTGCTACCAATTTGGTGAAGTCATTCAGCTCCTTAAAGTTGTAATCAAAACATCATCAAAGAACTGAATTTCTCTATTGAAAAACTCACAAATCTACATCCCATTCCATCTTGAAATTTGTTACAAAAGACTCTCTATTCCTTTCTCTTCTTCTCTTAATTTTCACTACTTTTTCATTACTTCCTTCATTACCCTTGATAGGAGAAAGCTTCTCCTATTTATACAAAATATCATAAGTTATCTCATTAATGGGAGTCCATGAATCTCTCCCTCCATCTCTACAGTTACAATCAAAATAGGAAATGATAAGACACATGTCTTTCTAGAATTTCAACACAACTAAGAAATGAGACACATCCTCTTAGAGTTTCAATACAACAAGGAAGTGAGACACATGTTCTCTTGATCCCATAATCTTCTCCAACCAAATTCGAATTTGGCCTTAGAGTGCCACATAAGGGTCTTCTAGAAGTCTCCTTTTGACTTACACATGTCACAAAACTCATAACACATATATAGATATATGAAACTATGTTAATTTTCTAGTTTCTAATCATAAATTCACTTAAAATACATAAAATAAATAACTTTGGAAAACAAGCATCCTAACCCATATATTTATGAAAATGGTTACTTGATGTAGGGTTTTAGGTCAAATGGCTATGAAATAAGAGCTAAATGGTTATGACATAATGGAAATATGTATGAATATGGTGAACACTTTCGAGACTCAACATACCCCCCAACTGAAGTTGTTGCATGTCCTCATGCAACTATTGCAATGATTCATTTGTCCATGAGTTGATCTTTGACTCATAGATTCGTTCCAAACTTTGCTTCTTGATATTTTCTTTTTGGCAAAGTATAATACATTTGATTGCAACATTTTTTTAAATGGTTGGTTCTTGTGTGACAACCATTTTTTTTTTTTTTTTGAGCAATGGTTCTTGTGTAACAATGCTTTATTTTCTTTGTTGCATCAAAGTTCTTAAAAACATTTAGAATCAACTACTTCATCAATGAATTGATCATTTGCAAGCCATATAATCTTTTGGATCATGTTGCAACAATAGTTGGTTGGGAAGTATATGTGGGTGGAAATGAAATGAAAATGTATGATAGTGTATGACATGTGGATATGAAATGATGTCCCTTCCTCCCCCAACTAAAGATATGACAATGTGAAAAAAGGAGTGAGGAATTTTTCCAAAGTTACATTTTTAGTATTCTAATGAATTACATGACTAGAAATTAGAAAACAACATACCTTCACTTACTTTAAATGTGGATGAGTTGTGCATGTGTGGTGGCTGCAAAATTCTGATCATATTCTTCTTCAAGTGGCTAAACAAGAGGAGTCATGGACAAAGAGATAAGATGACTTTTTATTGCTTCTACTAAAACTTGCTGAATCTGCTCCAAAATGCTGAAAATAATAGTCTTCATGTCTTCAAAACTCATTGGCATAATTCCTACTATGTGAAAAGATGTTCTGATGTCGAACATAGTAGGAAATTGTTGACTTAGTGGCCATTAATGGATGCCACTAGTCAACACGAGAACTCTCACCATTGATGACAATGAGACGAGATGCCCAAACACATCTGCTAGGCACGAATGATTTTGCCGATTGATGTCGAGTCACCTAAGATCGGACGAACAAGGGACATTAATGTATTCACATTGTTTGTCAACATGAGAACTTGCCATTAAGGCATGCAAGCCTCAAGGTGTTTTTACAAAGAACTTAGACTCAAAGGACTATAGACTCAATAGTTTGCATTGAAGCAGGGCTTATTTGCGGAATGAAAATGACAAGAAATGAAAGATGGCAATGGAAGATGGAAATGGAGGAGTATAAATAGAATGGGCAATAAGCATGTGAATGAGCTTATTTCTTTTATTTGTGGGTTATGAATGGAAAAAAAAAATGGGAAGTGGATGTGAATGTAAATGGAAAATATGAAGTGAAATGAGATGAATGGTTTATTATGAGGTATGGATGTGATGGAGACAATAGTATTTGAAAGTTTTTCAAGTGTTTGGATCTGATTTTGCAAGCATATTTCCTCTTTGTTGCTGATCATCCTCTTATGAAACAAATTGGTCTCTTAGAGAGACACCATTCTCTTGTAGTCATTTGTCCTTCCTCCTGGAACCTGCAAAAAAAACTAATACTTCTTCTGCAATGGAATGTAAGTTTATCAAAGGAGACAGGTGATCAATCTCTCTAGTTATGATATTTACACACAAAACTAAGAATTTGTATTAATGAAATAAGTTCTCAAAGGAAGAAAATCAAAAGAATTTATACATGTTTTGGAATTAGTGCCTCAAGTTAAATCTTGCTTCTTTTCAGAAATTTACTTCATTATTTACCGTTTCAAATTCTAATGATGGATTTCTCACTGTGTAGATCTTGTTGAGACCTTTCCAACGATACTTGAATCATCAAAATCTGATTTTGTCTGAGAAAGTTAGGCTGATTTGACCAATGAGATTTTTCCCCGCCGCGAAATTGGAGAACAAATCGCGGGAATTGACCTTAGCCGCAATGTCGAGAATGCTTCTCGTAGCCAAAAAAAAAAATAAAAAGTTAGCCATTCATATTTCATCATCAGTCCAAAATTAATCAATAATTTCCTTCTAAAAGTGAACAAATAACTTATTCATTTCATTGATTCAAAATTATTACCTCTTTTTCTTTCTTTTCTTTTTTAAAACAAAATTGAAAAAGAGAAACGCATTTTCTTTTTCTTTTTTTTTAAATGCAATTTTTTTTTTTTTAATTTTTAATTTTTTATATTTTTGTTGCATAATCTTGCCTGTTCTTTATTTATAAATGCCTAGGCAAATTTCAAATAAAGAAAAGTGACTTGACACATTTTAATTATTAAAAGAGGAAGGGAAAAACCTCAAGATATATGGTAAATCTGAAAAATGGTCAAATAAAAGCACTACATAAACTAATATAAACCGAATGAAAGTTTCTCACATTCCCTCGCATCTTAAGAAAGTAACCTCATAAGATTCTCACAAAAAGAAACCTAATCTCAAATTCCCTCACCCTCCTTTTTAGCCAAAATCTCAATCAACTTCTATCAAAAATACATTCGATTCATTTTCAGATGTAGGTCACCAACCAGCGATATTCAACTTCCAACAAACACCTTGTTGAAGCAGCAATGTCACTAAACATCGTAAGATCATAAGAAAAACCTTCTCCGACTGGTGTCCATGTCTGGCTTGTGAACCCATTCATATTCTCCGCCTTTTGTATCGAATGTTCCTTGCTGCAAACTAAGCAACTTCAATGTGAAAATTTTTTTAATTCAAATGTGCCTCGCTTGTAGTAATGCGCATTTGGAATGACAGACAACAGTTTCTCAATAATTTGGTTTCCTCTAGTGCACCGAAAACGTGAGGTTGTGATCAGAACTTTTGGTGTTTGAACACGGCTGAAATGTGCACTAAATTCATCACCAGCATTATCTACAAACAACTCTTCATCATCAGGCCGACAAACAGTCTTCAACAGCACAATCCTCTTCATCTCTTGACCTCTTTTTACCCATTAGTGAATCGAATTCTTAGATCAAGAGCCATGTGGAAATAAAATTCAATTTCAATTCAAATTTTCTTCTTGGAAGGTGTCGTAAATCTCTCAACTGATTCTCAACTTTTAAATTCACAAACCGTTTTTTCCTCACGCAGACAGCGACACAGGGCTTTGAAGAACCGAGAAATTCTCCCAGACCGCCACGAATTTCTTAAAACGATTTTTGGGTTATCTAATTTCCCACGTTCTGAGAAAAACCCACGTCTCAGTTTTTCAAAATTCATTTTGGTTTGATCAGAAAACGTGTTTCAAAATTACGTGTCAATAGCAGTTGCGTTTCTGGAGATGCTCTGGCAAAAATCATTTTCTGGTTAGTTCCGTAAGATTTTACCTGCACCACTCTCACCACTTTTCAATGAAATCTAAACACTCCTGATTGTCTTCAAACTCCACTTTTGTCCAGTCAATGCCATCTATACTATATTCCTCTTGTTCAAGCTTGAACAGATGGCGATTAAAGTGTTGTTGAAGTTTCTCATTCGCATAGTTTATGCAAAGCTGTTCAAAACTGTTCTTGTTAAAAGACTCAAATCCATAGATATCAAGAATACTTATGGATCTGCCTGTGCGTCGTTTGCCTGCTTCTAGTGACTTGTTGATATGCTCTACAAGCCAGTCAAATAAATTTGCATATATTGCATTTGCTAAAGCGTCTCCTGAGAATGAGTAAGCCTTTGCACAATGTCTTCATTTCCAGCTCAAATCCTATGGGTCGATAATGCTGTGATAAGCTCAGAGCTGCAAGATACTGCATTGCTATTTTTGCAGTCTCAGTTTCTGAGAAATAAATAAATATTTTGCCATTACAGGATAGGTGATCTAGCGAAAGTGCTAAATCAATTAGAAAATGGGATAGAAAGGGCGTGCAGTGCAGGCAGAACTCACAAGCTGTATGATCGAAAGTTTGGAAGGAGGTTTGAGTTTCACATTGTTTCTACCCAAGGAAGCCATTTCCATATTATTTCCTGTATGAAATGGAGACAGTGCAACCGCTCGAGAATGTGCTTTGAAGGGTGGAATCAGAAATTCAAGTTATGCATTCAATTCTTCATCTGTCCAAGTAATTCCATGGTTGAATGTTTATGTTTTCTGTTCAGAGTAATAAATTTTTCAAAATGCCATGGCCATTTCATTGGTTTTTGTTTATGTTTGGTTGTTTATTGATTTGTTATTGTTTTTTTTTTTTTTTTTTTTTAATAAAATGACATATGTAGTGTTTTGAAAAATTAAAAATATACATATGTATTTTACTAATCAAAATAATTTATTAATTTTTTTTTTTTTAATGATTTATTATTAAAATTATATATATATATTTTCAAAAATTTAAAAATATACATATATATTTTAGTAAACAAAACAAATTTTTTTTTTTTTTTAAATTGATTTGTTTAATAAAATTATGTATGTTATATTTTCAAAAATTTTAAAAATACACATATATATTTCATTAAACAAAACAATGTATTGGAATTTTTTTTCCTTTTTTTTTTCTTTTTTTTTTTTTTAAGTGGAATGAAATGATGAAAACAACTTTTTTTTTTTATATTTTTTATATTTTTTATTTTTATTGAATCAATTGAAATGATGAAGTTTATTTTGTCTCCTGTTTTTTTTTTTTTACATAACAATTCTTTTTCTGATCCTCCAGATCATACGAAATGCAGGAGGAGAGCATACTCCAGAATTATTAATTTTTTTTTTTTTACATAACAATCCTTTTTCTGATCTTCCAGATCACACAAAGTGCATGAGGAGAGCATACTCAAGAATTATTAATTTTTTTTTTAGATGGAAGAAATAAGGTCTCCTAATTACACTTCCCCGGCAACGACGCCAAAATGTGTAGTCAATTTAGCGTCCTAAATTGCTAACATAAATTATCAACCAGGGCTAGTAAACTGATGAAGTGTGGTGCACTATATGTGCTTAAGTGACCTCTTCCTTACTTCGTTGTATGCGTTTTTCTTATTGTTTTTATTTTAATGCAATGAGGATCTTCTATCAAACTTAAAAATGAAATGAAATGACAGCGCTGAACTAAATGTAATCTACCTCCGGAGTGCTCTAACTAAATTAACATGCAACTAGTCTATGGAATTCTACAGCCCATCTTGTTCATGATGAATGATATTTTGGAAGAGTTTGTAAAACAATCCTGGCTGTATTATCCAATGCAATTGAACATAAACGTAAAATTGAAAGCAAATACAATTAAAATCTAAGACACCACAGCTATTTCTTACTCATTGTTATGATATTTTGGAAGAGCTTTGTAAGAGTAAGAATGGCTATGTCACTTAGTGTAAACAAGCAACTAAAACCTACAATACCACAGTTATGCCTTATTCATCATAATGATATTTTGGAAGAGTTTATTAGAGTAAGTCTAACTTTGATAATTAACGAAAGAAATACAATTAAAATCTAAGACACCACGGCTATTTCTTTACTCATTGTTATGATATTTTGGAAGAGCTTTGTAAGAGTAAGAATGGCTATGCCACTTAGTGTAAACAAGCAACTAAAACCTACAATACCACAGTTATGCCTTATTCATCATAATGATATTTTGGAAGAGTTTATTAGAGTAAGTCTAACTATGATAATTAACGAAAGGAATTGCAACTAAAAATGCTAATTAACTCAACATAATACAACCAAATCTTTTTCATCTAATAATGATATGTTGGAAGAGATTTTTAAGAAAAAGAATGGTTGTAAGATAATGAGGATCTTTTAATCTAATTGCAAAATAGAAAATGCTAATTAACTCAACATAATACAACCAAATATCTTTCATCTAATATTGATATGTTGGAAGAGCGTTTAAGAAAAAGAATGGTTGTAAGATAATGAGGATCTTTTAATCTAAAAAAAACTAAAGTGCTGGTAACTCAAGATGTCACAATTAAATCCATTTCATGAATAAAGATATGTTGGAAGAGCTTTTAAGAAAGGATTAACTATAACATCATGAGGATCTATTAGCTAAACAAATAATGCAAGACATGAATTAAAAGCTAACAACACATAATTAAAAGCTACTTATCTAGAAAACATGTAGAAGCCTCCTTGGATAGCAGGGGCCCTCTGCTACCAATTTGGTGAAGTCCTTCAGCTCCTTAAAGTTGTAATCAAAACAACATCAAAGAACTGAATTTCTCTATTAAAAAAAACTCACAAATCTACATCCCATTCCATCTTGAACTTTGTTACAAAATACTCTCTATTCCTTTCTCTCATTTTCCTAATTTTTCATTACTTTTTCATTACACATGATAGGAAAAAGCTTCTCCTATTTATACAAAATATGAGGAGTCATCTCATTAATGGGAGTCCATGAATCTCTCCCTCCATCTCTAGAGTTACAATCAAAATAGGAAATGATAATACACATGTCTTTCTAGAGTTTCAACACAACTTGAGGAATGAGACACATATCCTCTTAGAGTTTCAATACAACAAGGAAGTGAGACACATATCCTCTTGATCCCATAATCTTCTCCAACCAAATTCGAATTTGGCTTTAGAGTGCCACATAAAGGTCTTCTAGAAGTCTCCTTTTGACCTACACATGTCACAAAACTCATAACACATATATAGATATATGAAACTATGTTAATTTTCTAGTTTCTAATCATAAATTCACTTTAAATACATAAAATAAATAACTTTGGAAAACAAGGATCCTAACCCATATATTTATGAAAATGGTTACTTGATGTAGGGTTTTAGGTGAGATGGCTATGAAATAAAAGCTAAATGGTTATGACATAATGGAAATATGTATGAATATGGAAAACACTTTTGAGGCTCAACATACCCCCCAACTGAAGTTGTTGCATGTCCTCATGCAACTATTGCAATGATTCATTTGTCCATGAGTTGATCTTTTATGAGTTTTGACTCATATAGATTTGTTCCAAACTTTGCTTCTTGATATTTTCCTTTTTGGCAAAGTATAATACATTTGATTGCAACATTTTTTTTAATTTTTTTTTAATGGTTGGTTCTTGTGTAACAACCTTTTTTTTTTTTTTTTTTGAGCAATGGTTCTTGTGTAACATTGCTTTATTTTCTTTGTTGCATCAAAGTTCATGAAAACATTTAGAATCAATTACTTCATTAATGAATTGATCATTTGCAAGGCATATAATCTTTTGGATCATGTTGCAACAATAGTTGGTTGGGAAGTATATGTGGGTGGAAATGAAATGAAAATGTGTGATAGTGTATGACATGTGGATATGAAATGATGTCCCTTTCCCCCCCAACTAAAGATATGACAATGTGGAAAAGGGAGTGAGGAATTTTTCCAAAGTTACAATTTTAGCATTCTAATGAATTACATGACTAAAAATTAGAAAACAACATACCTTCACTTACCTTAAATGTGGATGAGTTGTGTATGTGTGGTGGCTGCAAAATTATGATCATATTCTTCTTCAAGTGGCTGAACAAGAGGAGTCATGGATAAAGAGATGAGATGACTTTTTATTGCTCCTACTAAAACTTGCTGAATCTGCTCCAAAATGCTGAAAATAATAGTCTTCATGTCTTCAAAACTCATTGGCACAATTCCTACTATGTGAAAAGATGTTTTGATGTCGAACATAGTAGGAAATTATTGACTTAGTGGCCATTAATGGATGCCACTAGTCAACATGAGAACTCTCACCATTGATGACAATGAGAGTCAAGATGCCCAAACACATCTTGCTAGGTACGAATGATTTTGTCGATGTCGAGTCACCTAGAAGATCTGACGAACAAGGGACATTAATGTATTCCCATTGTTTTTCAGCATGAGAACTTGCCATTAAGGCATGCAAGCCTCAAGGTGTTTTTACAAAGAACTTAGACTCAAAGGACTATGGACTCAATAATTTGCATTGAAGCAAGGCTTATTTGCGGAATGAAAATGACAAGAAATGGAAGATTAAAATGGAAGATGGAAATGGAGAGTAGAAATGGCAATGGGCAATAAGCATGTGAATGAGCCTCTTGCTTTTATTTGTGGATTATGAATAGACAAAAGGAAATGGAAAGTGGATGTAAATGTAAATGGAAAATATGAAGTGAAATGAGGTGAATGGTTTATTATGAGGTATGGATGTGATGGAGACAATAGTATCTGAAAGTTTTTCAAGTGTTTGGATCTGATTTTGCATCAGCATATTTCCTCTTTGTTACTGATCATCCTCTTATGAAACAAATTGGTCTCTTAGAGAGACACCATTCTCTTGTAGTCATTTGTCCTTCCTCCTGGAACCTGCAAAAAAAACTAATACTTCTTCTGCAATGGAATGTAAGATTATCAAAGGAAGAGAGGTGATCAATCTCTCTAGTTATGATATTTACACACAAAACTAAGAATTTGTATTAATGAAACAAGTTCTCAAAGGAAAAATCAAAAGAATTTATACCTGTTTTGGAATTAGTGCCTCAAGTTGAATGTTGCTTCTTTTCAGCAATTTATTTTATTATTTACCATTTCAAAATCTAATGATGGATTTCTCACTGTGTAGATCTTGTTGAGACCTTTCCAATGATACTTGAATCATCAAAATCTGATTTTGTATGAGAAAGTTAGGCTGATTTGAACAATGAGGTTTTTAAATAACTGCGAAATTGAAGCAATACATAGGTGGACTTTAAAATTTGCGAGAATATCGACGGTTTCTGTAGCCAAAAATAAAATAAAAAGTTAGCCATTCATCTTTCATCATCAGTCAAAATTAATCAATACCTTGAAAAAGTGAACAAATAACTTATTCATTTCATCGATTCAAAATTATTACCTCTTTTTTCTTTTTCTTTTTCTTTTTAAACAAAATTGAAAAAACGCATTTTATTTTTTATTTTTAAATGCAAATTTTTTTTATTTTTTTATTTTTATTTTTATTTTTTTTTAAATATTTTTTGTTGCCCTAATCTTGCACTGTTCTTTATTTATAAATCCTAGGCAAATTTCAAAATGAAAATGTGACTTGACACATTTAATTGATAAGGAAGGAAAATACCTCAAGTATATAGTAAATCTGAAAAATGGTCGAATAAAAGCACTACATAAACTAATGTAAACCGAATGAAAGTTTCTCACATTCCCTGGCATCTAGCAACCTCATAAGATTCTCACAAAAAGAAACCTAATCTCAAATTCCCCCCACCCCCTTTTCAGCGAAAATCTCAATCAACTTCTATCAAAAATACATCCGATTCATTTTCAGATGTAGGTCACCAACCAGCGATATTCAACTTCCAACAAACACCTAGCTGAAGCAGCAATGTCACTAAACATCGTAAGATCATAAGAAAAACCTTCTCCGACTGGTGTCCATGTCTGGCTTGTGAACCCATTCATATTCTCCGCCTTTTGTATCGAATGTTCCATGCTGCAAACTAAGCAACTTCAATGTGAAATTTTTTTTAATTCAAATGTTCCTCGCTTGTAGTAATGCGCATTTGGAATGACAGACAGCAGCTCCTCAATAAGTTGGTTTCCTCTAGTGCACGGAAAACGTGAGGTTGTGATCAGAACTTTTGGTGTTTTAACACGGCTGAAATGTGCACTAAATTCATCACCAGCATTATCTGCAAACAACTCTTCATCATCAGGCTGACAAACAGTCTTCAACAGCACAATCCTCTTCATCTCTTGACCTCTTTTTACCCATTAGTGAATCGAATTCTTAGATCAAGAGCCATGTAAAAATAAAATTCAATTTCAATTCGAATTTTCTTCTTGGAAGGTGTCGTAATTCTCTCCACTGATTCTCAACTTTTAAATTCACAAACCGTTTTTTCCTCACGCAGACAGCGACACAGGGCTTTGAAGAACCGAGAAATTCTCCCAGACCGCCACGAATTTCTTAAAACTATTTCTGGGTTATCTAATTGCCCACATTCTGAGAAAAACCCACGTCTAATTTTTTCAAAATTCATTTCGGTTTGATCAGAAAACGTGTTTAAAAATGACGTGTCAATAGCAGTTGCGTTTCTGGAGAGATGCTCTGGCAAAAATCGTTTTCTGGTTAGTTCCGTAAGATTTTACCTGCACCACTCTCACCACTTTTCAATGAAATCTAAACACTCCTGATTGTCTTCAAACTCCACTTTTGTCCAGTCAATGCCATCTATACTATATTCCTCTTGTTCAAACTTGAACAGATGGCGATTAAAGTGTTGTTGAAATCTCTCATTCGCATAGTTTATGCAAAGCTGTTCAAAATTGTTCTTGTTAAAAGACTCAAATCCATAGATATCAAGAATACTTATGGATCTGCCTGTGCGTCGTTTTCCTGCTTCTAGTGACTTGTTGATATGCTCTACAAGCCAGTCAAATAAATTTGCATATATTGCATTTGCTAAAGCGTCTCCTGAGAATGAGTAAGCCTTTGCACAATGTCTTCATTTCCAGCTTGAATCCTATGAGTCGATAATGCTGTCATAAGCTCAGATCTGCAAGATATTGCATTGTTATTTTTGCAATCTCAGTTTCTGAGAATTAAATAAATATTTTGGCATTACAGAATAGGTGACCCAGCGAAAGTGCTAAATCAATTAGAAAATGTGATAAAAAGGGCGTGCAGTGCAGGCAGAACTCACAAGCTGTATGATCGAAAGTTTGCAAGGAGGTTTGAGTTTCACATTGTTTCTACCCAAGGAAGCCATTTCCATATTATTTCCTGTATCAACTGGAGACAGTGCAACCGCTCGAGAATGTGCTTTGAAGGGTGGAATCAGAAATTCAAGTTATGCATTCAATTCTTCATCTGTCCAAGTAATTCCATGGTTGAATTTTATGTTTTCTGTTCAGAGTAATAAATTTTTCAAAATGCCATGGCCATTTCATTGGTTTTTGTTTATGTTTGGTTGTTTATTGATTTGTTATTGTTTTTTTTTTTTTTTTTATAAAACTACATATGTTATATTTTCAAAAATTAAAATATACATATATGTTTTACTAAACAAAATGATTTATTGATTTTTTTTTATTTTTTTTTTAAATGATTTGTTATTAAAATTATATATATATTTTCAAAAAATTTTAAAAATATACATATATATTTTAGTAAACAAAACAATTAAAATTTTTTTATTTTATAATTGATTTGTTTAATAAAATTATGTATGTTATATTTTCAAAAAAAATTAAAAATACACATATATATTTCATTAAACAAAGCAATGTATTGGAATTTTTTTATTTTTTTTATTTTTTTATTTTTTTATTTTTTATTGAATCAATTGAAATGATGAAGTTTATTTTGTCTCCCTTTTATTTTCTTTTCTTTTTCTTTTTTTATATAACAATTCTTTTTCTGATCCTCCAGATCATACAAAATGCAGGAGGAGAGCATATTCAAGAATTATTAATTTTTTTTTTACATAACAATCATTTTTCTGATCCTCCAGATCACACAAAGTGCAGGAGGAGAGCATACTCAAGAATTATTAATTTTTTTAGATGTAAGAAATAAGGTCTCCTAATTACACTTCTCCGGCAACGGCGCCAAAATGTGTAGTCAATTTAGCGTCCTAAATTGCTAACATAAATTATCAACCAGGGCTAGTAAACTGATGAAGTGTGGTGCACTATATGTGCTTAAGTGACCTCTTCCTTACTTCGTTGTATGGTTTTTCTTATTGTTTTTATTTTAATGCAATGAGGATCTTCTATCAAAATTAAAAATGAAATGAAATGACAGAGCTGAACTAAATGTAATCTACCTCCGGAGTGCTCTAACTAAATTAACATGCAACTAGTCTATGGAATTCTACAGCCCATCTTGTTCATGATGAATGATATTTTGGAAGAATTTGTAAAACAGTCCTGGCTGTATTATCCAACGCAATTGAACATAAACGTAAAACTGAAAGCAAATACAATTAAAATCTAAGACACCACAGCTATTTCTTACTCATTATTATGATATTTTGGAAGAGCTTTGTAAGAGTAAGAATGGCGATGCCACTTAGTGTAAACAAGCAACTAAAACCTACAATACCACAGTTATGCCTTATTCATCATAATGATATTTTGGAAGAGTTTATTAGAGTAAGTCTAACTGTGATAATTAACGAAAGAAATACAATTAAAATCTAATACACCACAGCTATTTCTTACTCATTGTTATGATATTTTGGAAGAGCTTTGTAAGAGTAAGAATGGCTATGCCACTTAGTGTAAACAAGCAACTAAAACCTACAATACCACAGTTATGCCTTATTCATCATAATGATATTTTGGAAGATTTTATTAGAGTAAGTCTAACTGTGATAATTAACGAAAGGAATTGCAACTAAAAATGCTAATTAACTCAACATAATACAACCAAATCTTTTTCATCTAATAATGATATGTTGGAAGAGATTTTTAAGAAAAAGAATGGTTGTAAGATAATGAGGATCTTTTAATCTAATTGCAAAATAGAAAATGCTAATTAACTCAACATAATACAACCAAATATCTTTCATCTAATATTGATATGTTGGAAGAGCGTTTAAGAAAAAGAATGGTTGTAAAATAATGAGGATCTTTTAATCTAAAAAAACTAAAGTGCTGGTAACTCAAGATGTCACAATTAAATCCATTTCATGAATAAAGATATGTTGGAAGAGCTTTTAAGAAAGGATTAACTATAACATCATGAGGATCTGTTAGCTAAACAAATAATGCAAGACATGAATTAAAATCTAACAACACATAATTAAAAGCTACTTATCTAGAAAACATGTAGAAGCCTCCTTGAATAGCAGGGGCCCTCTGCTACCAATTTGGTGAAGTCCATCAGCTCCTTAAAGTTGTAATCAAAATAGCATCAAAGAACTAAATTTCTCTATTGAAAAACTCACAAATCTACATCCCATTCCATCTTAAACTTTGTTACAAAAGACTCTCTATTCCTTTCTCTATTTCTCCTATTTTCTCCTATTTTCTCATTATTTTTTTCACTACTTCCTCATTACCCATGATAGGAGAAAGCTTCTCCTATTTATATAAAATATGAGGAGTCATCTCATTAATGAGAGTCCATGAATCTCTCCCTCCAACTCTAGAGTTACAATCAAAATAGGAAATGATAAGACACATGTCTTTCTAGAATTTCAACACAACTAAGAAATGAGACACTTCATCCTCCCAGAGAGTTTCAAGACCCAACAAGGAAGTGAACCCATATCCTCTTGATCCCATAATCTTCTCCAACCAAATTCGAATTTGGCCTTAGAGTGCCACATAAGGGTCTTCTAGAAGTCTCATTTTGACCTACACATGTCACAAAACTCATAACACATATATAGATATATGAAACTATGTTAATTTTCTAGTTTCTAATCATAAATTCACTTTAAATACATAAAATAAATAACTTTGGAAAACAAGGATCCTAACCCTTATATTTATGAAAATGGTTACTTGATGTGAGGTTTTAGGTCGGATGGCTATGAAATAAGAGCTAAATGGTTATGACATAATGGAAATATATGAATATAAGGGGGGGGGAAAACACTTTTGAGGCTCAACACATCCTAAATATCTCATCCTTAGTTTCCTTGGACCTACAGTAGTCTTTGTACTTGTTGCTGAAGGTCTCTTCCATCTGTGCCCAGGTAGTGATGCTATCCCCATGTAGACCCATGAACTAGCACAAGGTTGCATCCTTAAGGGTGGATGGGAATAGCTTCAACTTTTTATCATTAGAGGTGTAGTCATAAGTCCTAGAAACAACAACAAATTCAAACATGAATGTGTCAGGGTCCTGAGAGGTAACTCCATGAAAGTGTGGAAGAGCTAAGGGGCTAATTTTTTTCATCTCAGTTTTCCCATCTGCCTCTCTTATGGGAAAGGCTCTCTGG
This sequence comes from Pinus albicaulis, assembly GCA_034641835.2. Taxonomy (NCBI): domain Eukaryota; kingdom Viridiplantae; phylum Streptophyta; class Pinopsida; order Pinales; family Pinaceae; genus Pinus; species Pinus albicaulis. Next base: position 1,447,276,534 of record CM076582.1, on the reverse strand, counting down.
GTCCTAACCATGGTTAAGATAGGTGAAGTAGGTCCCTCAGTTGAAAAAATGTCTTCTTCTTCTTCCCTAATAGGATCCTCAAAATATTTAGAAGGCTCTCCTATAGGGGCTTCAATCTCACTGCCACTGAAGAATAGTGAAGGGTGGCTAGGAGGTGATGTGGGGTCGTTTTAGGTAAGAATTGTCTTTGGGTATTCCTAGTCCTACGAGGCATGAAAATCAAATCTTTTTTTATTTTTTTTCAATATTTATGAAATGACATGAAAAGAAAGGAAAGCATAAAATAATGCTAAAAACAAAATCAAAACATCTACTAGACACCTTCCTGACAACAATACCAAAAAGTGGTGAGCTTGGGTATTGCACCAAGAGTGGTGCAACTCCCAAGGGCTGCCCTACTTTACTTTATCAACCTGGTCATTTCATCCTCGCCTCTACTCCATCATCTTCTCATCCAACAACCAAGAGTGGAAACAACTATGGCGGCAGCCAGGCCCACATACCGAATGGGGCTCCTATCCCAAATGGTGTGAGGTCTGATTGGGACCTTTCACCGGGGAGACCCCCCTTGTTGTCGGTAGTACATTTTTTCCCGTCAACAGAATTGGCGCTAGAAGGAGGGACAGACGATAAGCTGAGCCCTCATAGCTTGCAGTCAGTCTCATATCTGTAATGGCTCATCCCCAAATCATTCTCCCGAGATGTTTATTGGATTTATCTGGTTCTCGATGCTCAATCCTCGATGAACCTATGTATCACTTGTCCCAGTTAAAATTTGATGGTGAAAACGGAGTTTCCATAACCGAGCACCTCTCGGATTTTTGTGAGTATTGTGAGTGTTACGAAATTGGCGACGAGGATTTGTCTTGTGTGCTTTTCTCCCTCACTCTCGAACGTCGCGCTGAGAAATGGTGCCGCACATTGCCAGCAGCTTCCATTCATTCATTTGAACAGCTCGTCGGTGAATTACAACAAGCTTTTCACAAGTACGATTTTCAAAATGTATTAATGAATTTAAATGAGATCAGAATGGAACCTCAAGAATCTATACAAGAGTTTTCTATCAGGTTTGTTAATTTTTTTCTTGAGTTCCTTGAAAAGGATGTCAATTGGATATATTTAATTGAACATTTTCGACAGGTGGTTTTCGTTTCCCTAGAACAATTTCAATCGACAACCAAGCCTGATCCTAGTGACTATTATGATTATCTTCAAGTTGCCAACTGTTCGGATTTTGTCCCAAAATATTTCACACACTCTATCAAATCGAAGCTTGAAAAGAATATTAGCCTAACATCTCTCCCTGTCAATGAAACCTATCTTGATTCCACTGAATGTTTTCTTGGGTAGGATTCTAACTCTCATTCTCATACTAATAATAAACTGAGTCTTGTCCCAGGCAAAGTTGATTTTCCTACCAAGTCATTGGACTGTGATAGGCATGCAGGGTCATTATTTTCTCTGAGTGACACTTATGTGCAAAATAAAAGTCCTTGTACTGTTGATACCCCCGCATCTAAATCATTTCATCCACTATTCCCTGATTTATTTCATGAGTCTGCCACACCAGTAATTTTTTCAAGTCATTCAAAATTTCTTATACTAGTATTGGCGACAATCGTGAGCACACTGGTGTTGTTTCACAATCACACTACAAAATTGATGAATCCCTTATGTCTGATCTTTTTTCATCCGAAATGTTTAAACAACCAAAGGAGTGACTTCCTGTCTGGGCAACTTTAAGACGCTTCTTTTATCGATTCATCCCAACTGATAACTCCTAGGAAGGCTAACGAGCTAGGTACCCAACCTGATCAAATTGATGGATTCAGTGATCATTACTTATATGAAAACATATTCACTCATGCCCCTGAGAACTACCATTTGTATCTATATGTCGACCATACGAAGCCACCGAAGTTTGATGATCCACCTTTTGATGATTCAGGGACCCATCAGGAAATCGAAGTGATTCAGCTTCTGCTGGCAATTGGCTCAAGTTCTCACGATCCTGAAACAATTCCAACTAGGTTTTCTTGAAGTATGGTTTCTGAAATGACGATTCCCACGTATCACACTCCTCTCTGCATAACTATGCTAAATGTCAGCTCATCTGGGCAAGCCTTCTATTCAAGTGATGTTTCTCCAAGCACAGCTTTCTATCTCCTGACAGCTGATATGCAACATCTGATATGCCCTAATTTATTCACTGGAAGAAAAACACCAGCCATTGTCTCTAATGTCGGTCTCTTTCCCCCCAATACAAGTTGCATGCAGGCACAAGCATTTGATGTTTGGCAAATCCCTCCGCTACATGAAAATTTTCCAGTCAAATCTAAAGAATCTGACACATTAGATTGTCCATCTGTCAGTGTGCAAAAATTTGGCCGAATTGATATAAATCCCACTGACATTTTTCCAATCACTACAATTGATGATCACATCCATTCGCCAGTTAATCTCACGAAACCATCAAAGTTCAGAAGCCCCCCGCTCGAAGGTCCAGAGTTGGTCTAGGACAGTGAGGCATTTCAGCCTTCGTTGACAGTTACTTTGGATTCTCACATCCTCGGAAAAACCTAGGAACCACTTCGAACTAGGTTTTTCAAAATTAGGGTGTCTGCAAGGGGATCCGCAAGCATCTCAAATTCGCCTGGAAGATGCCTATTTTTTCCGTTCTATCAAAGTGATCATCCTTAAAATCATGATGAGATTCCCAGCTGGTTTGATGAATCCTATCCCATAAAGATACCTACAAATAGGCAATTGCCTAACCCGCTTCTGTCAGACCTAAGGTTGCGGGTGGATGGATGTGTGTCATTTATAAATGATTTTATTTCTATGTATCAGGAGGAAAGTGAAATTCAGCTAGCACAATCCATTCTGGCACGTTCTTTGGTAAGTAGCCATGACCTTCTTGCTATTGCACATGCTCTTTAGGTAAGTCTTGTTGTTGGTGCACAATGTTGCATGCTGGTTCTGATTGCGAACATTGTTGTTCTTGCAGGACGGGAACTAATGTTGTGGCTGCATTGGAAGGTTGATTTCACATATCTTTACCTCCTCGTTAGTTAAACTAGGGTTTTAGGTTTAGGCTAGCTAGGATCTATTAATAAAAAAAAATTAGTTCAAGTTATTAATTAGGTTTACATGCGAAAGTTTTGCTTTATGGTTTAAAATTATGCTTGTTGTCTTTTCTTGCGGTCGGTAGTTTATGAAATATAATTTTCCATTTATTTTTGCACTCATGCTCTTTCAGTTTGCTTGTTACTACATAATATTCAGTTAATCGCTGCGTGTGCTTTTCCTTGATTTTTTTCACCTGCAACTAGTTGGTCTTTCTCAGACATGGCATCGCATTGCGTCATAAGCCTCGTCTATTGCATCACGTTGTACGCCTTCTACCTCGCATCATTTGCACCGGTTGTTGAGATAACTAAGAAAGTTTCCATAACATTGCGTGAGCCCTCATTGAGCTCGAGGCGTTGAAGCCCTCGGTGCCCAGCCTGGCCTTCTTACTCCCTTTGCACGGGTTTAAAGCTGGTTGGTTGCCTTCACCCCGCTACACACATCGAAACCCTGATAATCTTCCGCACTTTCCTTATCGCAACTGCTGAAACCCTAACCCTATTGTTTGTGTGGGGTTGCGGTGGTTACCCCAAGAGGAAGCTTCTCTTAGAACAGGTCATCAAAGTCACGTTCTCAACATAGTGCCTATGAGTTTAAATTCATTAGCTAGGGAGATACGAGTTGGTTTCCTGTGGGGGAACTTTAATGAGTTTGAATGGCCTATACCCATAACCCGAGCCTTGTTCCCAGCATAGTATCAAGCACCTTAATGATCTATTTTTCACATTTTTCTCGTGGGTGGTAGATGGGATGTGAAGACTTGGCATGAGGGCAAACCCAAATCAGAATATCTTTCAGTTTCTGTCAAACAAGAAACAACCTCTCTTGCCCGTAATATAAGTCAGGATCCCTCATCCGCCCATGCAAAATAAGTGCCACGAGCACATGAAAATAAGTGCTACAAGCACATGAAACAAATAAGGGTAAAGGATTGAGAAAGGCTTCCTACGCAGAGAGGTAACGCAACGACTCCGCCAGGGTACTGACCAGTCTCACTGGCAGCGGAGCAACGTTTGTGATTTCTTGACATGACTCCACCGGGGTACTGACCAGGCTTGCTGGCAACAGAGCAACACCGGAAACTTATTTTAAAAATTCTGAATATAATAAGCCCACTGCCTTACTCTTTACATCATAAAAAAAATTACTAGCATCCGTGAACTTCCGCTTTGACGTGTTACGATTAACGAGACCTAGCTGAGGCACAAGGATTGGGCATATCTGAAAAGTTCAAAGTAATACAGAAGGATACCTACAGAGCTTTTTCAATATTCCCTTGCATACCTATTTAGACTCAGACTATTGTTGGGACGTTGACAGAGATGCCGGATTCTACTAGTGGTTCACCATTTGTCGTAGCCGCTACAACACCACCCAAAATTTTGGGTATATTCAAAATTTCAAGTCCCCCTCTGCTCGCTTAGCCATTAAGGTTTGACCCAGCCTGTAGTTAGTGACATCCCCGTGACCTATTCCCAACCCTTCGCAAACCTTCTCATCAACACGACAAGATGCTTTTGCTGCAATCACGCCATGTGTGGGGGGGTATCATCACACATACACTTGAATGGAAGCTTTTCTGTACATAAAATATGTCTATTAGAAGCCCTTTCACCATGGATCATTTAGGCATTCTGTTTGGACACTTCACAAAGCTCATGTGAATTATTTGGGGGCATCATTCTCTACAGGGTAACTGTAAACTAATTGATATTACAATGTTTCTTACAGGTCAATCCCATGGATGATATACCCAACAATGTCATCACCACACCGAGGGAAAGAAACTAAAGCTGAAAAACAAGGGTGCAGTTGCAGAACATGACACTTTCATACCCTGTCCATATAGGGATGAGAACTAAGGCTACATTCAAAAACCTTATCAAGGTGGATGACAAGGATCTGTAAAAATTAGTCCAGCTTTGGCAAGGAAACGAGTTGAGACTATTGGTGAAGTGAAAACTCATTTAAAACGCTTTCATACAGAATGTCGGGATGCAACTAAAAGAAGTGGATGGGGTAATGTGAATGTGTAGCCATGTTGGGTTATAATGCTCGAGGTTCTTGATGATTTTCCACATGACCTTATCAAATTTCTCCTTGGATAGAAGTCCTGCTTGAGAGGAAGCAACATGAGTCTTCCATCTCAGAGATATTTAGGCCCTTGCAAGATCCATTAATTAAAGGGTGCATGGACATTCTCGAAAGGAAACTTGTTGATTCTGGCTAAGGCGCTAGAGCATTTTTAGCAGCAAGGATCGTTGGTTTTGGGATTGCTCCAAAATCACGAAGGACTTGGATCCCTACAGGTTGCCTGCAAATATTAGAAGTTTTGCATGGAGCACTATCAAATATGTTTTTTAATTGCATCAAATTTCAGTTATCTACCAGATATAAAAATCTATGGTGAAAGGACCCCCCTTAGTTTCAAGAAAGAAAGGTTGTTGCACTAAAGACTATGTCTCCTGCCTTGAAGAGAGATGCGGACATATTCCTTCTAATAGAATTTTGGTCTTGGAACGCATTGATCATTACCATGCGAAAGATGGTAGTAAATTTCTTAATGATAAAAGTCTCAAACTAATCAGGAAACGATGGTCGACAATTCTTGATATGACTGGTTTTATGGTAGAGTTTGGTCCTCCATCCAAGACGAGGATAAAAGAATTGTTATAATCCTCTTTTGGGTGATTTTAAGAATACCAAGATTTACCTCAGTGTTCCTACATATAAAATGGTCCAAAATAAGTAGCCTATAAAGGATTGAAAAACAAGGAATGCCTGAGAAGTCAAAAATCTAGCTCAGTGACATACTTTAGCAGCCCATATTAATGTCTTGACATTTTTTACATGCACCGCCTTAAAAGGAATTGAGAAAACCTCTCATCAGAATGGCATTGGCCCACTAATCCGTATCTCTCGGGGCAAAGAAATTTGTTGTTTTTGTAAAGCCAACGGAATAATTGAAATTATCTACAATGCATTACTTTTCCAAAGCGTTTCGATATATGACTTCAATGCGTCGGCAGAGTTACGAATTAACCCATATACCTTCATCTGCAGAAGGTCGGAGTTGATTAAGATATAAGGAAGGTTCGCGCAGTTGCCTATTGGGGATATAAAAAGGTTCATGATGTAGCATAGACATAAATCTGTATTCAATAACTTGCACGCCTCATCAACTGCCCAAGGAACCATATTTCATGAAAGCATTGGCACATAATGAACGCCTACACTTTGAGGTTGCGACTGTGTTGAGGTTTAATCCTCATGGTGCAATCCATGTCCGTTGGAAGCTCGTGAGAGAAGGAGGAGGCTTACTCACATCATGGGGATGCACACTTACACGCTCAACGCACCTCGAAAACCCGATCACCCAACTGATAAAGCACGAATGGGCATGTCGGGGACGTATAGTAACTGCGCAAAATTTGTTTTTCTTTGACAATTCACCCCGTTCAAAGTTGATGAGTTCGGGCAGCGATGTACTCTACAAGACCGAGGGTAATGAAGCTATCCTTGGGCATTTGCAGTGAGGACCTCATGCACGTGATGGCTCGATGCTTTACGCTGCTCCCATAATGTCACCTTATAAGGTGTGCGGCGACACTGGTCAACAAGTCGCATTCCAAGTCCTTGATTCACCATCCAGAGGCACGACCACACCAAAAAGTGACCGGTTGTTGGGTCGCGAAACTAATGGAGCGGATGAAAATGCGACTAGGTTGGAGTTGCGACCCTGCGACCTTCATGAGGTCGCATCTCACATTAAGAGCATAGTCGCGTTATCCTTTCGGGTCACTGAGTCACAAACTAATGGAGCGAACGTAATATGCGACTTGGGTTGAAATTGTGACCGTGCGACCTTTGTGAGGTCGCATCTCATGTTAAAAACACATAGTCACACTAACTTCTGAAGTCCCAAGAACTCGCCTCAAGAAGGCAGCAGGAGTTGCGACCTCGTAATTTAACAATCCTGCGACCTGTGAATTTCATGCTCTGCATGCACACACTGAGAGAGCCTTCCAGTGGTATTTGGGGAAGGAACATGACGAGCGGCATCACCGTGGTTCCAAAAAAAAAACATCGGACGTGTCAACTTGCAGGCTTGTGGGAAATTTCAAGAGCTGGAAACTCTTGTTCGAGGGATCGCTTCCCATATTTGATAAAATTGCCTTTCTTCTCCATACTTAACCATTATTCTCATCCATGCATAGGATTAACGCTTGGATAAAGCCCCATTTCAAAGGGCCTCCCCCTTAGCGACATCTCAGTGCAAACCTTTTGAACGTGGAAAAGGTATCACTAGTGCATATTGTAGTTTCCTTGAGGAGAACACAATGAGGGCGTAGTCCCAGTTAACACTCCCCCTCCAATGGTTTCTGGACCAACAGGAGGTAGGAGCTAATATTAGCAAGACGAATCTCTGCCCCAACCTGCAAGGTCGATGGCTCCGGTGACGAAGGCGTTATAAAATGTCGGTTCTGAAAGTTGTAGGTTCAATTGTCCATTCATGAGGGCATCATACTTTTCTTGCCAAAATTCCTCGGTACGTGACTGAGGAATCAATTTTTTGTTGCCAAATTTCGACACAAGGTCGCAAGGAAAGGCTGCAAGAAACCCTTTTTTTTCCAAGGAAGATTAAGGGATGGTTTTATTCCTGATAATGGGGGCAGAAGCACCGACAACTTCAAGACTTGTGAGTCAGGATCTCCAGATGTCTCTTGCGTTGACCTGATAAAACCCAAAGTTGAAATGTGTTGCATCATAGTGGGAGCCTAGTGCATTATCAACCTTAAGCCACTGTGGTCGTGGAAGAAGCAATTTTCATATAATTACGCACCTGTAATATGATTGGAATTTATGCAAATACATTGTCGAATATGCAACAAAAGCACGGTCAGAAACTGATAGATATGCCTCCTTTACGTGGCCGTTAGCTTCTTCCTTATTGGTATTCAACAACCTCAGCCATGTCTAGAACTTCAAGAGTTGAATATGCGTAGGATCCATCTCATCAGGGTCTATCCCCTTATTCAGAACTGATCATTTTTCACTTTCACTACTGCAACAATTCATTTGTGTGGATTAAACATGCAAGGATAATTCTAGTATGTGCATTGAGCCCTCGGTGAAGTGGAAGCCGCAGATTCATGACTGCACCCGCGTTTCATAAATTCATTTCTATATGGTGCGATGTTCATAAAGGATAAAGGGGCATCATGTCTCATCGATGGAACCATATCCATATGAAGTAACAGCTACCAAAACAGTTTAAAATATAGATCCACATTTGGCACTCAGTCCATAATGCTACCAACGGACATTACAGTGATTGAAGAGGCGCAGGGATGGACTACACAAGCCATTCTCTCTAATAACAAAGTGGCACAACACTTGACCCCACAAGGATCTAAATTTATCGTTTTCAGTCTTGCAATTAATTAAATATGCCCCTAGAAGTATTATTATTCGATCATGAAGACATGTGACCTATGCTATTTTATTGCAGGTAGAAGCTTTTGGTTTGCACAAAGAGCCAGAGTTTTCCCCAGCAAGCAAGGGGACCTTTTCAAAGCAATTTGATTCTCATGAATCCCTAAGAAACTCGCTTTAAGATCAAAGGCACCTGGTCACGTTCACAAGACAGAGATGCAGGAAAAGGAATCTTGCCACGAAGCCCAGAGATCACAGAAAGAAGAACGCAAGTCACAGATTGTTCATGGTCGGAGGTTGTAGATTTGCTCAAGGTTGCAAGTCGCAGATTGCTCGAGGTCGCAAGTCGCAGATTTCTCAAGGTCGCAAGTCGCATATTTTCCCAAGGTTGCAAGTCGCAGATTGCTTGAGTCGTAAGTCGCAGATTTACCCAAGGTCACAAGTCGCAGATTTGCCCAAGGTCGCAGGTCACATATAACCTTGGGTCGCAAGTCGCAAATGGCCCAAGTCACAAGCTAGCCCAACAGTTGGGAAGACCACGAGTCAAGGGAAAGTCAAGGGTCATCTCAACCTATATGTACAACTTCGGGAAAGGATACAAGGACTTTTAGCTCGACAATGAAAGCCAGTATGATTGAGGAATTATTGCTAGAGAGCTAAAGGCATTCAGCTCTTGGTATCAACTAGAAAGAGAGGTAGCGAGGCTAGGGTTTTGTATCATGCATTGAGATGAATAGCCCATGTTCCACTATTGGGTTTTGACAAGTTGTAAACATGTATTTGAAGTTGCAGCAACACTAATAATATATTCTCCTTTCCGGCACTGATTCACATACTTGTTCATGGTGATAGTACTAGTTGTCTAATACTTGATTATGTTGTATGCCTGCTTTCATGCATGCCATTGGTTGTGAACTATTTCTTAGTGGTTGCATGTATGTTTGCTTTTGGATTAGTGTTTATTTGTCCTTTCCACGACGGTGACCTATTGTGAACTACTTTGCAATTAACTTCTGGCATGTTTTCTTTCACGTATGTTTGACTGGTTTTCGGCTCACTGATCCCAGTCATGGCATACCCCCCCACCTTTTTATTTTTGCTTGCTTGTATCTTTGTTTATGGTTCATTAATATTGGGCTGATCTTGTTTCACTGATTGGTCATTTCATCCTTGCCTCTACTCCATCTTCTCATCCAAAAACCAAGAGTGGAAACAACTATGGCAGCAGCCGGGCCCACATACTGGATGGGGCTCCTATCCCAAACGGTGTGAGGTATGATTGGGACCTTTCACCGGGGAGACCCCCCTTGTTGTTGGCATTACATTTTTTCCCGTCAACAGGTTCATACAAACTTTGAGGTGACATTGCTATATAGACAGCAGATGCATTTTTTCATGTCATCCTCTTTTGTTTTACGAAAGGGTGTTATTTCTTAAACTGTGAGAACAAATGGAAAGTAAATTGCTGGAAGGAAATGAAAGAAAGGAAACTAAACTTAGTTGCTGAAAGGAAATGACAAGAATGAAAATAATTTGATTCGCAGAAAGAAAATAACAAAAATGAAGCTAATTCTAAACCACACTTGACTTGGCCAAACAAATAATGCACTCTACCTATCCTATGATCTATCTACCATGCTCCTAGTCATGCAACTAAGCTATCCATGCCTTAATTTTAATTAAAAAGAGTTAATTTATAGATTAGAGGGAAGAAAAGCGCTAAAAGAGGCTAATGGGGGGTTTAACACATGAAACGAGGTTCGAAAGTGGAAAGAGGGGGTTAAACCCTTATGAAACTTTATTATAGCACGAGAAATGGCTTTGGAATGGAAAGAATTCAAGAGTGCGATGGAGGACAAAATTTGTGATGTGTGATGTCACAATTGCAATATCGCAAGTTTAAAGGGATAGCGGTAAAGGTTAATGGAACAAACTAAAATGTGCAAAGTGAGATTTGCGATGCAGTAAAAGTTGCGGGTTGCGATCTACGATGTGGTAAGTTCAGGGAAGTGCGAAGTGTGACGGGTGACGTGGTGGAGTTATCGCATCAGCGGAATGAGCGGTAAGTGTTATGAGAAAATCTAAATGATGCGAAGTGTGATTTTCGATGTGGTAAAAGTTGCGGGCTGTGATCTGCGATGTGGTAAGTTCAACGAAGTGTGAAGTGCAACGAGTGATGTTGTAGAGTTATCGCATCGATGGAATGAGTGGTAAGTGTTATGCGAAAAGCTAAATGATACGAAGTGTGATTTGCAATGTAGTAAAAGTTACAGGATGCAATCTGTGATGTGGTAAGTTCAGCGAACTGTGATGAGTGACGTGGCAGATTTATCACATCGACAGAATGAGCGGTAAGTGTTATGCGAAAAGATAAATGATGTGAAGTGCGATTTGCGATGCAGTAAAAGTTGTGGGCTGCAATCTGCAATGTGGTAAGTTCAACGAAGTTTGAAGTGCAATGAGTGACATGGTGGGGTTATCGCATAGGTAGAATAAGTAGTAAGTGCTATGCAAAAAGGTAAATGATGTGATTTTTTATTTCACAATATCGCAATCGCAAGAACAAGCAGTAGGTGTTTAAAGGTAAAATATAAAATTTGAGATTTGCGAAGTGTGATGTACAATGGCAGAAGACTTGAATATCAAGGTAGAGGTTGGGTTTTTGATGGTTTTGAATGGTTTTTCATGTGTTTTGCATAAAAATGGTAAGGCAGTCGTGAACAGAGAAAAGCAAAGGAATAAGACTTGAAGGGCTTAAGTGTGTTAGGAAAAAGGGTAAGTACAACATTAAGGTGAGAAGGAAAGGAGGGGAATGGAGGCGTAAGAGTAGTGCTCAGAAGTGAAACACACCTATATATTCATGCATGGGAAACATATAGAAACGCTTGATAAAACAGGGAAAGAGAGACTCAGACTTGGTAATGCAATTTCTTCCCAAAAGTCAAATATAAAGCAATTTTGGCTTGTGGGAAGGTCTACCCTGCTCGAAATATACTGACATAGATGAGAGGGGGAGGCTTGACTACAGTTTTTGGATTTTTTCCTCTATTTTACTATGCATAAGAAATAATAAAAAAATACATCAGCACAAAAACTAAACGACAATGAAATTATCAGAAGCAGATCTAACTTAAATGGCAGAAGCAAAACTAGCTAAATGGCAGAAAGGAAAAGATAGTGACAGCAGAGCAGTTGGGGCACATGGATTGGGCCCTAGCTTAAGTCAATCGAATAAAATCAGTTTGCTCATTTCATAAAAGAATAACTTCATACATCTCTGAAATTTTGATCACTGAATAAAACAAAAATCTTAATACCTCACAACAATATTTCTAAATGGAATCAAGACTAGAATAGACTAACTCTTCCTAGCTCTAGATATGCTCTACTTATTCTACAGGGAAGCTACCAAAAACTCCCTATAAAATGGTGATTGAGTCTACTTGACTCCCAGTGAACAAGGATTGGGTGCACTCTTCTTTGAGTTGCTTGGCTGCCTTTGGAATTCAAATTGCTAGAGATAATCCTTAGGGATCCTTTGGTTGCTTTTGAAATTTGAATTGCTGGAGAGAATATTTGGGATCCCTCGGTTGCCTTTGAGGGTGGAAAATCCTCCTATAATTCTTCTTTTTTGTCTCCTCCGAGTCTTTATGATAAAACCCTTATAAAAATGATTAATAATTCCTGATTTTCTGCACTCAAGCTTATATTAGGCACTCAGAGTATGTTAGCCTAAATCACCACCTATACTAGCATCATAAAACCAAATAATAATAAAAATGCAAGAAAAAGAGATCTGAGAAGGAAAAAAGGTGACTATTAACCCCTCCAAGTATGTGTAATGATGGAGCTCATCACTTCCTCTGGTTTAACCAAAGCTTCCTCTTTTCCCAATCTCGTTTAATTTGCATGCCCAAAATATAGTTTGCAGCACCAATATCCTTCATGTCGGATTTGGAGGATAATTGGGTCTTCAAATCTTAGATAATTTTTGTCATTTCCAATCATAAACATATCATCCACATACAAGACCAAATAAATAACACAATCACCAATTAATTTAAAATACACACAGTGATCCTCTTTGCTTCTGGTGAAGCCAAGTCCTCGTATATATGTACCAAATTTCTGATACCACATCCTTGGTGATTGTTTTAACCCATACAAATAATTTTTTAATTTCATACCAATTATTTCTTACCCTTCATCGCAAAGAATTCAGGTTGCTTCATGTACATCTCTTCTTCCAAATCCCCATGAAGAAACGTTGTCTTCACATCCATCTGGTTTACCTCAAAATCCAATGCAAGTGCAATAGATTAAAGTAATAAAATAGAAGCTACCTTGGCAATAGGAGAAAAAATATCACCAAAGTCAATTCCGAGCACCTGGGAATAACCTTTTGCTAACAATTGAGCTTTGTATTTCTCCACCTTGCCTTCTACATTCATCTTCTTCTTAAAAATCAATTTTTTTCCAATGGTTTCCTTCCAGCTGGAAACTCCACCAGATCCCAAGCCTCATTTTTGTCCAAAGATTCCATTTCACCCCTCCTAGGCTACGTCTCCTTGGTCTAGCTTCCAATGGCTTGATCCTCTTTCATTATTCTTAAATTTATGATTACATACATTTACAATGCTCAAATGGCTTCAAAACCTATTCCATCAGCTTTAGAATGCCCAAAAAAATCTTGTATAGCCTCTTTCTGATCCAAAATTGGTCAAAAACTAGAGAAGTTATGAGTTTCCATATTTTTCCTACTAACCACACCACAATTTGCCCAAAATCCACACCAGTCCTACAAATTCGCCCAACTTTTGGCTAACGGAGGGACAACGACCACTGCGGAAGCGCGACTCCTTGGTCTGAAGTAAGCATTTATATTTGAGTCATGTATGATGCAGATGCTGTAGATATATGGTTGAATCTATTATAAGGATATTTCTCGGTTCATGACTTTTCCCACAGGGAGAAGATTATTTTTTCACTCCTCAAAGTTGCTCCCCATATCAAGGACTGGTGGGAAACCCACTGTGAGGAAAAGGACGAGACAAAACCCTCTCTGTTCTCGGCCGTACCCACTTGGAATTATTTCTGAGACACCATCAAGGAACAATACTATTCCGTGGGGAGCTATGAGGACAAGTACATATAATGGCCCATGCTGCAACAAAAAAGGGATCAAGATGTGCATGAGCTGATGAATCTGTTCCATACCCTGCGCACCAAGTTGGGTATCAAAGATTCAGAGAAACATCTGGTGCTAAAGTATCGCGATTTAATACTTGCCCAGATACATTTTGGAGGAAATAGGTTGTTAACATCTATCACAGTACGACATACGGTATGCGCAGATTGTGAAATTCCAAATAGAAGAAGCGAGACTTTGGATCAATGAATCAAAAACGAGAAAAGGCGCCAAAGCCTATGGATAAGAATGGCTTGAGGCATGGCAGCCCCAGACCGCCTTCGAAGCCATGAAAGAAAAATGCCGTGAAGCCAAGAAGGACACAGAGGAGCCGTGTGAAAGGCAAGAGCTCCCTCTACAAACAAGTGAGTGTTAGACTGAGTCCTTTGGTGCCGAGATGAGGGGGAATGATAAAGGGGAAGTAGATTCTTAAGCTTGTAGGAAGCCTTGGCAATGCCATTGTTGCCAGCGCAAAGATCCGGAGAAGGAGGACCGAAGTTCCGGAGGAGAGCGGGCGTCCTTCCACTCCCATATGTGAGTAAAGGGTTCCCCGTGACAGTTCATTATTGAAAATGGGAGCCAAAAGAACCTCATTTCAGTAGATGTCATGAATCGGTTGAGCTTACTGACCATAACACACCCACAACCATACACCATTGGTTGGCTTCACCAAGGACGGAATCTCTGCGTCAGCCAGCAGTGCCAACTTCCCTATAGCATCAAGCCCTTCACGGATGAGGTATTGTGTGACATTACTCCTATTGATGTTTCTGATGTATTATTAGGTCAAACATACTTGTGGAAGCGACATGTTGTGTATGAGTCCCGGCCTCGCACCGTTATTGTTACTTTGGGAAATAAGTTGTACAGGATACTAGAGGTACCACTACCTCCCACTATCTCTTTGGTTACTGAAAAAAAATGCAGTAAGCTCATTTCCCAAACTAGGAAATTTGTTTTCCTGATGATCCTCCCCTAGGGAAAGAAGAAGACTGTGGCCACGACCTCCAGACATGGCTCCTCTGCATGACAACAAAAAATGGACAAGGTTGTGGAGGATTAAGGGGACATCTTCACCTCACCCATAGGGGTGCCTCCACACTGTCAGGTCAAGCACCCCATTGACCTAACCCCAAGTGCGCTGCTACCCAATGGACCGATCTATAGGCGCTATGTTATGGAGAACGATGAAATCAAGAGGCAGATTCAGGAGCTCCTGTACAAAGGTCACATCTGGTCAAGTTCATCACCTTGTGGGAGCCCGATCGTGTCGGTACAAAAGAAGGATAGGACTTGGAGACTCTGTATTGAATATCGGGTGCTGAACAAGATCACTGTCCGGAATAAGTACCTGATCCCACAGATCTATGACCTTCTGGACCAACTCAAAGGGGAAAATATTTCAGCAAGATCAACTTGAAGTCTAGGTATCACCAGGTACCAATCAAACCCTCTGATGTGTGGAAGACTACCTTCAAAGCCAAGGAGGGCCTTTTCGAATGGCTCATCATGCCTTTCGGGTTGACGAATGCTCCTGAAACCTTCATGAGGTTGATTGATGACATCTTGCATCCATTCACCAACTCATTTGTAGTGGTGTACTTGGATGAAATTTTGATCTTCAACTAGACTTGGGAAGCACACCTCCACCACATCCGAGAAGTCCTCCAAACACTACAGAAACACAATTTGTGTGCCAATTTGGAGAAGTGCACTTTTGGCATGACCCAGGTTCAATATCTGGGATACATTATTGATGAAAGGTGGGTGCATGTGGATCTAGCCAAGATCCAAGTCATTCGGGATTGGCTAGCTCCAACCACTCTAAGAGAGCTTCACAGCTTTCTAGTTCTTGCTCATTTCTACCGCCGTTTCGTGTTGGGATTCTCTCATATCACTTGGCCCTTGAGTCAAGTCACCAAGGGAGGAGAAAAAGAAAATTTATTTTGGTCGGAATCTCAACAGAAGGCATTCATAGATTTGAAACATTGCCTCTGTTCTACCCTAGTGCTCACATTACCAGACTTGTAACAACCATTTGAGATCGAGACAGGTGGCTCTGACTATGCTATTGTGGCAGTTTTTACTCAACAAGGGCATCCATTAGCATATAACAGTGAGACATTGTCTGACACAATTTGCAAGTATCCTACTTATGACAAAGAAATTTATTCCATTTTGCAGGCTTATCGACAATGGAAGCATTACATTTTGGGGAAGGAAACAATCATCCACACAGACCACCGACCCCTGAAGTTCATATAGACACAAGGGAAGTTGCAGAACTACCGTCATGATAAGTGGTCCACATATCTGCAACAATTTCATTTGAACATCAAGTACAAGAAGGGTAGCACCAATAATGTTGCAGACTGCCTTACCCGAGCACCAATCGTGGCCATAACCACCATTCTCAACTCTTATGGGCACGAGACTTCTAATTGGCCGCTTATCTACAAGAGTGATCCAGAATTCAGCCACACATACAAGGCACACTTAGGGGGTACGCAAGTTCCAAATTTTCACCTCCAAGAGGCATTGTTATGTCACGTGGGACACCTTTGTGTTCCTTCAAGCGAGTGCACCAAGATGATATGGGAAGCGCACTGCAGTCGAGTCGCTGGGAGTTTTTGGGTCGAGAAAACACTAGCAGTACTGCAAAAGTATTTCTATTGGTCAAACCTTCGACAGGATGTCGGGAAGTACATCAGATCCTGCACTGCTTGTGCCATTTCCAAACTGACCATCAAGAAGCAAGGCCTCTATACTCCGCTACCTACCCCTAGTCGACCTTTGGAATACATCTCCATGGATTACATGTCGGGCCTTCCTTCAAATAAGAATGGAAACAACTTTTTTTTCATGGTCGTCGACAGATTCTCGAAGATGGCCATTATGGAAGCGTGCAAGAAGAATATCACAACAGAAGCCACTGTTAAACTCTTCTTTGAACGAGTGTGGGTGCACTTTGGGATCCCACAGTCTATCATATTAGATCGTGATAGCAGGTTCCTCAGCACATTTTGGTCCAGCCTTTGGTCAATGTTGGACACCAAGCTCACCAAGTCCACAACTTTCCATCCCCAAACTAATGGCCAGACAGAGGTCACCAACAGGATGATTGTACACATTATGTGCATGTACAATTCAAAGCATCCACTCACATGGGATGAGAGCCTCCCCTATGTACAAAAAAGTTATAATCGGGCTCTCCATAGCTCAACCAGCCATAGCCCCTTTCAGGTGGGCTTGGGATTCCAGCCACTATGTCCCATTGACGTAGCCATGCCATTTGCGGCTACTCAGGCCGATTCGGCTCATGTCCAGTCTGAAGCTGACAAAGCGAAAAAATTCATCGAGTGCATTCAGCACATCCACCAACAGGTTCATGACATATTAGACAGAGCCAATGCTAAGTACAAGAAACTACATGATCAACATCAAGTGCCACACAACTTCCAAGTGGGAGAAAAAGTGTGGCTACATTTACAGAAGGAGCGCCTCACTGGACCCCACCGCAAGCTTTGCCCGCTCTGATATGGACCGTACACCATCACCAAGGCTATAGGTAACAATGCCTTCAAGCTCAGTATTCAACCATTCCTTGGTCTGCACCTAGTATTCAATGTAGAATACCTTCGTCCCTACTTCCCACCTCTAATGGACACCTATGACATTGCAAAAGAACTCACACCAAAAGAGTTGAAGCTAGACTGCATGGAACAAGCCACCACAGATTTTATCATGGACATGCAAATCAAGAACACTCGCCAATAGAAGATCCAGCTATATCAGGTTGTCAAAGCTGGCCAACTCTTGCACCAAGGCAAGTGGTTCACCAAGGACCAAGTTCAGTAGAAGTTTCCTCATCTCATGGAGGAACTCTATGCAATGGGGAACATTTCTTCCTAAGGGGGGAGGAATTATCGAGGTGGATATTGGTGGCCACCCGCCTATTCCACTTGGGGCCCCACCATTGTCTCTTTTAGTTTTTTAGTTTCGGCACAACTTACTATTTTTAGCATTTTTTGGGTCCTGATCTTCTGGAGTTGTTTTGAGGCCCTAAACGATGTTTTTCTGGATAGATCAAAGGTTGTAGTCCTCGAATAGATTTTTCTAACGAGGTATGGTTCACGTCAAATGGAGATCATATGCCAAAGTACGTCCCCGGGAAGTTGAAACACCAATTTACCCAAACGAGGCCCATATTTTTGGCGCTTCATCTCCTATGGTTAGGGTTTTGGATGTTTAGGTTTTTCCATTGTTTCTAAATAATAAATAGGCCCTCGAGCCTCATTGTAACTCAGTTCAGAGGCATGCAACCACCACATCTCTTCTCAAAGATAAGCTACCGGTGCCCTAGCTATTTTATTTCCATTTTGTCTGTAAGAAAATTTCAGTTCTTTTATATTAATGAAATGAAGTTTTATTTCCGTTGCATCTTTGTATTTATGGCTACATATGTATTTTGTCGCATTCTTGCATAAATCCAAATCAGCATGTCACATGACACGATTTACGCGATGATTTTTGCGGTGGTTAGGGTGGCTACTTGTTCCTCTGACTCCGTGCTTGGTATCCATGTAATGGTCGTATGAAACATGTATGGGGGGTCGGGGCCAAGTCCTGGCCCCCTTCCCCACAACTTTGTCATCAACAAAATTTATAACATATTTTTGTCCCTATGTTTAATAAGGAACTCTGGTAGCTCATTGGTAAGATGATCTATTGTTTGGCAATAGGTCATGGTTTCAACCCACCCCTGGTCCGTTCGACCCTTAACAAATTTTGGTGGCCTCCCGTGCTGCCACATGGCAACCTCCAATTGGGTCACATGGAAACATGTGGTTGGCAACCACAACAACCAATCAAACTCACACATGAATGAACCAATCATAAGAGAAAAATTGGTGAGGCCTAACAGGCCTAAAAAAACTTACTTTTGAACCAACCAGAAGAGGCCATGTGGCAGCTTTCCACTGGCCCAAATTTTTTCCATGTTAGCTGCCATTTTTGAAAATTTTTCCTATTTGGAAAAACAAATAGAATGTGTTTCCGGGAGCATACGGTGTCGGTTTTCCACGAAATGAGTTGTGTCAGATTCATAAAGATGACATCTACGTGGTCGTCAAGTTCCACACCATTCCGATAAATTTAATTTTTTAACATAATTTTGAGCACCTGATCACACTTCCCCACTTGAAGCTTTTGGAACCCAAAATCTCTTTCATTACTGAACATGTGGATGAGGGTACAACCCCCTCACCTTTCTAGTCTCAATCCAATGGAATTTTCCTAAATTCAACAATTTGAACTTTTCATGAAAAATGATATTTCTCCTTGATTTTGGAGACCCTGTCTCGCTATTGTAGATACCATCTTGCTGCAATTTCCCAAAATTTGTAGAATAGAAAATTGTCATTGAAGAAACAAACTTGTTTCCTCCTCAGTCATAAATCAAAGGAAACTTAAACAACTTTAATTTCTTCTCACCTCGAACATTGTCGACATGACGACGTATAGCTTGTCTTGCCTTGTGCTTGGCTTGACTCTTGACCAAATTTTATCGTCATTGCCATGCAACATCCTATTTCAAAGAAAACACTTTGTGAAACCCACAAGAAGAAATTTTGAACCCAATTCCCTCTTTCTCAAATTTCTTTGGCACTTTCTCTTTGACCTTTGCACTCTCTTTCACCGACATCTTGTTCACATCACTGCTCAACAATGATGCATGATGTTGTAATTTTACCACATTTTGTTGACCTCTTTTTGAAGGAAACATGTTAGATACCTGAAACATCTTATCACAACCATTAGAAACCTAAATGAAATCCAAATTTTCATTTTATGCATTTCCTTCAAAGGCCTCATTCACAACATCTAGATGCTTGAACATTAACAAAGAAAAATTTTGACTAGCATTCACAATTCTCTTCATTTGACCAGCATGCATAAGATATGAATTCATCTTATTACTATGTGCTCTAACAATGTACTCAATCCCATTCTTGAACAAGTGATACTTATTCTCGTGGCGATGAAATATTTCTCTCCTATCATAAAGATATGGGCTACCCAAAACAATACCATAAATATCAAGTGGAACAACATCAAGTTCAAATTCATCAAGAAAGTTTGCAGTGATTTCAAATCTAAGTATGTACTTCCTCGTCACCTTCAAATTTGGATTCTTACATATCCAACCTAAAGGATAAGGTCTTGGATTAGGAATGGTTTCTAAATTGAACTTTTTGACTAATTATTCAGAAATAAGATTTTCTTGTGAACCAGTATCAAATAGGGTGTCAATCTTAGTATGATTTGAAATAACTCTAACATGGAAAAGTTCAATTCTTGTTTCATCATCTTGAGTAATAATTTGACAACTTGAAAAAATAGTACTTGCAATGTCCTTACCTTTCAAACCCATTGTGATGATATTTGTTTCATCTCCAGAATCAGAACCTAAATCATGTTATTGCAACAGTTGTCTTCTCCTTCTTCTTGTTTTTAAGCTTGTTGGGTCTCATCTCTGGATGAATTTTCCAGCAATGATCTTCATCATTCCCATCTTTGGAACAATGTTTGCATGTGAGATTTCTTTCTCCATATTTATGGAAGCATTATTCTTACCTTTACTCTTGAACTTTCTCTTTCCTTTCTCTTTAGACTCAAAGGTATTCTCATGTGTCTCCTCGAAAACATGCTTCCCTCTTGCCTCTATATATGTGGCTTGTACACATACCGCATCTAAATTTGAAGGATTAAGCATGTGAATAGTATGTCTTAGGTAACTATGAAAACCTCCAATGTAAGTTCGAAAATTTTCTTGAGATGTCAAATATACACCCAATATTATTGCTTTTCTCCTAAACTCTTGAGTATAGCTTTGCACACTTTCTCCTTTACCTTGCCTAAATTTTTTCCAGTCCATTATAGCCTTTTTCATGTATGATAATGGATAAAATTGTCTCCTTAAGGAAACAAAAAAATCATTCCAAGAGGTTAAGACCTTACCATGTTTCTTAATGTCCTCTTGATTTTTTGCTTCCCACCAAATAAGAGTTGCACTTTCCAATCTTGGTGAAGAAAGCTTAATCTTGGTGTCATCATCCTTGATTATTTGTATCGTGGAATACACTTCAAGATCATGTACCAAATTTTATAATATTTCAACATCTAGCTCTCCATCATACATAGCAAAATCAAACTTATTGTCAAACTTCAAAAATGGAGTTTTACCATGACCTTTTGGAGAATGTGGAGGTGTTTGTGAAGGGCCTGTTGGGGAAGAAGATGATGGTGAATATGGTGGTGAGGATGGTGGTGAGGAGAATGGTGGTGTCAAAGGTGGTTTTTCACCATTCCCATTACCTTTTGGAGGATTTTCCCCATCTCCTTTTCAGGAATTTCCTCCGTTTGGAGAATCGAAGCTCTCATCTTGCATCCTTGTGCTTCTCTACTCATAGGGAATTTTCACCATTCTTGTCATATCAAAGAATTCTTTCCAGAAGGATTTTTCATCCTCTGACACATTGTCAGGCTCTCCTTCATGTGACATACTTTCTGAAGCTTCAACTGCAATTTGAGGAATATTTTTTGGTGGAGTTTGTGGAAAACTTTCTCTCCTTACCCTTGACCTAACTTGAGGACTTGCAACCACAAGCTTTCCTTCTCCTCTCTTGAGCTTCAACCTTGTAAGCATCACATACACTTGCAAACAATTAAATACTCATAGAAGCAAAGAAAACCAAAGCTCTAATACAAAAATTGACATTAGTGGAATTTTAAGGTCTAGAATGGGCCTCCTAAGGAAATTATAAAATAATAGTGGAAATAATAAAATAATACTTTATTACATCATCAAATTTTAGAGGGAAAAATGGAAAAACTACTTTTTCAACTCGTATTTTCAATTTATCTCCCAAATTTTTTACTCAAATTTCAAGCGGGAGCACTCATTGGATGCAATATTTAATCCATTGTCCAAGGAGTACCCATGTTGCATACTTTCGATGGATCCTACTACACGAAAAATTAGAAATACATGAAAAACGTTATTGCAATCACGTTTTTTGATGTATTTCTCATTTTTCGTGTAGCAAGGTCCATCAAAATTATGCAACATGGGTACTCGTTGGATAAGGAATGCAATTTTGCATCCAACAAGTACTCCTGCTCGAAATTTGAGTAAAAACTTTGGGAGATAATTTGAAAATACGAGTTGAAAAAGTAGTTTTATTATTTTATTATTTTTTAATATTTTTACCCTTTTACTTAAAAAATGGTGAATTGTCCCCCATGGTTGACATAATCATCTTAAATCCTATTGGTTCTTATAAATTTTATTTTGTTTGTACATTTTCTTAGGAGACCCATTTTAGATATCAAAGCTCCCCTAATGTTTGTATTAGATATTAATAATATTGTGCTTGATGGTTTGCAAATTAGAAGTGTTAAAAAATGAGTTTTGAGGGCTTTTATGTTAATATTTTACACACATAAAGCATGAATTAAACTCTGAAATAGCATAAAAAACAGACAAATACACCATAAAAATAACTACACAACAACAATTGATGAAGGATTTCACCCCTCCTAGGCTATGTCTCCTTAGTCCAGCTTCCAAAAGCTTGACCCTCTTTCATTATCATCAAAATTGTGATTACATGCATTTACACTGCTGAAATGGCTTCAAAACATGTTGCATCAGCTTCAAAATGCCCAAAAATGCCTGTCTAGCCTCTTTCTGATTCAAAATTTGTAAAAAAATGGAGAATTTATGAGCCTCCCTTGTTTTCCTGCTAACTACACCACAATTTCCCCAAAATCTGGACCGGTCCTAGAAATTCGCCCCATTTTTGGCTAACGGAATGACAATTTCCCAAAATTCTAGGAAAAATTGTCGGAACATTAATTTTCACAATAACGTCTTAATTATGAATTTCTAACCATATCTTATAGCGCCAAATTAATTTATTTTTTTAATAAAAATGGGCCGAAAATTATACTAATCGTCGGTAGTCAAGAGTAGAGGTCACATGGTGGCTTGATGAGGAGGTTAGTGTGGCAGTCTAGAAGCCGCTTCAACACTGGCGCTCATGGTCAATGGCTTTGATAGTGCATGTCACATGACGTGGTTTATGCGGTAGCTTGTGCTGTCGTCAAGATGGCGGCTTGTTCCTCCACCTCCACCCTTGGTCTCTGTGGAATTGTCGTATGAAACATGTATGGGGGGTTGGGGCCAAGCCCTAGCCCCCTTCCCCACAACCCTTCCATCAACAAAATTTATAACATATTTTTGTCCTTATGTTTAATAAGGAACTCCAGTAGCCCGTTGGTTAGACAGTGCGTTGTCTGGAAATAGGTCACGGTTTCGACCCACCTCTGATCCATTAGACCCTTAACAATTTCTGGTGGCCTCGCATGTTGCCACATGGCAGCCTCCAGTTAGGCCACATGGAAGCCTCAGGTTGGGCCATGTGGCAGCATGTGGTTGGCCACCACAATAACCAATAAAACTCGCACACGAAAGAACCAATCAAAAGAGGACAAGTGGTTAGGCTAATAGGCCTAAAAAATTTACTTTCCAACCAACTGGAAGAGGCCACGTGGTAGCCTGCCACTAGCCCAAATTTTTTCCCTTTCAGCTGCCATTTTTGAAAAAATTATTTGTTTGGGAAAACAAACAAAACATGTTTCCGAGATCATATGGTGTCAGTTTTTCGCGAAACGAGTTGCACCAGATTCAAAACGACAAGATCTACGCAGTCGTTCAGGTTCCACACCATTTCGACAACTTTCATTTTGGGGCATAATTTTGAGTGCCTGAACACTCGACACCACTAACCATGCTTCTTTCCTTTTCTATCAATGTCTCGTTCATTCTTTCTACAGATATGTTTTGCTGAGGTGTTTATGGAGTAGTCTTATGTCATTATATACCACATTTCTTGTAAAACTCTTCAAATTTCTTCTTGTAGAACTCTCCACCATTATTTGTCCTCAACACCTTTATCTTATTCTTTATATGGTTTTCCACCAAAGCCTTGAATTATTTAAACCGTTCAAAGACTCCAAATTTCTTCCTGAGGAAATATATCCATGTATTCCTTGAGAATTCTATTGGAAATACTGAGGGGGGGGGGGGGTGAATCAGTATTTCTTATAAATTAGCACTTTTAAATATTTTCAAAGCATTACTTAATCTTTAATTATTCTTGATGTTTATCCAGTAACAACAATAATCAATAGAACACAATAGGCACATGAATTTTAGGTGGAAAACCCCCTCCGGGTCAAAAACTACAGAACAATTTTCTAATAAATTCTTTTATCTTCATCCCTAACTGAAATGAAAGGTACAAATTCCTAGAATTATAGAAAGGAATTCTTCTCCAGCTCCCACTGGAAGGACACCCCAATGCCTCGATTTCTTCAATAATCAACTAAATGGATGCCCCGACATCTTAGACCAACCGACCACCCTGAAGTGCTCAGAAGCTCCAACCTTTAGGTGACTTCATGCACCTACCTAGCACCTCTCGGCCACCCTATAATGATCAAAAATAATACAAGAGTGTGGACTCCTGTACGAGGGACAATGATCAAGGATACAATATGATTCACAATGATTTTCTTGAGCTAGACAAATCACCCAATCACACTATGACTTGCAATCCAACCATAACATTATCCAACAATGACACTTATGCCTCCCAAAAATGCCTCTCCAACTCTAGGAAAATTTACTCTTTTACAATAATGACTCTTTTACAATTTTACAATGATTATTTTTACAATACTAACTTTTGACATGACCTGATACTTGACTTGACACTGCCTCTTTGAACACTAACCGTTGTTGAGGTATTGTTGTGCTTGCTTCAAGTAATGGTACTTTGGCATTGCATTGTCCTTCTAGTATGGGTCTAAGTTGTCCTATTGTGTCCTCCTTCCTGGACATTAATTAATGAACAGGATGCAAAAAAATATACAAACAAAATACTTACATTGTCTTGCAAACTATATGTCAGAGAAATATTCAAAATTCAAATGTAAATATGTTCAACATTTATGAGCAAAACCCAATCAAACATACATACAAAATACTTACATTGTCTTGCAAAAACACATGTCAGAGATGATATTCAAAATAAAATTCAAAAACTAATCATACATACCTTGTTGTAGCAGACTTACCCTTGACTGTTGATGTGTTGTCCTTACTGCAGTGATCCTTGAATGCCTCTTTTTTCTCGCCTTTTAGAAGCTCGATACTGAACCTATTGTATCTATGTAATTTCGGATCTCCAAGGTCTAAAATTTCTCCCCGTGGTAGCCCTCTGAGTCCTCTTTCCAACCCCATAGGTTTGATCAATATTGGATTCTTAAGTAAATAGTAATGCCCAATCTCCTACGATGACCTAATCATAGACTAGTTCAGTAGATCAAACTTTTACAAAGTGACGCATGTCACTGTCTCAACCTTTGGCCCTGAAAACAATATCCAACAATCTACATTCCATCTTGTTTTTGTCACGTTTTACGAAATTTAAATCCAATGATCAGAGAGAAATTTATGAGGATTTTTCCAAGGTCACCTGTTTGACATGAAATTCGGGAGCCTGCAAAAACCCTAACTTCCTCATATCACATCTCTGAAAATATAGTGAACCAATATCTGAAATTCAGTTTTCGACTCAAATGGGTTTTTTTTTCAGCATCTGAAGCTTCTCATAAAAAAAAATTATAGTGAAAATTCCATGATGAACTGTTTTAAGTAGCGAAATCCTTACATGAGGAGGATATGAGGGTCAAAATTTATATAAATGCTTAGGTTGAGAGGGTATTCAACAAGTGAACATTGGAGGGATTTTAGAAGATTAAAAAATTATTAATTATTGACTATTCAATGACCACAACCAATGATTAGTGCCATGCCACAACCCCATGGGGTTTTAGCCCACTAACTAGGGTGACTAACTTCAAACATGAATATCTATCAAACCGTGAAGAATTATGTGGCATGCCATATATCAACAGAAACATCTCGACAAGTAGAAACCATCCAAAATATCCTTGACTCGGAATAGAGTAAGTTGTCAAGTTAAAATTCTCATGCAAGATCAGGGTAGCCCCTGGTGTTGCTTGGGTTGACATAAATGAAAACAAAATATCAACAAATTCATCTATAAATGATGCATAGTACATAGACTTACCCAGTGATGGAATAGACACAGTTCCAAACACATCACTATGCAAAACAAAATTGAAATCTAGAGAGAATTAGACATACCTTATACCATACCATTACCATGTAGTATTCGAAGGCCCTTCTCTCCAATATGTCCAAGCCTTTGATGCCATAACATGGTCTTTTCTCTAGACACCATTAGATTTTCTGCTCCACCTTCTGGAACCACAGAACCATTGCACCCATCAATAACAATTCTACCCAGAAGCTTATACATAGTTCCAATCTCAACTCCTTACATAAATACCAATGCTCCCCGAACCATCTTGCAGGTATCCTTCTCGAAATTGTTTTTACACTTGCATCATCCATCTTGCTTACAGAAATCAGATTTATGGCCAACGCAGGAATATGCACAACACCAGGAAGTGTTCTAATCCTTCCACCTTGCAACTTCTACTTGACTTTTTCGCATCCAAAGATTCTTGCCTTCCTATCATCCCCTAGGAAGACATCACCGCCATCATATTTATCATATTCGTAGAACCACTCTATATGGGGAGTGAAGTGAAAGGATGCATCTGAGTCAATCAACCATGCCTCATGATATACACGTATACTTGAAGAAGAAGCCAAGTACACATCCCGACCTTCATCTAAGGTGGTTTTCACCTTTGCAGAAGAAGCATCATCAAATCCATTTCATTTCTCGAGAGATTTATATCTACAATCCTTTTTGAACTGCCCTTCCTTTCCGCATTTCCTATTGAATCCTTAGTTAAACTAAGAGGGGAGGCTGACTCATTTTAATGCATTCATGGTATTTTAAAATTTCTTTTCACTTATTTACACCTTCGTTTCATGATCAAATTAATGTATAATGGAACAACAATCTTAATAAGTGAGCAGTAGGTATTAATCAGATTAAATACAGAATATCAAAACATAATCATCATGCACATAGATAACATATATAAGTGGAAACCCATAAGGGAGAAAACCACATCTTATTATTGTTGTGATACAAAGGCAAGCTCCAACTCCCTCTCACCACTGATTTTCTGTAGGCTCCAACCTATATGAGGCTACTACCTCAATTCAACAAGCTACAACTTTCAAGGAAGCTCCAACTCCCATCTATTTTCTGTAGGCTACAACCCACAGGAGGCTCCTACCTCATCGAGCTACAACTGGGCATCTATCAAGCTATGACTTGATATGGAAGCACCAACTTCCTCACACTACAATGAAAACATATGCTGATTTACCTAGATATAAAATATGTTTTACTCCTTCTTCACTGTCGTCCTCCAGCCTTCATATCTGCCTTATATCATCTCTGGATCTACATTGCTTCTCTATTTGCTCTGTCTTCTTCTTATTCTTCCACTCTCTAACCTCTACATGTATACAAAAATGACTTCATTTATAGGGATCACTTCATAGTTGTTTGCATTCCATATGGGAATATGAAATGAATAGGTATGACTCTTTGCCTTCCACCTTCTCATTTTCTTGCTCAACACATTCAGGATAATATAACAATATGTACTCATTTCAGTATTACGGTGGAGTTTTGCTTTTCCTACGGAAACTTTCCTTTGCATCATAAACAATATAAAATCAATAATATATTTACAGTTACAATAAATTATTTACTCATCCCTTTCAGCTTCTTAGCTATGTTGTGTGTTTGTCCTCTTCTGCCTGCTGTCCTTGTGTCTTTTCTGTTTCTGTCATTATATTCCAACTTCGTTGTATAGCTGCCCTTTTCTTTTATTACTTGTGACTTTTCTTCTGCATTAAGCCTTTTCATCTGCCTTACTATTGCAACATTGTTTTTTCCAACCTCCTGGTCCTTTGATTTGTGTTCAGACCATTCCTTTGTGACCTGTGGGATATGGCCCACATACAACTCCCTTTATACACTCGACAGATTACAAATCCGTGTTTTATCAGCATACGTACGTTTTCTAATGAAATAGTGCATATATATAACATACATACGTTTTACGATCAACAATGAATACTTTATAACATGGCGCATATAATATTCACACACCATATATGAGTCCAAACTAATGCATAAACCCAAAATCAATGCAAATACGCTAGATTTCCTTGCCGGAGGGTCCCACTATATCTTGACCTAATCACATTTCATCGCAACTTCTTGCCCGCAGGTTTCCCGCTTTACCGTTAGCGATAACCATAAAACCATGTGATATGTGATAAGCGCTCATGCGTAGTGCTGCGGCGTGCACTCCCTTTATCACATCATTTTACTTATTCCTTACTGCATCGCAACCAAAACAACATACATTGTGATGTCTTGAAGTTACATCCTATTTCTTGCGGAATGCAATGTTGCACGAGGTCAACAAACATCCCTCCATTTTGCATCGCAAAATGTTAAACTTATCTTGCGGTCGTCTTACTGCTATCCTTTAAGTGATGTGATGTGTGGTATGCAGGAAAGGTCCATGTCATCATTGCCACGTCACCCTCTCATGTCACTACTACATCACCTTGCCACGTCATCATAAATTACTGCGATCTGTGGGGTCGGGGCCACGTCAGCTTTTCATGTCACTTCCATGTCATCTTTACATCATTGACACATCATCCTTACGTTATTGCCCGCACTTCATTGTTCGCAACTTATACCCGCTTAACTTAGTGGTTATCTCTATTTTGTACGATTTATGATATTGTGCCATGCCACCACATGTCCCTTCTCCGCTTCGCATCACAAAAGCTTTAACTTACTATGTGACGTCCTTAATACTTACCCACTATACCTTGCACTTTGTGCTTTTGATTTCCATCGATGTGATCATCACCATAGATCTGCCCAAATCTATAGTCCTCGTTGTTGCTTGAAAATATGATTGTATTCCACCCCGCTTGTCTTGCAATGAATCGTGTCTGTTCATTTCTTTCCTTCCCTTCTACGATCTAATCCCGACTCGATTCCTTATTACGAGTCCTTCTAAGTGTTTATGTCTTTCTATTTGATTTTTGTTTTTTTGTACTGTCCCTCTCTATAACTCTGGTTCTTGCTGCTCTTGCCTCTTTTTGCTCCAACTATGTGTAGGATCTCTAGTCCTCATTGTGTCAGGAAAACCTGATTGTCTTCATCTGTCTCTGCCTCTTTGATGTCTCTGCTCCATTCATTGCCTCCGTTGTCTCGGTTGCTTCTCTTCTGCATTTGCTGCCTCTGCGGTATTCCCGGCATCTCTGCTATTTCTGCTTCTTTGCTACCTTTGTGCTTTTGTTGCTTCTTCTTCTTTGTTGCCTCTGCGCCTTGTCTGCCATTGATGCTAGTCTGATTTTTCTCCTTGTCTTAATGATAGTTCAGGTGCTGCTCCTTTGTGCTCCTTTTCCATCAATAATAATATTTCCAACAGTCTTCCCCTTTGGCATTGATGGAAATATTCCAATAATTCCTCTTGGACTTCCTCCCCTTCTCATTCTAAGAGGTGTCTTTTCTTCCTCTGCTTTCTTTCTCTGCTTGTTTTTCCTCCCCCTTTGACATCAATGGAAAAGGGTTGCACATTTCGCAGTGTGGTTTCTATATTTTCATAATACTATGACCTTGAGGACCTGTACCATGCACTGCTCCATTTCTCTATCTCTTCTACGACAACTTTTATTGACTTCTCTCCCCCTGGAATGATGCTTTCTTGTCTGATACTGACTATCACTTCTCTACTACACTGATCCCATTCCTTGTATTGCAGCCTTTGCTTATGTATTTACAACATTATATATATTTTTATTTTATATATATAATATATATATATAATTGGGGGTAGGGTCTACAGATGTTACTCTTTGATATGATCAGAATATATATATATATATATATATATATATATATATATATATATTCTGATCATATCAAAGAGTAACATCTGTAGACCCTACCCCCAATTTTCCTCTTATATATTGAATGGTTCTTTAGCAAGAGGTTTTGTGAATATGTTTGTTGTTTCTTCCTTTGTTGGTACATACTCCAACTTCACTATTTTATGTGCTACTTGTTCTCTGAGGAAGTGGTACTTTCTTGGGATGTGCTTTGTTTTCGAATGAAGTACGGGATTTTTTGATATACATATAGCACTAGTATTGTCACATTTGATAGAAATGGGTTCATAGATGCTTACCTTCATGTCTCCGAGAGTTTGTTTCATCCACATTACTTGTGTGCAACAAGCTGCTGCTGCTATGTATTCTGCTTCTGTTGTAGATAGAGAGACAAAAGATTGCTTCTTGCTTAGCCATGCCACCAGACTTTATCCCAAATAAAATGCACCTCCACTTGTGCTTTTCCTATCATCCACACAGCTGGCCCAATCTACATCTGTGTATGTTGTCAATGTGAAGCCTTTGCCTTTTGGATACCATAGGCCATAATGTGCAATTCCTTGCAGATATCTGAATATCCTCTTTATTGCTAGCAAGTGATTTTTTTTTGGTGTTGCTTGATATATTGCCACAAGTCCTACTGCCAACATATGTCCAGCCTAGAGGCAGTTAGGTATAGCAAACTTCCTATCATGGATCTGTAAAGTCTTTGATCTACAGCCACAGATCCATCATCAGCACATAGTTTGCATCTAGTGATCATGGGAGTTGACACAGGTTTGCAGTCTTCCATTTGGAACTTTTTCAACATTTCTCTTAAGTATTTTTCTTGTGAAATGAATATTCCTGTGTTCTTTTGTAGAATTTGAAGTCCTAAATAGAAGGTGAGCTCTGCAATCATAGACATCTCAAATTCTGATTTCATCTCTTCTGCAAATCCTTTTTCTAACTCATCTTTGTTGCTACCAAACATGATGTCATCTACATATACTACTATAATTAAGAGTTCATTTTCATCAGCCTTTATGTGCAGATTGCTGCCTACTCCTTTCTTGAACCCTTATTTTTGTAAGTATTTCTCCAGCCTTGAATACCATGCACGTGGAGCTTGTTTCAGACCATACAAGGCTTTCTTTAATATGCACACATAGTCATGTTTATATTTTAAGGATAATCGTTCAGGTTGTTCCATGTAGACTTCTTCCCCTAGATCTCCATTCAGGAAGGCAGACTTCACATCCATTTGATATACCCTGAAATCATTATAGCATGTAAAGGCCAAAAACATTCTCATTGCTTCCATTATTTCTACAGGGTCAAAGGTTTCATCATAATCAAGTCCTTTGATTTGAGAATATCCCTTGCATACAAGTCTGCCTTTATTTTTGATTACCTGCCCTTGATCCTTCATCTTATTATTGAATATCCATTTTGTGCCAATGACATTTTTCCTAGTGGGTCTTGGCATTAACTCCCAGGTATTGTTCTTCTCAATTTGGTCTAGTTCTTCATTCATAGAATTTACCCAATTTTCGTCTTTGCTAGCTTCTTCAAACTTCTTTGGTTCTATTTGTGACATCATGGCTAGGTATACTTCCTCGGTCTGTTCAGATAGCTATCTTCTAGTCTGGACTCCTGCACTCTTGCCCCCAATGATTTGATCTTCTGGGTGGTTCTTCTGAGTATGTCTTGAGGGACATTTTGTGTTTAATTCAGTATCTTCTCTTGTCTTACTTTGTTCATCATGATCTTGGTTCTAAACTTCATGATCATCTGGAGGATTGGCACAGCTTGTGCTTCTTGTTCTGTTTGGTAGATCTTCGTCAAATCTCACATCAATGCTTTCCACAATTTTTTTCAGTCTTTTTTTGTAGCACCTGTAACCCTTACTCTTGGATGCATATCCCAAAAATATTCCTTCATCGGCTCTTGCATCAAACTTCCCCAGTTTTTCATCATTATTTTTTATGAAAAACTTGCTGCCAAAGACTCTAAAGTGTTTGATTGATGATGGTTTCCCATGCCATGATTCATATGGAGTCTTGTCAAAATTTAGTCTTATATGAGCTTTGTTAAGAATGTGAATATTTGTGTGTACTACTTCTGCCCAATAGGTTTCCGGAATGTTACTTTCTTGCATCATGGTTATGGCAATCTGTTGTACTGACCTCACTCCATTATGTTGAGGTGTACCTGCAATTGTAAACTGTTGTTTTATCCCATATTCATTGCATAGGTCTGCAAAATCATAGTCTATGAATTCACCTCCTATATCTGATCTAATGCATTTTAGCTTGCATCATGTTTGATTTTCTTCCATTGCCTTGAATATCTTGAATTTATCAAATGATTTGGATTTATATTTGAGAAATGCCACCCACGTCAATCTAGTAAAATCATCTATTATCAACATGAAATAAGATTCTCCACCTGGTGCATTAGTTCTTTAAGGTCCGCACAGGTCCTTGTGTACAGGTTGAAGTGGCCTACTTGTAGATAGTTGATCTTTGGCCTTGAATGATGTGCGGGTTTTCTTGCCCAATTGGCAGGATTTACATATGGTATTTGGAGGCTTATTTATTGCAAGCATATCTCTGAAAACATTCTTCTTTCTCAGACTGATGATGTGGTCAAAGTTTAGATGTCCCAATCTTCTATGCCATAACCATGATTTTTCAAGTTTGCTTATGCGGTAAGCTTCATTCTCTTCTTCTACTATATAGACATTACTTTTTGTTTGAACACTTTTGATCAAGGTCTTTCCTGAGGTGACAGACCATACTTCACAATATTGGGCTCTGAAAAGGACCTCACATCCTTTATCACACATTTGACTGATGTTTAGAGGATTGGCTTTTAGCCCGTCAACAAATAGAACATCTTGAGCCTCTCCTCTTCCATTATTCAGACTGACTAAGCCTTTTCCTTTGATTTTCCCTGCTTTATCATTGTTGAATGTTACATTTCCAAATTTATTTTCATCAAAGGTTATAAACTTGACTCGGTCTCCAGTCATATGCTTTGAGCATCTACTTTCCACATACCATTAGCTTTTATGATCTTGAGATATTAGAACCAGATCACACTTATTCAACTTCTTTTTCCACTGCATGCGGCTATTTGTTTGGTAACTTTTCAGAGGAGATGGACCACAGTATTTGAGAGGACATTTGTGAGACTTATGCCTGATTTTATGGCAGCCAAATAATTTGACTATATTTCTAAATGGATTATGTATATGAGTGAATTCTCCATTGTTCATAATTATCCTTAAGTTTCCATACACCAATCTCTGTCCATACGTTCTGCACTCCATGGATTTATGACCGAACCCCTTACAATAAAAACAATACCCATGGAAGTAGTATCTGTCTCTAGCAGAGAGAGTTATTTGAGGTAATATTTTCGGTTGTTGCATATTTTGCTGGTTGGCCTAGATTTGCTTTATCTTACAGTATTCCGCGATATGTCCAGTCCTGTGGCAGGCGAAGCAAGTGAAACTTCTCACAGGAGGAAGAAACCTCCTTTGACATCTTCCAAATTTGTTCAATTCATCCTTAGGAGCATATGAGTCTTTTGCAGTTGAATGTATCTTCATTTCTTTCTTTGTCACTTCAGGTTGTTGCTTGTTTATGTTTGATTCATTATATATCATGGTCTTGTCAGCTTCTAATTCTATGGATTCCCTCTTTTCTGCTTCACTACCCTTTACAGCTTTTACAAAAATGATATTCTTGTTATCTTCTACCTTCGATTTTCTTGTTTCTCCTTCATAACCTATCCCAGCCTTTATGAGAGTATATCTTTGAGCATTTAGTATTTTATCCAACTTTTCAGAGCTTGTCATTCATGGAGTCTTCATAGATAATTCCTTTTTTTTGTTTTCTAATTTCTTTCTTAGGCATGCTACTTCTTCCAATTTCTCTTGCTCCTGAATTTAATTTTTAATTTGATTTAGTAGAATGTCTTCCACCTTCTTAGCTTCTTCAAGTTATACTTTCAACTGAATGAGGTTTTCTGAATTTGGTTCTTCTTTTACATATTTCAGGAGAATGTATTTATGTTTTCTGCACTTGAGTTTAAGTCTTTCTATTTCCTCCAGGGCACTAATTATCTCCCCCTCAAGATCTACCTCACCTTTGTTTTCAAATTCAAGGATATCTTCCTCAAGCACTTCCTTGGCCATCAGAATGAATTCTGATGTTCTCTCTTCATTGGGGGAGTCATTTGAGCTCTCAGATGCATTGTTGTCTTGTTGAACATAGAAATATCATTTATTAAATATGTTCCCTTTCGTCCTGTTGCTGAAATTGGTTTTCTCTTTCCCCCTTGACTGATTCTCAATTTTCTTATGAGGACATTTAGATGCATAGTGCCCCACTCTTCCACAGTTAAAGCATTTAAATGGAAGTTTTCCTTTATACTTGCATGTGCCTCTATCTAATATTCTGACAAATTTGGCCTCTTCTTCATCAGAGCAGGAGAAAGTATCTTTCTTTTCTTCTTTGCACTTATCTGCCTTAAAGGTTGCCTCCCTCAAATTTGACTTCCCTTTTGGAAGTTTCATATCATAGACCGTCAAGTTTCCAAGCAATTGGTTCATGATCAATGTTTCCCAGTTAGTTTTTTCTTCTATGGCAGAAACCTTACGGTTAAACCTGGATGGTAAATATCTCAATATATTTTGTGCAATTACACATTCTTTAATGGTTTCTCCTAGAGAGTTCATGTCATTCAAAACTTTTTCAACCTTTAAGAAGATGCTGGCTACATCTTCTTCTTCATTCATTTTTACATTTTCAAACTGAGCTCTATAGGCTTGTATTTTGGTCGCCTTCACCTTTTTCTCTCCCTCATGGATACTCTCCGATGTATCCCATATTTCTTTGGCAATCACACTATGCATTACCTTGATAAATTCAGACTCACACAAACTACTCAAAAGTGCATTCATGGCTTTTGCATTGGCTATGAAATTTTGTTTGGCATCTTTTTCTGTCAGTATCCTTTGGAGCATATCCTTCTTCCACATTAGCCCAAACTTCTATTCCTAGAGATATTATGTATGTCCCCATTCTTATTTTCTAGAAATCATAGTTTGTGCCAGTAAAAAATGGGGCTTTATTTGTTGAGAATCCTTCTAGGCTAGCCATCTTGGGGACCTAGGATCTCCTTCCAGTTGTTAAACCGATACAGAAGGAACTAGCTCTAATACCAATTGTTGAATCCTTAGTTAAACTGAGAGGGGGGGGGGGGGGGGGTGAATCAGTTTAATGCATTCATGGTCTTTTAAAATTTATTTTACACCTGTTTACACCTTCATTTCATGATCAACTTAATGTATAATGGAACAACAATATTAATAAGTGAGAAACAGGTATTAAGAAGACTAAATACACAATATCAACACATAATCATCATGCACATAGACAACATATATAAGTGGAAACCCATAAGGGAGAAAACCACTTCTTATTATTGTTGTGATGCAAAGGTAAGCTCCAACTCCCTCTCACCACTGATTTTATGTAGGCTCCAACCTACAAGAGGCTACTACCTCAATTATGCAAGCTACAACTTGCAAGGAAGCTCTAACTCCCATCTATTTTCTGCAGGCTACAACCCACAGGAGGCTCCTACCTCAGCCAGCTACAAATGGGCATCTATCAAGCTACAACTTCATATGGAAGCACCAACTTCCTCACACTACAATGAAAACATATGTTGATTTAATTGGATATCAAATTTGTTCTACTCCTTCTTCATTGTTGTCCTCCAGCCTTCATATCTGCCTTATATCATCTCTGGATCTACACTGCTTCTCTATCTGCTCTATCTTATTCTTATTCTTCCACTCTCTAACCTCTGTATGTATACAACAATGACTTCATTTATAGAGATCACTTCATAGCTGTTTTCATTCCATATGAGAATATGAAATGAACAGGTATGACTCTTTGCCTTCCACCTTCTCATTTTGTTGCTCAGCACATTCAGGATAATATAACAATATGTACTCCTTCCAATATTACAGTGGAGTTTTTCTTTGCCTACAGAAACTTGCCTTTGCATCATAAAAAATATAAATTCAATAATATATTTACAGTTACAATCAATTATTTACTCAACCCTTTCAACTTCTTAGCTTTGTTTTGCATTTGTCCTCTTCTGCCTGATGTCCTTGTGTCTTTTCTGTTTCTGCCATTATATTCCAACTTTGTTGTATAACTGCCCTTTTCTTTTATTTATTGTGACTTTTCTTCTGCGTTCAACCTTTTCATCTGCCTTAATACCGCAACATTGTTATACCTGAGCTCCTGATCCTTTGATTTTCATTCAGATAATTCCTTTGTGACTTGTGGGATATGGCCCACATACAACTCCCTTTATACATGTGATGGATTACAAATCTGTGTTTTATCAGCATACATACATTTTCTGATCAAATAGCACATATATATAACATACATACATTTTACGATCAACAACGAATAATTTATAACATGGCGCATATAATATTCACACACCATATATGAGTCCAAACTAATGCATAAACCCCAAATCGATGCAAATATGTTGGATTTCCTTGCCGAAGGGTCCCACTATATCTTAAACCAATCACAACTCATCGCAACTTCTTGCCTGTAGGTTTCTCGCTTTACCGTTAGTGATAACCATAAAACCATGTGATCTGTGATAAGCGCTCGTGCATGGTGCTGCCACGTGCAGTCCCTTCATCGTACCGCGTTGCTTGTTCCTTAACACATCACAACCAAAACAACATACATTGCGATGTCTTGAAGTTACATCCTATTTCTTGTGGGATGCAATGTTGCCTAGGGTGAACATGTGTTCCTCCATTTCGCATTGTAAAATGTTAAACTGAACTTGTGGTCGCCTTATTGCTATCCTTTAAGCGTTGCGATGTGTGGTATGTGGTCAAGGACCATGTAATCCACATCACGCTGCCATGTCAATGCTACGTCACCTTGCCACGTCATCATAAATTCCTGTGATCTATGGGGTTGGGGCCATGTCATCTGCCACATCAGCTTGCCATGTCATTTTCACGTCATCTTTATGTCATCAACACGTCATCCTTATGGTATTTCCCTCACTTCGTTGTTTGAAACTTATACCTGCTTAACTTAGTGGTTCTCTCTATTTTGTGCGACTTGCGATATTGCGTCATGCCATCACATTTCCCTTCTCCACTTCGCATCACAAAAGCTTTAAATTACCATGCGACGTCCTTAATAATTACCCGCTATACCTTGCGATTTGCGCTTTTGATTTCTGTCGATGTGATCATCATTGTTGATCTTCCCAAATCTACAGTCCTCATTGATGCTTTCAAATCCGATTTTATTCCGCTCTGCTTGTCTTGTGATGAATCTTGTCCATTCATTTCTTACCTTCCCCTATTCGATCTAATCCCAACCGTCGATTCCTTCTAGTGTTTCTGTGTTTCTATTCGATTTACATTTATTTGTATTGTCCCACTCTATAACTCCAGTTCTCACTGCTCTCGCCTCTTCCTACTCCTACTATGTGCAGGATCTTTGGTCCTCGCTGTGTCAGGAAAATCTGATTTCCTTCATTTGTCTCTACCTCTTTTTTGTCTCTACTCCATTTTTTGCCTCTGTTGTCTCGGTTGCTTCTTTGCTGTGTTTTGTGCCTCTGCAGTATTCACTGCATCTTTGTTATTTCTGCTTCTTTGTTGCCTTTTTGCTTTTGCTACTTCTGATTCTTTGTTGCCTCTGCTCCTTGTCTACCATTGTTGCTAGTATGATGCTTCTCCTCACCTTAATGATAGTTCAGGTGTTTCTCCTTTGTGTTCCTTTTCCATCAATGACAATCTTTCCAACATTTCCAACACACCT
The DNA here is from genome assembly GCA_034641835.2 of Pinus albicaulis. Taxonomy (NCBI): domain Eukaryota; kingdom Viridiplantae; phylum Streptophyta; class Pinopsida; order Pinales; family Pinaceae; genus Pinus; species Pinus albicaulis. Next base: position 1,447,238,829 of record CM076582.1, on the reverse strand, counting down.
TTACAGGTTTTCCTGGAGATTTAGATCTCCTACTCGAGGACTTACTTTTTTTTATGTTCTAGGACCGTCCTCATATAGACAAGGCATCTCCATTCTGGCCCTCCATATTTTTTAGTCGCATCTCCTTCAATAGCAAGGATGAGATTATTTCATCAAAATTCAAGGTAGTTGTATTGCTACCTATTTCAACAGCCAGACTATGCCACGAATCTGGTAGAGAAAACATAAACTGAAGCACTTATATTCATCTAAAATTTTAATATTAGTAGATAAAAATTGGCTTACCACAATATTAAAGGCGTTCAAATGCTCTGTCACTAAGTCTCCATTCTTCATCCTCGGGTTATACAATTTTTTCTGTAGGAACAGTTTTTTCACAAGAGACTTATATTGGTACAAAGTCCTTAACTTGTCCCACAAATCCTTTGCCATAGCTTCCCGAGATACATTCAAAAATACTGAATCTGAGATACATAATATTATTATTCTCTTTTCTTTCTAATGCAACTCCGCCTAGTCTTCATCTGACGTTGCCATTGGTTTAGTCCCCAGATCTACCACGATCAATTAATATTTATCCACTAGCAGATCCTCCATATTGATCTTACAAAACTCAAAAATATGAGCATTAATTTTCTTTATCTCTATCTATCCATTTCTCTTCGTCTTCTTTCATCGCAAGAATCGATCCCGCAGATCTCCCACTGAATAGGGTCTACCACAGGCCTTAGGAAAACCCCTCAGCAACAAAGGGGTCCCCTTGAATCTGAAACAACTCTAATACCAAATGTAGGTTTTAACCCTATAAAAAAATTATCTGCAAATGAATTCTTAAAACAGAAAATAAACAATGGCGAGAGCATAAAACATAAAACAAATATACACATATATTTTCCCCTAAATCCCAAAAGCGAGACTACCATATTTATTTTCCATTATATTCCTTTCAATGCTATAATAGATACATACACACACACACACACACACATATATATATATATATATATATATATATATATATATATATATATCCATGGTATTTTGTAGATCCGACCAAGGGAGCTACGATTATGTTCTAATCTAGGGTTAATGGATTGGGGTTTATGAATGCTTCGAAGCATTCATAAACCCCAATCCATTAACCCTAGATTAGAACATAATCGTAGCTCCCTTGGTCGGATCTACAAAATACCATGGATAGAAAACCATCATGCCCAAAACCATGCGCCATAACACACACCCAACAGTCATGGAAGGAATATAAAACACACCCAACATCCATAGTTTCATAGTATTGTTGCAACCTATAGTCCCCCAACTTTTTAACACTTCAATCTTCTTAAAGGATCAACAGTAGTGAATTTGTGTGTCATCTGAATTCCTTCATAATTTGAAATTTGGAAATTGTAGGAATGATTTTATTTAATGGTTGCACAATTACTAATCCAACATTCATTTGGAATACATGTAGATTCATATCCCAATTCGTGCACTCACACCATAACGTTTAAACTTCACATCACCAAACAAATCAGTCATCGACCTTGAAGTATGAAATTCGGTTTAAGATTCGATAGGATTTATAAAATAGGCAAGGAAATGATTATTAGGAGTGGTGATTAAACCAATTAAAATTTTGATGGATTATATGGTAAAAAGTGGTCATCTTACACGTGGCAGAAGGAAAAATATATAAATGGTGGCATAAATTCAAATATAATGACAAGGAATTTGAATGAAATAACCTCCACACATGCATTTAGCCCTCATAATGACATTCTATGGGAATTTTTGTAGCTTATTATGATAAAATCCACCTAGATATAATTTTAATCCTGCACTTAACCATTCATTTCTCTTTAGATGTAACAATAATGATCACTTATACAAATAAGGATATGGGTACTCATTTTATAACAAAGCCATTATCTTTACACATGGATATCATACTTTTTTTTTAAGAATTGACCCAGAAACCTCGAAATCAATTCAAATTGAATTCTTGAACTGACATATAAAAATTGTAATAAAAAGTTCCTTCACTATAATAAGAGGGAATCTTGCACTATTTTGAGATTCCTGCACTGTAACAGAAGGATTCATTCATTATTCTGAGCTAGATTCCTTAACCATAACAGGAGGGTTCCTACATTGTTCCGAGTGTGATTACTGCACTGTAAAAAGAGAATTCCTTCAATGATAAAAATCAATTCTTGTACCCAAAAATAAAGGTTTATTGCACTGAAATAACCAATCAAGTTTCCTTTGAAAATTTCGGGTTTGATTATGTGTAAACAAATTTCAAAGTTTGAGGAGATATTTTTTTTATCGCTAAGTTCAGGTGCCATCATGCTTTCAGTCTTGGATAGACAAGGCTTCAAAAAATACTAGCACCTGAAAAACATGAGGGAGAAAATAAGTGAGACAAAAATATTTTAAAGAAAGGGAAGGAAAATCACAAGGGAAACTTAGAATAAGGTGGATTAATCCATAGAGGGATATAGGAAAAAGGGACAAGGGGGGGAATTTTAGGGGTAAAAGACGGAAAGATAGGAATAGGGAGAGGAAATATTTCATAGAAGAATATGAGTGGTATTTAATATATTAAGGAAAAAACATGAAATCAGAGGAAAATGCTAGAAAGAGGGAAAAGAGGAAAGACAGAGTATTCACCTTGAATAGTAAATGCCTCCGTCAAATAATGGTATGGTTTGTGTCAATCAATTGACTGCAAAAGGATTTTTTGTCTCACTTGCATAAAATTTTACCATGCTACTTGCTCTAAAATTTGATAAGGGCTTAGCTTCTGCTAGTTTTTTTTTGTTTCCACCAGAAATCATGTAGAAACCCGCTTCTCAAAACAAGTTAGCCATGATTTCCAATTCAAGTGACATCCCATTTTATTAAAGAGGAACATGCCCACCAGCAAGATGATTTTAACAATCATGTGTTATATATATATATATATATATATATATATATATATATATATATATATATATATATATATATATATATATATATATATATATATATATATATATATATATATATATATATATATATATATATATATATATATATATATATATATATATATATATATATATATATGTTGAACTAGATACATCATTTTATTTTAAACCGATTTGTTCTAGCAAGAATTTTTACAGTTTTGTTGATTATTTATGGTTTGATTTATTTTAAAATGCCTGAATAGGAGAGGTAGGAGTCCGAAGCCCAAGAAGGGAAGAGGAAAGATTGATAAATCAAAACATTTTTTCTCACCTTGGGCATTTTATTGTATTTCAGTTCAGCCTCCCTGAGCACCTGACTAAAAAATGTGATTGGTTGTTCCTGTTTGTTGTCATTCTTTCCCAATAGCACCGCGACTATTGTGTGAGGGGAGGCGAAAGAAAATATGTATAAAGGATTCAGGTAATCAGGGCTAGCTAGCATCGGTGCTTCCACGAAGGCCTGTTTGATCCTGGTAAATGATTGTTAGGGAGGTGCATTCCACTTCACTTCATTGTCCGTTTTTAACATCCCAGTAATGTTCCTGATGATCTCTGCATAATTTGGTATAAATCATATTATAAAATTTATTCTATCCAAAAAAACCTAGATCTCTTTCTTGATTATGGGAAACGAGATGTTTTTTATCATTCAACTCGCTTGGGATCAATATTGGCTCCTTCTTTTGCCACTATATTCCCCAATAGCTTTCCTTCTTGCAAGACGAATTGAGATTTCTTTGGATTGAGTGATAGTACATACCTTTTTCACTTCTCAAAGGTCCTTTTCAAATTCTCAATGTTTTCTTTGTTGGTTTTAGAAAATATGGTGATATCATCGATATATACTACCACGAAAATTTCTTGGTCCCCGATGAATGCAATGTCCATGGCTCGTTGAAAATTCACTCTGGTGTTTATGAGACCAAAAGGAAACCGTGTGTACATGAAAGTTCCCCACGGTGTGGTGAACGCTATTTTATTTTTTTCATATGGATGCACAACAACTTGGTTCTACCCTGAGAATCCATCCATCATAGACATCAGGGTGGATCGTACTAGCTTCTGAAGAATATCATCCATCTTCGGCAGTGGTTAGTTATCTTTCATAGAGGTCCTGTTTAAAATTTGAAAATACAAGGACAGCCTTATTTCGCAATTTTTATTTCTCACTGGCACTAAGTTGGCCAATCACTCTGAGCACCTTAGAGTCACAATAATCTTCGCATGTAACAATTTCTTAACTTCTTTCTCTATTGAAAGGAGTAGGAGTGGATTAATTTGTCTCAATTTCTAATTATAAGACTTAACACCTTCTTTCAAATGGATATTGTGTTGTATAATATCCACATCGAAGTTTTTCAATTATTGATAGGATGAGGTGAAGACATCTTTATATGCCCTGAAGAGATTTAGATATCTTTTATTGAATTCCCTGGGAACTCCTTTGGCTAACTTCATCATCTTAGGATCTTCCTCTGATCCGGTATTAAAATATTCCACATGTTCATCTAATTCTAGCCCATGGGGATGAGTAGGTACGTCATTTGCATTGAAAATATGTTCCAATGGTACCAAACCCCTAGGAATAGTGTTCCCTTTCGATTGGAGAACCTTGTGCCCAACAATGGTTTATTCCCAATTAGAGTTCTGCTCTACTGAGGTGATCTCTTCCTCTTGATCAATTACTGAATTAGAGAACTCTCCTATCATCTCCATGAATCGTTTGATTTGACCTTCATCCTTGAAAACTTGCTAGTTTTTTACGTTGTCTGGGATGGAGGGCCAATACAAAACTTCAATTTCATACCTTATCAGATGTTTTTGTGGAGGGAGAAAATTACTAGTAGCCACAACTAGTGAGTCTACCATACAATTTCTTTCACGAGGCATAAACTGAATATTGAAGGCCAAGAAAAAAAATTCGAATAGATCCCTTACCTCATTCCTGTAGGTTCTGAGCTGGGGGTGTTTCATTTTACATTGATTCCTCACCTGCCTCACCACTAGTTATGAATCCCCGAAGACTTTGAGGCTTTGGATATTCATATTTCTTACTGCTTGTAAGCCCAACAATGGAGCTTCATATACAGCCATGTTGTTGGTAGCTTCAAACTCTAGTTTAAAGGAGAGAGGTATTAATAAGCCTTTTATTGATATCCATAAAACTTAGGCCCCATTCCCTTCCTTAAATTCGGCTCCATCAAACTGTAGAGTCCATATCTCATTCACCTCTATTGTTTGATGATTTACCTGCCTCAGGGGCAGGGTTTTATTCTCTTCCAAAATAATATCATCTTCCTCCACCATCATACAAGAAAACTCACAATCTTTCCCATATACAGGAGCATTGGTATAATCATCTGCTTTAGTGACCATCTTCACGAACATCGATTCTCTATATAGCCTCCTTTCTTCTCGATCGAAAATAGGGATGGTGGCATATGTCAAATCTAGTTTTATTGAACCTCCAATTTTGGATCCCCATGACCTATATAACAACATCCTAAACCTGGCAGGTATATCTACCACCACAATATCCATCACCACAATATTTACCATGATTTCCTTTATCATCCCCATGAATTTCAGTCTCTTAAAGTCGAAAGAATAAATATCTTTGTAAGGTCGGGTAATTTGTAGCCCCAACTGTTCCATGATGGATAGAGGAATTAGGTTGTGGGATGCTCATGATTCCAGCATACAATTATGCAGTAAGAGGTCATGTACTACTAGGGCCACATAGAAAGGAGGCGTTGAAGGGCCTTTATCTTCTACATGAGGTCTGAATACGACCATAGGTATTTATTCTTGGAGATTCAGACTATCTGGTACAGGGGCCACAAGGGATGGACACATGCGTTGAGACACCTAACCTTTATATGATGGTTATCTGAAGAAATCTGCAAGAGGTACTAAAATATTTAATTTTTCTAGTTCTTTCTGAAGGTTGAATAGGGAAGTAACCTTTTCAGCAAAAGGATCTTCAGTGGGTTCCATATCATGGTCGCTTAGAGACTGTGAAAATGAAGGGGACTTCTCGACTTTAGCTGCTTGGGGTTTCTGTGCTAGAGGTTTGGGAGCAGTAGTTGGTTGGTGATAAACTGGCTCTAGCATCTTCTTACCTTTTTTATATGTACTCACAGGGATTTTAACTCCTAATGGACCCTCTTGGGTTTGATCTTGCATGCGAGACCTCTTTCTGGAGGACCTGAGGTCATACTTCTTATGTAATTGGGCCTGCATAAAATCAAAAAACTATTTACAATAGCTATCAATATCTTTATCATCTGGGGAAACTTATGGCTCCTCCCCATCTTCCTACTACAGTTCTAATTCACCTTTTTCATCGGGATAAGAGAAGAACTAGTTCTCTTGCGAGGTTGTGACTTCATCGGTTTTTCCTTCCATCTCCTCTTCTAAGTAAAATGGAGGATGGATGTGGTATTTTTTTTCCTTCCTCTATATTTGAAATAAATTGAGTGGGGGCCTCTCGTATTGTGGGTTGAAACCTCTATTAGGGATTAATTGATTTGAACGAGGGGGAGAAATTTTAGTTTCCAATTCTAGCTTCACCAACATGTTGGACAGATTTTAGATCAACTTGTTCATCTCTTCTATTACTTTCTCTTGTGATTCTCGTTCTTGGTTTGAGGTGCTTGCCTCCTCCTTTCCTCTCCTTATTTCTTTGTGGTCGAGTTCTCCCTTCAACTTTCTTGTGGAAGAAAATTTTGCCTTCACTTCTAAAGCATTCGTCTCAATCTGATCTAGGGATGTAGATTTGCTTTTCTCGGATGGTGAACCCAAATTCAAGTTCAAAGGATCTGGAAAAGAATAATTTAGTAGTTTCTTGAGGAGGTTTTATTTCTGCAGGAATATTATTATAAAATTTATTTAATCTCTTAATAAAATCAGTAACATTTTCATTATGCCTCTTTTTCATGGCATTGAACTCTGTAAGTATATATCCATGGTCTCTTTTCTCCCCCCATTTCAGTGTGAAGACAGTTTCCATCTTCTCCTAGGTATGGAAAGAGTTTCCATTCAATGACTTAAACCACTTTGGATCCTCGTTGTCCAAAGATTGGACGAATAGTCTCAAGACTACATCAAGATGTTTAACGTTCAAATTTTCTGTGAAGGCACAAAAATTCTCAATGTGCCTATGTGCTGTGACATTTTCCTCTCCAATGAATCGGGGAAGGAGCTTAAAATAATCTTGTGGCATGTCATTTAACAGTTGTGGAAGGTCAAAGGGGGTGTACTTATTCAGTAGAACACTAGGTACTGCAATATTATGTAGGGGAGGGGTTGGATTTATGATAGGAGCTTGCTGATGCATAATATGAGGGGTAATATGTGCGATAAATAGAGGTAGGGAGTTGGCTTGATGTTGGGTGAAATTTACTGGGATGTATTTAACTTCATCGGTTTCAGGTGAAGGGTGGAATGTATGAAAGGGGTAGTTAACATATTCTGCTTCATCCTTTACTTGTGATTGGAGGGAATTGTGGACATTATCCCTGTTTGGCAGGTATTCTAACACTCAAGTGGCCAAATTTGGGCCATATATGTTAGATCTTTTGGTGAAGGGAGAATAGGCTTCAAGAGAGAAAGGGGGTAGTTCAAATTGACTGAGGACCTTCTCCTTCCAAATTATTTTAAATATTAACCTCTCGAGGTCAGATACTGAAGGTGTCTTTTGCTGAGAGGTGTCTAACTAGGTATGGGGCTTGGTGAAAGCTAGGATTTGTTGGATCTAAAATTTTGATAGTGGAGTCACCAAGGTGAGAGATATACAACCCCCAACCCTTCGTGCTCACCTTGTCGAAGGTTTGAAACTTTATCGTATTCTAGGGATATTTTTTCTAATTCATTCCCTAGAACTAATGCCAAAAATATGTTGTAACTCCTAGAGAAAACCTATGGGTTGTTAAGGGACCAGTTCCTAGGACATCTTAATCACGGGATTTAAATATTTCTTAATTGACCCTCCGAGACATTTAGTTGATGGAATTTATGTAAATGGTGGTTCAAGAATACTGGGAGTTTCTTGTGTCATTCAGGGATCAATAAGGAAGGCTAAGAATGGGCTCCAAGAAGTTATGGAGACAAGATTGTACCGGTAGGGCCATGGTAAAATAAATGAATAGATTTGATATGAAAGTTGTGAAGTGAAGAAAATGTAGTGCATTTATTAGAAAAGTTTGGCTTAAATGATTAAGAATCCAACATGTCGATAATTATAAGAAAGCAAGATGATGAGTGAAATGAACATAAATTCTTCTACGAAGCACTTTTAAAGTTGCTTATAAAAAATGGCTACTCATGAGTGTTATTATTCCTTTTGAAAAAATAAATATATCCATGAAATAAACCAATGACATCCAGCAGCTAATACGCATAGAATATTAGAGGAAATACACAAAGAAATGTATCAGAAACACATTTAGGAAATACATATACATATTGTTCACCAGTTCCAGATAGAATCCATGTCGAACACTATATTTTTATTATATGTGCTTCAAAATAACTTGCATAGATATACAATCCATAGCCAAAATTCTTATATGATCTCATAGATAAATGGTACCAAAATCTCAGACAAAATTCTGAGCCTTTGTTTCTTCTCTGAGTGTCATTCTTATAGAGTTTCTAGGGGCACTTCCCCATATATTCTTTCTTGATTTTCAGTACATAAATCATGACCAAAATGGAGCATGCTTTGAGCATAGCTAGTTAACAAAGAAAAAAACTATA